>LPNX010044716.1:126013-253741 GCA_001517045.1 Pseudotsuga menziesii
CTGTGGAAAGTTTTAGCTAACTGAAATACCTTTCCAACGGTGCAAAAATGAGGTCAAACGGAGTTACAGAACTCAAGATATAGGTCCTCCAAGATAGGTGTTTTTTCAGTGACTTCCATGAAGTGCCGACATGCGATGAAATCATGGGAAAGTGGTCACAGGAAGAGATGTGTCATTTTGAGCTATAAAAATAGTGTAAATACTAGCGTACATGCATTCTGTACGTGAGTTTCCTTTAGATACAATCGCGTACAGTATGCGACATGTCTAACTAGACAGTCACGTGTACTGTGTGAAGGATAAAAAGCTAATTATACTAAAAAAAAATTGAAATTTCATATGAAATTGATGAATCATATTACTTGTTTTTCTAGGTGTGAAGATGGTGTTGGAATGGAGGGAACGAGAACATGAAACTATGGACCAAGAAGAACTCCGAAGTGTGCCCACCGTACATGCTTTACGAATGAGTGGGTTATTAAAAGTATTTTGCACATCACCCATGCGGTCCAATGTCCGTCTATTGGAGTTCATGGTAAACTATTGGGATCATGATTTGGGGATGTTTGACCTACAGGGTGAGACTTTGGAAATTACTTCCGAGGACATGTATTTCATTACCGGTCTATCACGACGAGGAGCACTGGTCAACTTAGAAAGCATCGGCAAGGGTGGTGATCCTTTAAGTGTCTAGAACTACATTGATGTGTTTTGCACACTAGGTACCCAGAAGAGAGGGAGTTGTGTACCTATTGTATATATCCATGATTTCACATTACAGGTACTGATGAGCACCATCGTGAGGATTGTAGGATCCTCTTCATTATATTTAGCTACACGGAACCAAATGAGGTTGGCAATGGATTGTATGCATGGTGCCCTCTATTATTGGTGTTCAGGAGTTGTCCCCATTATGAAAAGACAACTCTCTGATTGGAAGAGAGGAAGGCGAAAGAACTTTGGGTATTCTAGCATACTGGTTTCCTTCTTCTTCTTTGAGAGTACTAGAATTGAGCCCTGCCATACCTCTACTAGTCCGATCTCCATGTCAGCCAAGGTTGAGTAGATGGGGAGATATCTTCCTCCGTCAAGAAGGAGGAGACACTGTACATAGTGTATACGATGATGACTTCTATATCTAGTGGGAGCGACAGCTACCGACACTAGAATAGTTTCCATATGCCGGCATGGATTTTCGAGGTGATCTAGACCTTGTCCTCCCTCCAGGAGGAGCATGGGGAGAGCTAGGTAAATTTTTTTTTAATTTTTAACATTTTTAAAATTTTTATGAATTTTAAAATGATACATATATGTACAAGTCTTAATCCTATAAACTTGTCAAAATGCAAATATTGGACCGGTCCACCCTGAGGGGCATCCACACATGTTAGTTCATCCTGTCATAGGCAAATACCTAGGGCTTATTAGGGTTCTAGAGAGAAAGCTGTCCAAGCTTACCCAAAGAGTTCCCACCTTGCGGATAGAGCATATCTCGGCTGTCATGCAGGAGTTTGTAGTTGGAGTTCCACCTGTCTGGTTACGCCTTTTGAGGTGAGTGGCCAGAGTAGTTCTTGTATACATAAATGTTGTGGAGGCTACCAAAGCCGAAGAGGCTGAGGAAGCCAGAGTACAGAGAGACCATGGGGAACAAGGTGGTCCAAGTGACCAGGGTGGTCCTACTTAGATGTAGGACATTTTGATGGACTGCGATGTATATTTTTGTATATTATACAATTATTTCTGGATCTGAGGATCAGACTTGACCTATCTATGGACAGATACTTACATATATATATACTGTTGTCGGTTTATTTACAAGTGTTTTTTATGTGCATGATGTATATTTTATGAAATGTGTGTTAGATTCCAATCTAAAATGTAATTAGCATATGCATCAGTCAATGAATTCTGATTTCTTGGAATGTGATTGAATATAATAACTTCAAAATTTCTTTCCAATAACCTAATTTGCATGAACTGACGCAATAGGATAGGGTTTCACACCTGATAAGCTCGATTGAGCTGGGAAACCACCAGTTGAGTGTCCAGACGGACTTTGAGCCGGGTGATACCACGTGACAAAGCATCCTAAAAAGCTCAATTACGGCCATGTACTCAGCAACATTATTAGATGTAGGACCTAAGCAAACACCTCCTGCGGCAACTAGCTGTCCTAAGGGAGAGTAAATGACCCATGCTGTTGAAGCTAGATTACAAGTGTGGCAGTTAGCACCATCAGTGAACCCTATATACATCTCAGAAGACATCTGCAACAACCAACAAATGGTATAAAAAACAAAACCGACATCTAATGTACATAAAAATACATACAAGAAAAATACAAGAAAAAGTGTTGATCCTAAGCATAGTACTTATTTAGGTAGAGCCCATTTCTAGGCTCAAGAAGCTTGTTCCCATCAAAATCAATTAACTCATATGCGTTCTTCTTCAATATCTTCGACACGACATAAGTTCCTAACCACATGGCCTTGAATTTCCCTGCCCCCAGGGGTTCTTTGTCTTGGTCCCAAAGCAAGACAAGTTCCCCCTCAGAATAAACCTGAGGTTTGACCGATTTATCATATTGAGTTTTGACCCCATTCTTATGAGCTTGATTATCAGTTAGCACATCTCTATGCTGTTCATCAAGGTGTTCTAAATGTACCAGATGTTGCTCAAGCTCTGTCGTATCAGATAACACATGAATAGCTATTTTTAGAGACAGGATTTCACACTCAATCGGGGTAACTGCTTCCACTCCATGGACGAGTTGGAAGGGGGAGAAACCCGTAGCATTTTTTATGTTAGTTCGGTAGGCCCGAAGAGCAGGATATAGCATGATGTGCCAGTTAGAACGGGCTGCATCAATTGTACGTTTTAGGATAGTTTTTAAAGTCTTGTTTACAACCTCAACCTGACCGTTTGCTTGCGGATAGTAAGAAGAAGAATGTTCTTGTCTGAACCCGAGCATAGTGGTCAATTCAATCATCATGCTATTTTGAAAATGACTGCCATGGTCGGTGACAATCACTTTAGGTATACCAAAACGTGCTATAATCTGATTGAATGTGAAGAAAGCTACTATTTCCCCGTCAGCTTTAAAAGTAGGCATTGCCTCTGCCCATTTCATAAAATAGCCAACAGCGACAATGATATATTTATCCCCCCCAGCCGAGGCTGGGTTGCATGTCACGTAATCAATCCCCCATTTCATGAAGGGGCCTACTAAGACAACGGGAAACAACGGAGTAGGATGTGACCACATTTTCCTGGTGTAAAGCTGACAAGGATGATAGTGCTTCACTGCTTCCACACAATATTTGAAGATCGTGGGCCAAAAATAACCGGCACGTAGTATCTTCTAGGTCATTGCTAACCCATATAAATGACCCCCACATGCTCTACTATGGGAATCATTCAGGACAATCTCCACTTCATCATGGGTAAGGCATCGACGCAAAATGGAATCTACCCCTCTTCAATATAATGTATCACCTATGATGAGGTGGTTCTTAGCATGAAGGCATAATTTACATCGTTCCTCCCATGAGGAAGCTGCAGGGTACTTCAAAGTCTGGAGATATATAAGAATATCCCCGTACCAAGGATCAGAGGTTGATATCAAGAACATGTGATGATCTGGGAATGAGTCATCTTCAACGGCTACATCTTCTTCAGTAGGAAATTCTGCTACAAGCTCAGCAAAAACTAAGGACCTTTTAGACTTAGAAGACTAAAAATCCAAGTTGAACTCTTGGAGATTGACTACCCATTTCTTGAATTTTCCCCCAATAATCTGTCGGGACAAAACATATTGAAACGGATTCACATTCGCCACTACTATTTTGGTCCTCAGTAAAATGTAGTGACGTAACCTCTGAACAACATAAACAACTACTAAGGCTAATTTCTCAACATTGGAGTACCTGAGTTCAGGTCCGACCAAAGCATGACTAAGATAATAAATGACATGCTCTATGAGCTTATCATCCTCCTGGACTAGTACTACCTCAATGGTCGACTCGGACGCGGCCAGATATAATATAAAATCCCTAGAATAATCTGGCGGACGCAGTAAGGGTGCCAAAAACAAAGCTTTTTTCAATGCCTCGAAAGAAAGTTGTGCAGTTTCATCCCATACAAATGGGGTGTCCTGTTTGAGCAGGTGCATGAAACCCTTAGTAATCTTGGCATAGTTAACAATAACACATTGGAGAAAATTAGACTTCCCTTGCAGGCTTTGAAGTTTCCTAATAGAACGAGGAGGAGGCAGATTTACAATGGCCTCAACTTTTAATGGATCTACCTGGATGCCTCTATTAGAGATAATGAACCTGAGCAATATTCTTGACTCGACACAGAATACACACTTGTGGGGATTCAAGCAAATTGTATAATGTCTGCATCTCTCAAATATCAACCGTAAGTGATCTGGATGTTGAACCTCTTACGAGAATGTGTAGGCAGATCATCAAGGTAGGGTTCAACAATGGCTTTAATATAATGGAAGGAAATGTTCATATCCTGTTGAAAGGTTTCCCCAGCATTTTTAAATCTAAAGGGCATTTTCTTGTACGCGAAGGTACCCCAAGAAAAAATGAAAGCAGTTTTATGTTGGTCTTCTGGTTTTATTTGAAATTGATTGTATTCGGAGAAACCATCCATAAACGAGAACACCTCACTTCCTGCACAAGAATCTATAATCTTCTCTATAAATGGCGTGGGATAGTTGTCCTTAGGACATGCTTTATTCAAATCTCTGAAGTCGGTACAGATGCGGATAGTCCCTTGCTTCTTATCAACAGGAATAGGATTGGATACCCATTCTGCCAAAGCTATGGGATAGATAAAACCAACTTTCAACAGCTTTTCAACTTCAGCCTTCATAGCCTCTGCTTTGCATGGGTTAACAGGTCTTAACTATTGTTGAACTGGTTTGGCATCAGGATATATTCAGATTTCATGTTCAACAATCGATGGATTTATGCTTGGCATGTTTTCATATGACTAGGCAAAGACATCGCAGAATTTCTTAAACAAGGTAGTATAGATAGAAATCTCTTCAGGAGAGAAATTTGCACCTATGTATATGTTTTCCATGACATCAGGGTTTACAGAGATGTTAATAGGTATAGTGGCAGAAATATTTGTGATATTCCCATTGAAAAACATTCCTTCCCTGGGTAAGGGATTGATGGGTGTATCAACATCTTCTGACAGTCTCAAACGAAACTCTTGATTTTCTATTTTGCTTAGTTCTAGAAGAAAATAGGATCGATGGTGAAGATCCTCACAAATATTACCACATCCACTAATGGCTTCCAAGATGGCTTCATTAGAAGGTAAAACCATGTCTAAACAATCTATAGAGTGCAAAGAGTTTTTCGCCCATACGAGCAAATAGACTTCTTCCAGATCCTTCGAGACTATAAGAGGATCCGAAATGGGATCAATAGTGATTTGAGTGATAGCTTGGTAAGCTAATTCCACTGCTAATAAGGGCACCTTTGGTTCATGGAGGGAAAGGAGAACCCAATGATCAGTCCTATCAACAACCATGGCTATGGACCTCCGCACACTAGTAGAACCAATATAGTTAACTGGAACTGGAAGATCAAATGTGCCCATTAGTGATGTGTACATTCCAGCCCCCAAGCTCTGTGCAGTAGTTTTGACTTGATCAACCAATGGCACAGCGGACTCATTAGACTCTAAACGGCATTTTTGAGTAAAATCAAGTTGGTCAATAGTAACCAACTTGCCCTCATGTGGAAAAACCACTACACGAAACATGGCTGACGCAATAGCGGACATCATATAAGTCTAGTTTCTTCCCAGAAGCAAATTATAGTCCAAGGGTGCATCAATTACTTCTACTTCAATAGACACTGCTTTCCCTGCCAGCTTAATTTCGAAAGCCGACAGGATACCATGTGAACGGAAGGACCTTCCATCGAAAGCAGTAAGTAGAGTATTTGACGGGACCAACTCTGGGGATCCGAGATCTTTCTAACAGGTCAAGGACATAACACATGTAGAAGCAAACTCATCAAAATTTTCCCTTCCAATGGTCTTTCCACCATGGATGACATCTATTAATAAGGCTACATGATAAGGTAGGCAAATTTTAACATCAGACAAATAAAATTTCTCGATGAGACTTGATGAGTCCATGCTACCTAAAGCTGCTAAGAGGGAATCCCGTTGGGTGGGACAACTCTGTAACACCTCTAAAGCTGACATTTCACACGGGGTTTGGGATAAATATTCAACCATGGAGTAGTTTGAAGAAGCTCTAGCGTTAGGGTTATGTAAGGTCTTCTTGAAGACACCTTTCAGTATCTTCGGCATAGTTTCAGCAGGCTTCTCTATCGTGAGAGGGTTAGAAGTTTCACCTACAGCTTTACCCTTCTTAGAAGTCTCTTTCTCATAATTTTTATTCCTTGTCTGTAACAAAGTCGAAGATTGAACCATGTTGATATAGTTTGGTTCAGGGGTAGCTTGAGTTCCCCCTACTAAATTAGAAGCTGAAGTTGAGTTTTGTCCTTGGGGAAAAGGATCCTTCAGGACAGCTGGTTGTTGAGATTTAAGCAACTTCTGGGCTTGTTCCATAAGGGGACAAAGGTGAGTAAGGTGGTCCTCATGGCACAACTTACATGGGAACTTAAACTTCTTCTTTTCTTTCTTGCCCCCATCAGCACTATTCGTGGGCTTCTGCTTGTTTTGGTTTCCCTCTCCTTTCTTTCCTCTCTTTTTCTTCCCACCGGGATACTAATTGCCCTTTTGAGAGGCCTGTGCAAAAACATTTTCACTCTGGGGGGAGAGGGCAGCCTTTGCTACCTCCGCCGTAGCCTACTTGACGAACAACTGATGAAGTTGCTTAGCTAAATATTCTACGGTGGGAGAGTTTACGGACCCAACCACACCATCGGCATGGGGTCCAAGCTTAGGCTTCTCCATATCGTGGGTAGGCCTCGGTGGCTCAGGGATAATCTAATACAAGATCCCAGATTGTGAATAAATCAAATCCAATTGTTGGGCCCTGAGAATGGCTTCTTATTCATTCATCACTCCTGAGGTGGATACGTCCTTAGATATGTAGGGAAACAGGGATTTAAGGAACCACTCTAGTAGGAACTCAGGAGGGATGGTGGCTTTTATAAGGCTCTTTCACCTCCTCCATTCTTGGATGTGAACCGATATGCGGGTAGCCTTGTTCTGCCAAAAGGTAGATAACAAGTCCATTCCGAAATCATATCAGAACGGAAGCTGAAAGTGGCTAAGAAATGCACTAGCCAAGTCCCAGAAACTATTGAAAGCAGCATAAGGCAATTCAATATACCATTTTGCCGCGGTATTTGTTAAGGTTCTCTGGAATAGCCTCAACCTAAATAAATCTTCATTTAGTGAATTCGAAGAACACCATAAATGAAATGTGGTTGCATGAGCCACAAGATCTTCACCAACTTTTCCCTCGAATTTAGGGATGTCGGATGGAAATTTGGTGGGAACAGGTGGCCACGAGGGGTCATGCCTCACTGGGTCATTCATCAACTTTGACAAATCTGGCAAGTTTAATTTTGCCAGGAATGGAAGCTTGGGTCAAACCAGGGCACTAAATGTGCCAACCTGGGGATTAGAGGGACCTGCCCCCGAATGCCATAGGTAAAGGTGGGGTTTCCCCTGCCACCGATTGCAAAGTGGGTAGATTACTCTGAAACGGATTCCATCCGTAAGCCACAGGATTGTGAGTGGGAGGTGCAGTATAAGAAGTTCGAGCCATCCCAATCAAAACTGGGGTTTGAAATACAGGAGTTGGTATCCCTCTACTAAATAACAAAAAGGGAGAGCTCATAAACGGGGCCAAAATCAGAGTTTGAAAACTTTGCCCATAAGAGGTATTGTTTCCAAACTGCACTCCTACATACGAAGGTGATGGGCCTACATATGGAGTAGATGGGGGAATGTGACCCCCATTCCAAGGAAATCCTTGGACGAGAGGAGGAAGGTTTTGCAACCTTCTTGACCTTCTTATAGGTTGGTCCTCCACGATTGAAAATTTAACAAATCAAGCCCTAAGGCCAACTAAACACAAGTAGAACCACAGAGCACACACTATAAAAAATTCCTAAATCCTCAATCAATCAATCAAGGGTGAAAGATATACTTTACTGAAGAAAGCTGAAGAACAATTGCTTGGCATCTTTGAAGTGGTTCTTAGGCACAAGCAGAGGAATCACCCACCGCCCTCCCACACTTACAACAAGGGTTACCTTCCAAGCCCATCCAAGGTGAACCAGAAATAGCCTTTCGGTTTACCTAGGTATGAACCCTAAATGTCAAGAGACTAAAGGCTACCTTAGCTATACCAACAGTCTGGAGGGACAGTCACAAGCCTGACTCATATGCATAGGTAGGGTAGCTGAGCCCGAAACTCTGTCTAGGAAAGAATCTCCATATGCGTAAAAGTCATGATTTACATTTTGACAAGGAATCAGAGGGTTATCTCCTCAGTCCAATGCCTCCACGTGGCCTCGTGCTTGACTCCCTTTTGGGAGGAGCTTCCCAGATACAATTGATAAAGACAAGGATTTACCTAAAGAATGGTCCACTACGTTTGAATTTTAAAACTTATGGGAAGTTCACGCTTCCTATCCCACAAGTCTAGCCTAATCTAGTAGGTGAAAGGCCCCTAAAAATAAAAATTACTAGTAAATTTTAATTATTGCATTCATTTTAAAGGGCTTTTTCTTACTCAAAAGGAAATGGAGTGATGAACTATGGTGTTTTTGACTCGATAAGAAATAAAAAAGTAAAGGTGTATATTTTTTTTTTCAAAGCAAATTGCAACTATTAAAGAAAACTTCTTTTTCTTTTTGTAAATATAGATTGACGAACAAATGCAAGCGATAAAGAGAAACAAAGACTATGTTTTTGTAGTTTTTGAGATTATATTTTAAAACTGAAATGAAAACTACTTATGCAAAAGCTTGAAAATGTTTTTCTTTTCACTTTTTAAAATGATCAACTACTACCAGGCACCTAAAATGCACTCAACTTGAGTATACTCGGATCAAATCAACTATATAAAATAAGCAAACTGAAGTAAACAGGTTAATAAAACCAAGAATCAACCAACAAGGGAAGATCGGGAACCCTAGCTTGGGTGTGTACAATGACAAGAAATCACTGTAAACTCACAAAGGTAAGTGACAAACCAACCACTATCAAAATATAGACTATAAAAACAATTCCAAAAACCCTGATCACTGATTCAGAAAGAGACACTTCAACCTATAACCCAAATAGGCCAACCTACTTCAAAATGCCAACAGAAGACAATCCAAACAAAAGAAACTCAAGGGCTTTAGGAGAAAGCACAAAGTGTGGTCACCAAGGTATTTAGACTGACTGCACAGTATTTATAAAGAAAGAAAACTAACAAACAAGAATCACCAAAGGATAGGGACAAGCAAACTCTAGCCCAAAAGTCCCTATTTATAGGCCTGTACGCGACTGTGTATAAGGGAAACTCGCATACTGTATGTGACTGTCCAAGAGAGAAACCTGCGTTAGTAGGCCTCTGTACGCGATTGTGTATGAGAGCAACCCGCGTACATGTACAAAATTTTTCTCAAAAAAAAAGACAAATCCACAAGTCTTTCAAACACTATGGTAAGCATGAACCAGGATAAAATACCACACACAAACTTCAAAGCAAAGACTGGTCAAGGGTGACAGAAATAACCTACAGCGGTCCGGGATCCCCAGCAGAGTCGCCAGTTCTATTGTATAGGAATAAGCACCTTATAAATCAAGGTCTGGGGTTACCAACATACTCATAAAACTTGCAGGAAATCAACTTTGGAGTACAGAAAGGAAACAAGAGGATAGAAGAGACTCACCTAATTCATGACGGTTGATCCTAGCTTTGTCCTCTTTCGCTTTGCTTCTCCTTCACCTGTAAAGAGAAAATCCTCCAAGTGCAAGCTTATACATGTATATATAACAAGTTAGATAAATCATATATAGAGTGCTTAATCATAAATATTCATCAAACCATGATACATGAAAGACATTCAAAACACATTTGGAAGAAGGATTCTCTTTATTAACAATATTGAATGAGTTAAGATTACAACCCAACTCCTGAGACAAGGACTCCTCTGCAACCAAAGGATTATGAGTTCCACTGCTCCAAAGACTTCTGAATAGACACCACCAGCATAACTTTGCTCTCCAAGTATGATTTATTAATGCCCTCCCCAAGGCCTTTATTTATACTTAGTGAAATAAGGTAGTTTCGAGGGTTGAGGAGGTTGAGACAGTTAAGATGATTATAGTTCAGGGCTTAACAAATCTCAAATAATTGCGATTTATTTTTTTAATGTCAAAGGAAAGTGTACGTGGGTATTGATACTGGCAACCCGCATATGGCACGTGAGTTGCTCTAAGGGAAGCCCATGTACAGATATATATGCGGGTTGCAATTACAAAGACTCGTGTACAGTACGTGACATGCTGTAGGAAAAGTCACGTATGTATGTGGGTTTCATATAGGCAAAGGTGCGTATAGAAATTGACATATTCAAAGGTAAAAATGACAAGCTAGATGGATAATGAATGTAGTTCATAACATGCCCATCTATAGTTTTTTAGGCAACCTTCAATCCATAAGTGTCCTTTTGTGTGCCAACATAGGGAATGTCGGCACTGGGATGGAGAAGTGCCATTTGGGTAGATAACACCCCCAAACATGGCCGAGAACTATTTCTAGTTTCAATCTGGATCCCCCCCCTGAGATGGTTCCAACATGCAAGTAGCTTAGAACTCCTAAGGTAAGGCTTCCCTATATGGTATATCGTGCATTTTGAATCAATTCTCCCTTTTCCTCTTAGGAAAAATGTTCTCTAAGAACTCTATTGAGAATAATCAGGTACAATTATGGAATAATAAAAAGATCCCCAAGCCTCTCTTTGGCTTGGGTTTTTATAGGCATACTTTTCAGTCAAAGGGGCATTTACATCAAGAATCACTTGATTTCTTTAATTAACCCTTTTTATTTAATTTAGGTATTTTTAATATTTAACTTAGGAACTTTTGACTTGTTCCTATTTCGACTCTTGTAGGTATTTTAATATTTAATTATTATTGGTAATAATAATAACATATGAATCCTTTTCTTTATTTATTATACCTATTAGTATTATTAATATGCTTAATCTTTATACATATGATGTGCATATATATATATATATATATATATATATATATATATATATATCATTTGTTAACATTTTGTCCTTAGGAATCATATAGCATGATCCCTAAACTTATGACACTTTCTTTAACGAGGCCTTCAGGTAGGGGTTAAGTCAACTAGGTTAGGAAACTCTAAACCTCCTTGCATGTTGGATTCCCTCGTATAATATGGTAGTTATTCAGTACTTGATGAGATACATAAATTCAAAATTTCATTTAATCACTGAAAATGAGTCAGATGACATCAATGTTTTATTCGAGTCATTTTCACTCGACATATTAATTCTTTTCACTAAATCCTAGCGCTTATCCAGATTCCATATTGAACTCTAAAAATAGGGAGTTACAAACTTAGTGCAATTCCAGAGCCCCTCGATCAACACTAATGCTACGATGTACTTGTAGGATACACCTAGGGATACAATGGACAAGGATCTGATGTTCCAAAGCTTATTCTTAACATCAACCTGGAAGGCTCCAGGGCTTATGCCCAACACTTCCAATTTTATATTTTCATGTGATTCAGAGCTTCAGGCCCAACACAAATGTTTGATAACTGATGTGTTCTAGATCTTCTTGCTCAACACGAATATAAATACTCATGTGCTCCAGATCACCTCGCTCAACACAAAACATCAAATACCCATGTGCTCAATAGCTCGTCGCTCAACACAAAACATCTCATCAATTATGTGCTTCAGGGTCCACGCCCAACACATGGAACCATATATAAAACATATGCAATTGGATTATGCCCAATATATCAAACAAATCATCATGTTCATGTGCAGTAGGGTCTTAGTCCCAATATACCAATTTAAAATATCAAAGTAACATCATAAACAATCGGGCTTATGCCAATAAGTGTTAGGTCAAAATTCTGGATATTACATCCCATGAATATGAGTAACACATTTTGGGAAGAAAAGGACATGAGTATGGTAGAAAATGAACTCAATCAATATTTTTCTAAGACCTCAATCACCTTATTTTCATAAGATCAATTCATAGTTTGTCTAGCCCTAAATCAAGCGATGGAGCTTGTTTGAGGGTCAAGGGTTGTTGATTGATTGAGTCTAAAATCTCGATCAAGTTGTTGTGCTTAATGAAAATTTTAAAATGAAAGGTTGTGAAAAAGTTCAAATTTAAGATATTGATTGATTGTTATACCTTGATCAAGATAAAATATCAATCAAGCTCCTACTATTGGTATAGAAATTAAAAGAAAAACAACATACTATAGGTTATTTCACTACATCTGTTGCATAGGATCTTGAACAAGGCGTACACAGAAGCTAAAATTAGGGGTCAAGAGAACTATGATTTTCAACTAGCACGGATTGTGACGACTTGACCGGGTTCTCAAAATTTCCACTAGCCACCACCTCATGGTACCATGACCTCAACACTAAGAGGTAGCTGACTCAAAACCCACAAAAATAGTTTATTCTATGTATTGATTGAAATTGTTGTTTTTGTAAATAAATTTAACGAAGAAGTTTTGAGATTTGTGCATAAACCCCAAAAACCAAGAATCAATTCTATGCATTAATTGAAATTGTTTTTATTTTTTAGTAGTTTTAATGAAAATTTTGTAAAATAGTTATTTTTATTGTTCATGTAATAAAAAATTTAGATCAAAATAAATTATAAATATTGGAGTATATGCATTGTTATTTAGAGTTAACTTGTATAGTACATGATGCATCCAATTTTCTATCAATAGGTATACTTTTTGTGTTTGAGATTTGTATGTAATTTTTATTCTTGCCAACTCCATGGGTGGAACTAAAGATGGGCCATTGTAGCTTCATATATGGTTCCCTCTCCTAAAACATGTGCTTCATAATAGTTTCAAAAGTAGGAGAAAGCCTAATATGAGACATGTGTAAATACAAAAACATATTAATAATATATATTTATAGGTATATCTTCCAAAAGAATTTGGCGATGTGCATTAGCATGGAGATGTACAACCATCTCTATATTAAATGTACCGACCATTATGGTAATGCTAATTTTAGTTGTTAGTGGATGCAAAAAATGGGTCATAGATATATATCAACCACTTTTCAGATATATAGTTCAATGAGTTACACATTTTTCTTCATGAACTAATCCCTTTCAATAGGGATCTTTTAAAAGTGTGTGTAGAGTCATAAGGTTAGGGATCTAGGCGTTCCAATTTTATGTATATAATCGAGAGCATATATTGGGGGGGGGGAATACATTTATTGGTAGATTTTTCTTAGAACCTTTATCTCATTAATTGCTGTAGAAGAGAATACATGGGTATGTTCAAACTTTCAATTTTATCTAACATCCATAAATGTATATCTAGAGACAGACGTGTTTGTTAAATTGCAAACTAGGGATTTATTTTATATGATAACCTCTTGTTGGAGCCGCAATAATTTTATTATTTGATTCATTTGATTGTTTCATCATTGTATAATTTAACTGGATAATCTAATTTGGAATGTCTATGAGGTGACACATATTTTGACTAGTCAGTGTGAAAAACTAGAGGCCATTGAAAGTGAACCCCTTCAATGAAATTAATACTGGTAAGTGATCCTTGAAATACTAGATCTATGTCATCTTCATTATGGTGGTAAAGGGGAAAACATTGAGGTTTGAAAAATAAACTTAGTAGACAACCATCATCATCATTTTCGCCATCATTAGACATAATCATCATTTTTATTCTTGTCATTGTATTCAAGGATGACATATATATAATTTATCTTCATTTCTTCATGAAAATCATTCTCTAGTGTCAGGTTCTTCCCTCTACATATTGTGCTCATTAGGAGCATCAAGTCCTACAGCATCATCCCCCCCCCCCNTCGTCTACATGTACATGCAATTATTACTTGTTCTTTGTTTCTACTTTTAGAGGAAACCCATAAACTAGGTCACCTAGTGATCATGTATCCAACAACATGGTGTCCAATGTCTCATCCAATTTCCAATACACATTGACCTTCTCACATCACACATGTACATTAAATTCATATTTATTTCTTTTTCAAGTATTGATACCTTTATTTTGTATTGATATTTTATACTTTGACTGATATTAAATTTTATTTGTATGTTAGGTGTTGATCCCATGTATCCACCTCCTTAGGAGGATAAGATAATCACGATCATGATCAAGGAGATCACATTGTAACATGGTTAGATGCACACCCAATTAGGGGGCATGTGCCTTTATTTTCCATCTAGACAGTCGATGAGCATGATTATTGGTATGGTCGATGGGTTGTTGGAGGTTGACCAGAGGGTGGGGCCTCTAAGTGACATCTAGTATTGTAGCATCTCCTTACTACCTCGACCTGGAATAAAAATTGTAAGTAAAAGTCACTATAAGTACTGATTTTAACTTCATAAAAGTTATGGATGCAATTGATAGGTTTATGAGGTTGAAAACTTGACTCGACTAAAGAACGATTGAAAATGAATCCTATAAGGGTAAAGGTTAAGGGATAGCAAATCCTTGGGAATCCTTTAATGTTAAACAAGTTGCATCATAGGGCCTTGTTTTTAAAAGGGAAAATGGTCTTCCTATTAAGATAGTTAAGTGTTAGAATGAGATTATTTAAACCTTATCCATTGCACGACAATACATTATTTTAGACGAGATGGTCAACTAGTTAACATTACTCATGTTCTTGGGGAAATATATTGACATGGTTAATACCCCTTTATTTTACAAAAGATAATATTTTTACCTAATAGCTTATGTTCTACAAGTAAATAGAATTTTATGTTATAACGAAGGATAAAATGCAAAGAAGTCTAAAGAAGAGGAAAATCATTACTATTAAGTATAATTGTTTGAAAATATATGGTTAAAATACAAAGGCGATTTCTATAGTCAATTTCAAATATCTATTACACCCTCATGCATATACATATATTAGTAAAGTTATCTTTTGTTTTAAAGGTGAATTGCCATGAGAATAAAGGCAAGTATACTTATTGTATATTATAATCATATACATAATTTTCCTTGACAATAAAAATAAATGTTTTCCTCTATAAAAGAAAATATAAGGAAGGCCAAAAGAAGGATTGGTTGGACGCATGCCTCCAGGTCATTACTTCACAATGAAAAAAGGGGCAATCTTCTTGACCACAAACGATGGAGGAAGTAGTGCAATGATTTATGAGATTCTCTACACATCGCCTTGGGAATATTTTATGTTTTGGTCATTTATTTGTGATACAGGTTCTCTATGGGGGATTCATGTCTTCCTTTTTAGATGTGAAGAGACTTCTGATGCATTTCTTTTTTTTCTGTGTCTTAACCATTGTGTTTTTGGGAATCTCGTAAATGATCCACTTTCTGTGTTAAGATTCGTCTTGCTATGTTCATCTTTGTTTTGGTGATTTTATTTTATGTTGAGGATCTAAGATATATTTATGATGTATACCTTCGATTCAAGTTTTTTCCATTTAGGGATCTATGTAAATGATGTACTTTGTTAATGTATTTTCATTTTCCCAAAGTGTCCGTTTCAATGAATAAAGATTCGAAATGGCAATTGTGATGTAGATTTTCAATCTGCGATTTTATTTAGGGTTTCATCATTGATAGATTTGGAGATACACTATATTTTACTTGTTGTTGAGTCTCTTATAGATATGGAAAAGTACGCTGCCTTTGATAGTGTTGTTGTGGCTCATGGAATATATAGTTATTTGATTTATGGGAGAAATCGAAATCCCTGTGATAAATGGTAAACCCCTACGATTTTGCATTTCCGAACCTCTGCATTTCTCTTTGGAATGCGCTTTGATATGGATAAACAAAATTTATGAAATTGTATATTCGTTTGATTGTACTTGATCTGGGTAAACATCAGAACCGAGAGCTCCAATAAATGTTATGAGACTTCCTTTTGTTTTTGGATTATGTGATGATCTTAGAGATCATAGCTCTGTATGCGTATGATAAAAACTGCATTTGATAAGATATGGAAAATGTATTGGTTTTCTTTCGTTTTGATAAGATGTGGAACATGTATTGGGTTCACGGGGACTTCACTTAGTGAACCTCTCACATAGCACGTGCCATCCTGGGGTATTAAAGAATACCCTTAATTTCCAGAGATATTGCCCCAAAGTCTTTTTGTTGAAACCCCCTCCCAATACTTAAAACTTCCTCCCCATCCCTTTTTATACCTCGATCCTTATAAACCACCCTACCCACCCCCACCTTGAACCCCTCATCCCCTTAATACCTGCAATATATTGGTTCAATTTTTGATAATTTTAAAACCCACAATATGAACTAACGTGATAGGATATTGGTCAATAAGTGAAGCCCCCGTGATTGAGTTTCCTAAATTTTGATGAGATATGAAACATTAATTTGTTTACCGCTATTTGGAACATGTATTTGTTTCCTTTTCTTGCGTTATGATAAAATCTGAAACATGTATTGGTTTTCCTATAAAACATGAATTTGTTTCATTTTCCTACATTTTGATAAGATATTGAACATGTGTTTGTTTCCTGCACTTTTATAAGATCTGGAACATACCTTATATGTCGCATGTTCACTAACTGGAATATGCATTGTATGCCCACATTTTTAAGAGATCGTTGGAATGTTTTGGGATTTGGGAAAACGTTGTTGTGCTTATCTTCTGAACTTTTACTATATTTGGAAAGAGATCCCTGATACAAAATATCTTTAGAATGTCCTTTCCAATCATCTACTTTTTTTAACTGTTCAATGCAATTATTTGTAAACTCCAATCTGGGAGTATACCTCAATATATGATTATTTTTTGATCTCTTTAATAAATATGAAAATATGTTTCCTCTGTTAACTTTGATCTAGCATATGAAAGGATAAGTGTTAGATCCGATTGACATCCACAATTCTACATATATGTTTACCTTGTTGTTTTCTTTTTGGACGTTTTGACCTAGCAGATCCGAGAAGACCACATCTTTGTATATGTGTTTTAATATGCGCCTGCGTTGATTGATCGATACAAATTCAGTTGGGTACATGCACGTTTCTTTATTGACATATTTAGGAAGAACAAAATGGTATGGGTTTATGCAGTTTAGCCATCTACATTTTTTGTTCTTGAATCACAGATCAAGGGTAAGTATTGATATGTCCTTTTTCTATTAAAAGGATTTTTAATGGATAAGTTATGCATAGCTTGATTTGGGATAGGATTTAAGTTTAATAACAAAGTCACCGTGAACCTGGAAGAGCGTATCATGGTGTAACCTCACCTTAGTGGATTGCAGAAAATCCTACGCCAAATAGAGCCAATGGTTGGGAGAAAAGTCATTGGCATGCTTTCAGTCACACAAGTCCTATTCATATTTGATTAGTATTTGAAATGGTTAACCTTGTGTATGAAAATATTTTTTCTTGTCTCAACTTTATCATGTATCTTACATTTTTAGACTTTTAATTAGTTTGTAGTGCAATTATGTACATTGAATTAAAATTATTTTCAAGTGGTGGTTGCAGGGAATGTGTTCCAATGGTAGAGAGGATTTAGACTAATCCTCGGATGACAAGTATAGAGAAATCAGTTTGTATATGTGCATATTTTATAAATTTGTTTCTTTCATCATCGAAGTTATTGAATTCCGCTATCCTTGTTGTTTCCTCATCCGTTGACTCGGGATACTCATACTTCACCTTCGACACCTTATGCCTCGGGTGTGGAGTACAATATATAGTTTCTTGTTGACTGTGTTAATCGTAATCAAAGAACATGTATAATATGTAATTAAATTTTCATTTCAGAGGACCATTATACGACTAATATAATGCATGTATATTATTATAGTTTTCAGTGTTATGGAAGAACTTCCTAATGCATCTATATGTGGAGTTTGTTTGACGTTGAACAATGTCTAATAATTAATAATCCTATTGGATATTATAATAGATACAAACGATGTGTATTGGGTTGGAAAGCACTCCCAGTTGTTGAAATATAGAATCACTAACTCTTAACATTCACATGTCATTATAGTATAGTGGTTGCATTTACAAATTTATAATCCTTAGGATTTATTATAAATTCAATATTTAATGGGACTAACATTGGTGTAGCAGAATGTTTCAATAAACGAAAAATTTTACACAGTGTATCCGAGGGATGTATTGATGGTACACGGGTATGCTATAGGCATACTGCTTTCCATAGAAAGAGGGACTAGGTATTGGGTCCTTGCAAATGGGAGGTTGTGAAAGATGTAACAAGATGAAACGGTTCCAATGGAGCTTTGTTTGATATCCTTCCTAGTTGTTGTCACATCCCCTCTTGTCCACTAAAGAGAGAACACGACCATAACTGCTCACTTTGATTGTTGCACGAGAATCCAGCTCGAAGTTCATTGAATTTTGTATGTATTTTGATGGATTCCCTATTTTTGCAGAAATCTATAGAGGCATGAATTCATCTTGCGTTCACTCTATTCAAGTCTGAGTATAAATTCTCTAACTTCCCAATAACAAAGAAATGGACCCTGTTAATGATCAATTCGACAATATATGAAGACAGATCTCAGAGGATATCAAACGCCAAAGAAAGATGGAGACAGAAATCGATGGTCACAATTTTTTTCACATCTTGAAGGAGATCAACGGCTGAGATTCAACCCGCAAGATTTAACGGTGCGAAAATCCCGAGTTTGTGGAATCGGGGAAATATGGAAATTGCAATCCCTCATCCTGCATCCAGCATCCCGCATGCGGAAAATACCGTTGTTGAAAGGAAAGTTGTGGAAATACAGTTTTTTGAAGCCGCATCCCACATGCCGCAAGTTACGGAAGGAAAACCGTGGGGAACAGAATTTACAAAAGGACGTTTCTGCATCCTGCATCCCGTAAATTGCGGAAAGGAGAGTTTTCGAAGGAAATTTAACACGTTAACAAAAGTATTTGACATAATTTATCATTTAGGCCATCACCATTCCGACAATCTAAGCCCCATAACATAATTTAAAAATGCATTGAAATAAAACATACATAGATGCATACAATTGTAATTATACAATGGAAGTAATTCATCAATTCAACACATGAGGCATGTTCATCATATTTCATTAAGCAATTACAATTGTAGATATTTACATATACAAGAATATTTATCTTGAAATAAGTTTTTCTCGCAACCAGCTACATGGCTGCAACGTTCCACCCAACCATAGGCTAGTGCACTCATCAATATTTAAGCCACACTGCCACCCCCAAGCTAGGAATGATTCCCACAAGGAATAAGGAACACTAGTAGGCTCACACATAGCCAACGATACAACAAAACTCATCCAAGCCAACACAATTCGGTTTATCATGGTGCAAACAAACCAACAAATATATTGTTGGTTTTATTAGTCTAATCAACCAAGCGAGCTAACAATTGGGTTTATCAAGCTACTCAGCCAAGCCAACTAACAGATGGTGTTATCAGGTCACACATCCAAGCCATCTCACTATTGGGTTTATCAGACTATAAATAGTCAAGCCAACATTCACATTAAATACCAATCAGGCCAACTAACATATGGGTTTATCAACATGTAAAGGAGTTGGAAATATTGAACTTCTAATCTAATGAGCTCAACCACCGAGCTATTGACACCTACACTAAATGAGTCTCTCCTCCTAAAAAATCTACACACCCAACACAAGGAAGCATCCCCTTCTCTGCTACACAATCCCTCATGCTATGCCTTCCATTCCAGTGATGTTCAAGGTGTGCAAAGAAGAAAACCAACCCCTCTAGATATATATGTGAGGTTCCTTCCTACACTAGGTTTATCAAGCTATTTCAGACCCAATTCTACTCCCAACCAGTTCATACCAAGGAAAAATATGCACACAAAGCAAACCATAATGTGAAAACAACAAAATAGGATTCCACTCACTCTATGATAGAGGAGACCATTGCACAACAACACTAAGGAAACCACAGATGAACACTCTTTCTCATACAATTGAGTGATCTCCACTTCTCATTCATTCAAAAAACAAAGGAGACCCCAAACCTTTGCACGACTCAGGATGGTACCAACAAGAGAACAACCCAAAACAAAACACGGTTATTCAAGCAGGGCGAATGCACATTGTGCATGAAAAGAATGGAATAGAGAATGATTAGAATGGACCACAATGTTTTGGTGAGAGCCAGATGATGGAATCAGCATGCACAATTACGAAAAACTAAAAACATCAAGGATAAAAACCCAGGAAGGTTTAGCTACCTGAGAACTCCATGTAAATGAAGGATGGATGATCAAAAACATCCCTCTAGTCCCCAAAACATGAGGGAATATGAAAACGTGAATGCATGAGGAAATGGGCATACATTTTTGGGTGATTTGTTTTGACACATGGATTTTACCCAATGGCTCAAGGTTAAAAATCCCCCCCCCTTATATTTAGGAAATCATGCCCCCATCTTATTATTTGTTGCATTGACATAGCTATTTGTGGGTTTTTAATTAAATCACATATTTATATGATGCCCAAAATTATAATGTGTCGGATAGCACAAAATACCATCGACGTCGATTTTAATCATTGAAACATAAAACGTTAAATCATTGATGGGGCATTTTACTTTAGCTCCACACCATTATTATTTACATCATATATATTTAATGCAAACATGGTCCAAACCAGGGTGTTGCATTCCCCTTCCCCTTCAACAACACTATCCTCAGTGTTTTATAAAATTGAACAAAAATGCTACGCTGGTAGCACCCTTAGTGCTCCATAGAATTGAACAAAAATGGATATGCCAATTGCATGGCATCCACGAGTTCCCATGTAGCCTCTTCAGGACTGTAGAGCTCCCATTGCACCTTCACTTTCCCTATGGCTCGATTCCAAAGCATTGAAACCTGCCTATCGATGATGTGCATTGGGTCGATTTGGAATTCTCCCTCAGGTTCCACCTGAATCACATCCCAATTTATCACATGGTTAGGATCATGTACATATCTCTTAAGCAAAGAAACATGAAAAACATTATGATCTCTAGTGCTATTAGGCAATGCAAGTCTATATGCAAATGGCCCTATTCTTTCAAGCACTTCAAACAACCCACAGTATCTAGGTGACATCTTTGCACAACTTCCAAGATTAAAGAAACTCTTCTTTTCCCTTACTCTAAGTTAAACATGATCCCCAACATTGAACTTATTGTTCACCCTATGCTTACCTATATAGCTTTGATGGCTGTCCTAGGCTCCTTTCAGATTCTTCCTGATCTTTACAACCTCCTGCTCCATCTCCTTAAGCAATTTTGGACCAAGCAAAAACCATGTTCATTGGATTATCCCAAGTCACTAGTATCCTAAACCTCCTGCCATACAAATATTCATAGGGACTCATCCCCAAGGATGATTTTTGTCCATTGTTATAAGAAAAATCTACCAAGTGTAAATAATCTTCCCACTTGGTTGGTTTGTCCATCACATACATGCAAAACATGTATTCAAGCACTTGATTTACTCTCTTTGTCTGCCCATCAGTTTGAGGATGTTAGGCAGTGCTTAATTTCAACCTTGTACCCAAATCTAGAAACAATCCCTTCCAAAAATTGGAAGTGAACTTGACATCTCTGTCAGATATTATTTCCTAAGGCAATCCATGTGATTTGAAAATATCCTTCATGAAGATCTTTGCAATGTCGTCAATCTTATGCGTAGACTTAACTAGTATAAAATGTGCTTCCTTTTTCAACTTGTCCACCACAACCATGATGGATTCGTGTTGTCTCCAAGTCATTGGAAATCCTGTAATAAAATCCATGGAAATAACTTCCCATTTCCATTTTGGAACTAGCAAAGGCTGCAAAAAACCTGCTGGGTGTTGATGCTCAACCTTCACCTGCTGACATTTCATGCACCTTGAAATATATTCAGCCATGTCCTTTTTCATTCCTATCCAAAATTATTGCTTTCTAGTTGTATCAATCGTCTTCTGATATCCTGGGTGACCAGGATATGGAGCTTGATGGATCTCATCCATAACAACCCTCATCAAATATGCTACATTTGGAATATAATTTTTGTTCTTATAAATAAGAAGTCCATCTTCTTCTAATTTATATCCCTCATACTTCTTTTCAAGGATTTGCTGCTGCAACTTGTCCTTAACCTGAGCATACAATTCATCTTCACCAACATGATTAGCAATCTGTTGCCTCAAATCCGATTAGAAAATACTAATGGGTTCCACATGCATTTCCTGCACCTTCCTACTGAGTGCATCAGCTACCTTATTATCTTTTCCCTTTATGTGCTTGATTTCAAAATCAAACTCACATAAAAACTCCAACCATCTAGTTTTCCTAGAATTTAGAGTAGGCTTATCAAACAAATACTTCAAGCCACAATAGTCTGTCCTTAGCTCAAATCTTCTTCCCATCAAGTAATGCCTCCACATATTGAGAGCATGTACTATGGCTGCAAGTTCCATATCATGAGTGGCATAGTTCTTCTCATGATCCTTCAACTTTCTTGAATCATAACATATTGCGTGGTTAACTGCATGCATCATCACACACCACAAAATATTTCTCTGGGTCTGCAACTTTCAAGACTAGTGCACTTGTGAGAGGATTCTTCAACTGCTAGAAGCTTTCTTTACACCTCGATGTTCATTCAAAATTTGTCCCCTTCCTTTGCAAAGAAGCGATGGCATGTGCAACCTTGGATAATCCTTCAATGAATCTCTTGTAGTATCCTGCAAGTCCCATAAAAGATCTTACATTTGTCACATTTCTTGGATTAGGCCAATTCATAATGGCTTCAATCTTGTTAGGGTCCATAGATATACCCTCTCTGAGATAATGTGACCCAAATACTGAATTTTATCTTTATAGAAGTCACACTTGCTCAACTGATGCTCCCTAAGAAATTGTAATGTCAATCTCATATTCTCTTCATGCTTTTCCTCATTCTTAGAATAAATAAGAATGTCATCAAGGAAAACAAGAACAAACTTGTCCAAATACTTGCTGAAGACACTATTAATAAGGCACATAAATGTCGCTGGTGCATTTTTGAGATCAAATGGTACCACTACAAACTCATAATGTCCATACCTTGTTCTGAAGACTGTCTTATGAATATCTTCATCCTTTATTCTCACCTGATGGTAACTTGACCTCAAATCAATCTTAGAAAATACCTTTTCTCCTCTCATTTGATCAAAGAGGTCATCAATCCTAGGAAAAGGATATTTGTTCTTCACAATGAATTTGTTCAGTTGTTTGTAATCAATACACAATCTGAGTGTACCATCTTTCTTCTTAACAAACAAAATTGGTGCTCCCCAAAGAGACACACTCGGCCTGATATACTTATTCTCCAACAACTCTTGCAACTGCATCTTTAGCTCTAGCATTTTTGGTGTACTCATTATGTAGGGTTCCTTGGACACTGGTGTTGCTCTTGGCACAAGATCAATTGTGAAATCAATGTCTCTCTTTGGAGGAAGCCCTAGAATCTCATCAGGAAAAACATCCTCGAATTCCTAGAGCACATGAAAGTCATCCAAACTAGCAGTTTCAATCTATGTTTCCTCAATATGATCTGCATACAACTGGAAACCATTCTTACAAAACTTTTTCAACTAAATTGTTGAAATATGCCTCATAGCAATCACCTTTGGAGTGCCACTTACAACTCTTGGGTTCCCTTCTTCATCCATGCATTCAAAAATCTTATTATAATAGTCGAGCTTTACCCTGTGAGATTCTAACCAATCCATTCGAATGAGAACATCATAGGAACCAAGTTGTAGAACATTCATATCTACACAAGTGACCAATCCATTCATCACCAATGGAAATTTCTATACCACTTCACTAACCTTTCTCTTAGTTCCAGTGGCTAGATGAACTAACCAATATTTTATATGCTTTACTTTCTTAAAATAACAAATCTCCACTACTCTAGGAGTAATGTAGCTGTGAGTAGGACCAGGGTCAATCAAAATGGAAACAGATTGCTCAACAATATTACCTACAACTTCAACCATAGTTGATTGGTGATCTGTCTGGAGGTCCTCCAGTGCTGCATAGATCCGAGGGACGACCCTTACTACTTGACCCACTATTTCTTCCTCCTGAATGTTGAAAGCTAGCCTTACATTCGCATTCTCAAGTAGACACTTCCAGCGCATGTGGGGTCCTCGACATTTCCAACATTGGAGTGGTTCTCTTTTCTATTGTAGATCTCTTGGCTTTTCTCCCACCACTCTAGCTGGCTGCTTCTCAACTTGGGATGACTGATTCTGATGATTCCTAAAGTTAGAAGGTTTGAAACCTTTCTTCCTTTGGTCATAATTCTCATTCTTCTTGACCTTCCATGTCTTATTATGATCAAGTTTTCATTTTATTTGCTTATACAAATACTTAGCTTTCCATATCTCTTCTTCCAGAGTTATAGGTTCATAAAACTCAATTTTGTCTTTGTAGGACTGAGGAAATCCACTCAGGAAATGATGGATTTTCACTTTTTCATCTTTGATGTACCTGACATACCTTAAAAACTCCAAGAACTTGTTTTCATACACTTCCATGGTATGTTGTACCAATATTAGCTCATGGAATTCTTTGATCTTATCATCATAGTTCTTATCAAAGAGGTACTTCTGCTTGAAATACTTCTAGACCTTTTTCCACACAATATTCCTTTCATTAATATTTTTCACTTACCTGAACTTCTCCCACCATATGGATGCTCTTCCAATAAAATTGAAGATGGCTACTCCAGCCTTCATGTTTCCAAAGTAGTCTTGGACTTGGAAATATTTCCTCATCCCAATAAGCCAAGTGTTATCACCTCTATTTTGAACAGTTGAGGAAGAAAAAATGATGGAAGAAAAATAAAAGGATACATGAACTTATCTAGGATTAATAGTTTGATTCTATTATAATATGGCGCATAAAGGTTAATTTGGCTCATGATCCGATGGTGTAAAACGAAAGAAGTAAATATCTACGGTTTGAAATAAATCTGCTATATGGAGATGCACGGGAGATAAAGAGAAGCGAATGTGGTTAACGAAACATGAAGATCGACGGTGATAGAACAAAACAGGTGAAATATACGGTTGATAAAGACTCCGCTGAATAAATATGCATGTTTTAAAAATAGAAAAGGACTAGCATAGTGTGTACATCCAATTTTACCCCGACAGCTTAAACAAAAAGCAGAGAATCATCGACGGTTGTTAACGGCTCCGGAGGATAAAGTTGCACGATGATTGAAATGGAAATGCGGTAGTAGAATAACAACCATGGCACATGTGGCGGTTCAGAGTGCATTCCACGGAGGAAAGCGGTTAAAGAAAAGCCACTTAGTGGAGCCTCTGGAATAGACCATTATATAAAGGTGAGGTTGACGTGTTTTTAAAAAATCATTTTTATTTTCATGCTATGGACGAGCGAAGGAGATAGCTTTCCATCTTTCCAACGTCAACCTTACATATCTATAGTTACGGTCACAGGTAAGCTTCAAACACTTAAGCTCTATTCAAATAATTATTGCCATTGTTCGTTATGGAGAGAGAACATGGGTTAAGTGTTTTAAGCCAAGTTCTGGATGAAAGGGAAGGATTCATTGTTGATAGAGACATAAATGTGTATGACCCGATTTTATCAGTCTAAAATGTATCGGTTTCTAAAGAAAGTTTGTGGCAGTATAATTTACAGGGAAATGGCATTTTGAGTGTCTGCAAGTCTTTTTCGTATTATTTCGCCATTAAACACACTTTACCGTTTCCTGAATTTGTTGAATGGTGCGCAAGCAGTTACTCACCTTCTAAGAGAGTCACCATGAGTCATTCCACATCCAAAATATTTTGTAAGATTGATGAAAAAACCATTCACGGGGTTCTTAATTTGCCTGATAGTTTTCCTGACAATTGTGAGTCTATGAATGAGTCTGTATTAGTCGAAGTATACAAAAGTTGTAAAATTGAGATTAGATGTGAGTTTCTGTACAGTATTCTTAATGAAGGTCAATTGTTATAAGGTATTTTAATTCCGTATAACATTCACATTTTCAAAGAAGAAGTGCAATCGTTTATGTCTTTGGTCTGCCAAATTTTAGGTCTAGATGATGATGTTCATGTCAACGAAGTTGTCTTGGGTTTTCTATTGAAAATGAGTTCAGTGAGTCCTGAGTCCCATTCAGTCCATTATTTCAGTTTGGATGAGTATTTAGCGGAAGTCATTCATATCCAGTTAGTCGAGTTTCCAAAGGTCAGGTTTTTCAAATACCAATCATATTTGTTGAACATGTTGCTATGTTCAAATGTAACAGAATTACAATTCTTGTCCACTATTTTCTCTTCAGATCTTCCCAAGCAAATCAATATGTTTGAGTTTGTGAATTCCATTATGTCCGAGATGTACAAGTTGTTGTTTGATGAAGTATTACCCAGAGTACTAGAAGAAATGAAGCTGATGTTGCAATCATCCTCAGAAGATAGAATTGGGGATTGGTTTTTATACAAAGATTTTACTATTTTGAGAGTGTATGGTTTCACTAGGGAATCGTACAAATTACCTGTTTTTCTTACCCCTAGAATTTTTTCACTTGAATTCATGAGGAAAATATTATGTGCAGAGGAGGAGCATTTTGGATCATTCAAGAAGTCTTCTAATATCAAATTTCCTCTTAAAGTTGGTCCATTTGTCTTCAAAAACAAAGGTGCCTTGATGATTGTGGAAAAATTATTAGAGATTATGGATTTCCAGAAAGAACAAAAAATCAATTATGATCCACATCATATAATTTCTCAAATGAAGCAATCAAATAAGAAAAAACCATTTGATCATCAGATTGTTGAAGGTTTAGAGGAAATAGCCAATTTGTCTTGTTTTGTAGAAAGACCGGGAAGTAATGAAGGTAAGAGCATTGGATTGATTACAACAGTTCAAGCACCTGAAAGTTATAGCATTTTGATTAAAACAAGTCTTTCTAAAATTGAAAATATGGATGTGGATGAAAACAATTCATGTAAACAGACTCAAATACTTTCTCAGGATGATCAAGTTTCAAGTGAAATAGTTGCGGAGGAGTTAAAGAAAATAGTTATGTTCCCTAAGAAGTCAATACAATTGAATCATTTTTCCTTTGGAGGTGAAAATAGCGCATATCCCAGTTCAGCTTTCAAATCCAAAGCAGAGTTCATCACAAGTTATGATGAAAAATAGATGCAATCATTGGATGAGACCAAAAATCTAATTCCTCAAGTAAGGAGTCTAGGCAGCCAAAAGGCATCACTGATTTCTACTCAAGATGTAGAGAGGAACAGCTTAAAATTAGCTATGGTAAGTGAGAAAAAAGTATCTGAGATGGAAGTAAGGTTAGATAAAATTAGTGTACCTGACAAGATACAGCTCCACAAGTAGGCGAGAGATATTATTTATTCAGATTTATTGCATGCCATTATGAAAATAAAAAAATTGCAAGCTCTTGTAGATAAACCAGAGGTCCAGTTGAAACACAAAAAAGTAGAGAATAAAGCAAATTCAATCCAAATTAAGAAGCTGCAGGAAGATGTTATAAATTTGGGAAGTGAACCAGGAAATGCATAGGCGACCAGAAAGCTTTTGGAAGAAAAAGACAATACTATCCAGGTATTGAAAAAGAAGCTGAAAATCCCAAATTATGAACATGCTCAGTCCCCAAAGTTATTGGCATTGCAAGAGGAGAAAGACAAAGTTTATCAAGAGATAATGGAGTATAAAGGAAAAACATTGAAATTGCAGGAGGAAAAGAGCAAATGGGAAATGGAGAGAACTAAATTGATGACACAAATTTCAAAGTTCAAAAAATAGTAGAACGACGAAAATGAAATTATGGAAGAATTGATGAGCCGGACTCCTGTTGATACAGATTTATCTCTTGTAAATATTGAAAAGACTTTAAGTGAATTTTCTATTGATGATTTGTTAGTACCAATCTCACAGGTGAGCCTGAAGGATGTGGAAATCAAAGAATTGAAAGAAGAAAATGAGAAGATCAAATCAGAACTAGCTAAAATGGTTGAAATTAAGAATAAAATATCACATGATAAAATTCAGTTGTAGAAAAATTTAAATGGATTGAAAGAAAGGAATACAGGAAAGGCCTCTCTACAAGGAGCTAAGCATATAATCTGGGACACATTATCTGTAGAGGTTTCTAAATTTAGACATTATCTAAATTTTATTGATGATCAGAGTGCATTAGTTAATTTAGCCACTCAGAGAATAAAGCTGGCAAATGAGATCATGGAGAAAAAGCCTTTAAACACAGCTCAAAATGCTTTGAATTTTTTGAATTCCCTCACATATCAAAAGTTACAGGAGATAGGGATTAAAGACAAAGTATCTATTGTACTATGGTCGAAAAAATTCATTAACAAACATCAGCTTATGAAGGTGGTACAAGATAAGGTGAATGAAATGTCTTCGCAGATAAATGATTTTAGGCGTGCTTTTAGGGAGTTGTTTGAAGACGACATGTTAACCCAAAAATCCCCCACATAGCTCTCAATGGCATACACCACCCAAGGACACCACCTCACAACACTCATTTCACTCCATAAGACCTTCCATTTGACCTCCACACCTCCAAAAGAGCCCAAGGATGAAAAAAAAGGCTAAAACCCCCCCAAAAAAGAGCCCAAAATAGACCCCCAGAAGCTAAAGCCCTAAAAAGGGGGATAAAACCTTAAAAGGGGCTAAATTTAGGGCAAAAGGGGCTAAATCCTTGACCAAGGGCTTAAAACTCTAAAATCCCTTGGAAAAACTATAAAAGGAGGGTGGGGGGTCACTCTCAAAACACTCCTCATTTGCATATTGTTATGCTGCCCGTGGATGCTTTGAGACCTCTTGCTCTTAAACCACTCACTCTCCCTCTCCTTCATCTCCATTTCTCCAAGCCATTGGTCCCAAACCAAGAGAGAGGTGCTCCCATGATCTAGGGCATGGTGGCCCATTTCCACCTAAGTGAGGTATAGCTTCTTTTTATGCGTGTTCATTTGCCTATTTTATTTTCCGACCAATATTTTTAGTTGCAGGTTTGTCATGAACATCTTTTGCAGGTTGCTTCCATAGTAGTATAGGTTTCTCTTGCAGGTTTTGGAGGCAGAACCCTAACCTATTGTGTGCAGAGGGGTTCAAAAATACTCCATCTCTTCTTTCTTTCTACTATTAGCTTAGATATAGTTTATTTCAGCTACCATTTAGTTGTTGTAGTGTAGCTTAGTTTAGTTTCAATTCGCAGCTCTAGTTCAGTCATTTTTTACTTCCATTTTTTACTGTTTTCTAAGGATAGAAACCTACCCTTGTGCCCTATAGGCACAATGGAGCCATTTTTAACCTTGTAGTGATGATAAATTCTCACTACAGCTTTGGCAACTCCATTGGGTCGATCCCACAGGATCCCTAGGCCAAACTTTTTATTCTCAAGTTTTTAAAATTTGTGCCCTAGTTTTTTCAGAAATTTCATGTTAAATCCATGTTAGATTCTTGTTTATTTAAATTTTTAGTTATTTTTGAGCCTCCTCAAGGCCAATCCAATCCCATTTGGCCACAGTACCAGTTACTATTGGCCATTCATGGTTTGCAAATCACTCAACTGTGCAAAACGGTCGAACTGAATTTCTGAAAATTCACCTGTGTTCGGGCTCGTTGTCTGCCCAAAAATTTGAGCCATTTGTGAATATGCCCATTATTAAGGGTAAAAGGGCCCATTTTATAAGTGGGTTTTCAACCGTTTGAGGTAATTCCTCACAGTTTGATCAGAATCCAATTCGCAAAAACAGGACTTTTACAGGTGTGCGACCCATTTTTGGGCTTTTTAATTACAGTTTCTCTTTTTATTTTCTGCATTTTATTTCATTAACAATGTGTAAATGTTAATTAAATCATTATGGCTTAATAAAATGAACCTAGTCTAACTAAAATCAATGATCTTGCTACCCCCTTCCTCCTCTACCCAGTCATCACCCTCCGGGGTATTCTGGGATACAACGAAGGGAGAGCTCGTATAGATCTAGGCACTCCATGGAATTTTTCCAAAAAAAATAAAACCAGGTGATCTGGAAGGTACGGGGGGTAGAGAAGGAGGGATTCTCATGGTGCTAAGCGTCCTCCCTGCTTGACCAACCTAGCACTTGGGAGGTGACCTGAGGATCTATGGATGGGCTTAGTCCCATTGTGTTGAGAGCCCAGCACCTTCTCTTGGTTGAAGAAGAATACCACTAAGAGGTAGACACTTAGTTAGGCCAATAATTCAGGGTTAATCACCATATTTGCTTACAAGTTTCTGTTTACATTTTTTCAAACCAAATACCAGAACAAGCAAGCAAACCAACACACCATACCACATAATTAACCCAACTCATTTCATGACGCTGAGTGGGCCTTAAAAGTTACTAAATTTACACTAAATTCAACCAACTCTACAGTCTTTGAGGACATAAGTCCCTGACTACTACAACTGTGGGAAGTACTTGGGATTTTCCCAGAAACTCATTGTGAGGAGTACCACAGGAACCCCAAAGTAGCTGGCCGCTGAGAGGAATTTCCAAGCGAAACGAGAAACGACCCCTTTCGATTGTGTAGAGTTACCTGTGAGGAACAAGCCAAGTGCTGTCTTCTGGCAGTCTTGGTGGCCGAGAGACAACCTTCAACCAATAGGAAGCCATTGAAACCGGGGTCCAAAATTGATCCTCCAGTTACATACACACAAGCCAACAAAATTGATCCTCCATGATCTTCCTCACGCCTAAGAGGCGAACGGACACCATTTGGAACACTCAGTCGGCTTCGTCATAGCCATTCTCAATGATCTCCCACACCATCAAAGGGCCATATAGCCTCTGATTCTGATTCAGACCCATATCAATCTGAACCAGACCTCCACACCGCACCATCTATCCCCATGGCTACTGCAAACCCGGATCCATTTTCTGGTCTAACCTTAGCAAGTGGACCCATGTCCACATCACAACCAGTCACCCACAATGTGGTAAGTGGCCCAAGCACAATCATGAAGACTGTCATTAGACAATTGCCACCACCCATAGTGACCAGCCAAGCGGGTTCAGTGGCCACACATGGGGGTAGTGGCGCCTCCACACACATTGTACCACCTGCCATGCAGGGGGGTAGTGCACCAACCACCCACATTGCACCTACTGCCATATAGGGGGGAAATGCCCTTTCCACCCACACCTTTCCACCCACAACACTTGGGGAGATTGGCCCATCAATGATGGTGCCACCACAAGCACCCCCAGCTGTGCAGATGCATTATGCACCTGCAAACCCCATCCCCATTGCAACCCCATACCACATCAATTTGGCGTCAAATCTGCCATTCATGGCTCGTTTGAACTTGCTTGAATTGGAAAGATTGATGAATGACCCCATCCGTCACCAAGTTTTTTGGCCACCGATGCCAACTAAGCTGTTCTCAGACATCCCAAAGTTTGAAGGCAAAGGCGGGGAATGTCCCCAAAATCATATAATGACATTCCATCTATGGTGCTCGTCCAATAGCATCGTAGAAGACTCCATCAGACTAAGGATGTTCCAATGCACCCTTACAAGTGTCGTGGCCAAATGGTACATTGAGTTGCCACAAGCCAAGTACCATGAATTCAACTCCCTAGCCTTCATGTTCTTGCAGTATTTCCAACTCCTGGTCAGATATGATGAGGGGGTGGAGATCTTGCTATCCTACCATCAAAACACCGCCACTCACATCACTGATCATATCCATGAGTGGCGGCGGTGCCGTAGCTTGTGCAAGATCCAACTTGATGACAAGATATTTTTAGATTGGTTCCTCAAGACTTTTCTCCCACCCATCACAAAGGACATTGCATCTGAACGTCCCCAATCTAAAGAAGAAGCCATATTGAAGGCCCTACAATTTGACCTTGTCTACGCCCAGTCGAGATACTTGTACACAATCATCCCAGACGCTTCCTGTCCAAGTACCTCTTACTGCGACGCACCGGGGGCATCCCATGCAGTGGATGGCATTATAGGGTCAGTCTCTCAACAACCACCGCCTCGACCGACACCACATGTCATTGCACCACAACCAAGCAACACTGCTAATGTTGCTTACCGAAACCAAGCTTCGGACTATGCTAGAATGATGTCTCAGTCTGGAGCGACAACTTCCTATGCACAACCTGCACCACCGCAGCAGGTTCAAGCTATGGATTTTCCAGCACAACAGTATGTGGGGAAAATTCCCACATTCATGGCACCGCCACTGCCACAAATCTACTATGAACCACCAGTGCAACAAGTTCAAGCCCCCGCCCCTGCCCCACCCACTCCGTTGGGACAATTTTTTGCACAGCAAAACCGTCCCAACCAGCCTGCCCCCAACAATCAACAAGGGAAAGCTAGAAAGAACCAGCCCCGCAACCAGGGCAGCAACCAACTGCAAGGAGGTGCTCAACAACCGAATCCTCCCAACAATGCCACAAGAAACCAGCCTCCCTTCTTTCTGGGATGAAGAGGGAAGACTATTTTCTCAGCAACATTATCATAGTTTGTTAGTACAAAACCGCATGGACCATTCTAGGTTTTATGACTTGGTAGAAGGGTTGATTAGGAATATCATCGTGGACAAATTAACAGAGGATTTCGAAATATTGCAAAAGTTCATGATCGTTAGAGGAGGGTTTCCCACTATATCTTATGAGGCCTATGTGGATCTAGATGTATCTATCAGAGAAATGACATAGTATGACATGCCATGTGTAGAACAATGGAAGACCATAGAAAGATTCGAGAAGACCAAATATATTCTTCACCCTTAAAGAGCAGGTGTTGCGCGTTGTGGAGCTGCTTATTCAGGCCTTGCTATCACCAAGTTGATTATAATTAAATGATCTGTTATAACAATTGAAGCATGTTGTTTATTCCTAGTTGTTAGGGATATAGTTACAAAAAAAACTTTGATTAACAAATTATTCAGTTATTGATCTTCTTGGGAAGAAGTCATTTATGTATATATTTGAATTTACTTGATATATTGGGGGTTGGAACCCATATGTTTGATCAATGTTTTTTTAGGACATATAATTTTTGAAATAACAAACCCAAATGATGGTTAATCATTAGAGATTCCTGTGTCATTTACTTTACAGTATGTTCCTTTCCTTTCTATGTGATCGTTTTTCTCAGTGCTTACATTCCATTTTGTTTTCTTCATATTTGAAGCGCAGTGTTGAATAGTTCAAAACTCATGCTTGTTATTCTCTAACTATTGTTTCATATATTTCATAAATATTTCTACTAAAGTTGATATCGAATTCATCTTATGATGCTCTATATTGATGGATTGTTCATGCTTCTTCCTTATCCACCTAAAATCAATGAATGACTGTAACTGGATGGTTATCTTGCCTTTGTTGAAATCCCATGTATGAAAGCTTTGTGTTATCTTTATTTATTTGACTCCATTTCCCAATGGTTATATGTGTTGTTTCAACCATCTGCATAATGTTAAAGTATTGATTCCTATATTTGGCCTTGTTAAATTTATATTTGAGAGATCCTGCTTTGGAAAGAAAGCCAGTTTCTTTCTGAAGTTGTTTTTGCTTTTACCTTTAGGATTTACCTTTTACAACCTGGGTACATTCTCAGTGATAACACCAAGCTTCAGCTTCTTGACCATTTTTTATCTCACCATTGAAGGTAGGAGACCTTTCCTTCTTAAATTCATCATGTGAACAGTTTTGGTAGCACCTCTTTCTCTTATTCTTGTGATAAGAAGAACTTGACCCACCAGTGGATCCTTCAGAGTCACATGACCCACTAGGAGATCTCTTTCTTCTTCTAGCAATGCTCTTACATCCTTCTGGTCTTACTCTCCAGTCATTAGAGTTCATCCTCCTATCAATGTCTATCAAAATTTGCAGCATGGCTACATTCAACTAATTCTACTCCTCCGGATCCTTAACCAATTTTTCATTATATTCCCTGTAAATTTGCATCCCCACCCTCAGGCTTCTCATGGTGGCTGCAAAATCTGGGGGACTATCTTGAAACCTCCTCCCATTAGACACTGTCTCAGCATTTCCAACTTAGACATTTCCCCCCCATAGCATCTTCCTCACATTCGTTGGGGTTTTGTTCATCATCACACATATCAGTTCTCATGGCTCAGCCAAACCAACTTTACTGAACTACACTGTCTAGAATGTTTCCCTTTGAAGGTGACTATAATTTTGCAAAATGTGTTAATAAACAAAATTCGTTAGATGCATAATGAAATCAAAAGTAAAAACCATTTACCAATAGATCTATTAACTATTCAAATTTTCCAATCAAGGCCCAATGTTGCAACCCGTAGCTCTAATACCACAATGTCGCATACCCTCCCATCTGCTAGAGAAAGAACGTGACCATAACTACTCTCTCTGATTGTTGCAGGAGCATCCAGCTCGAAGTTCATTGAATTATGTATGCATTTTTATGGATTCCCTATTTTTGCAGAAATCTATAGAGGCAAGAATTCATCTTTCGTTCACTCTATTCAAGTCTGGGTATAAATTCTCTAAATTCATAATAGGAGAGAAATGGATCATGTCAGTGATCAATTCAACGATATATGAAGACAAATCTCAGAGGAGATCAAACTCCAGAGAAAGACGGTGATGGAAATCGACGGTTGTTACGGAGAGAAATCTACCAGGCATACATGCCCCCATACCCGACACAGAAACAAGAGAGAGAGCAATTCAAATACATTGAATGCCAAGAAATCAACCCCCAAAGGACAATTACTAGGAACTCCCCAGCGGAGTCGCCAATTCTGTTGCGGAGAGAAATTCCTATGGCTCGGGGTACTACAACAGACAGCTAGACTCCAGAAATCAATATTTCCCAATATGCAATAGAAATAAAAACATCTAACACTAAAGGATCGAACCTCGTACCTTATTCCGGACGGTTGAAGTAGATCCCCATTGAGCTTTCCAATCTTCAGCTTGAATTGTTATAGCACATCCTCAACAACAAGTAAACAATACAAGCATACTATATTTCATGGTGTTAGATCTATTCTAGCATATATAATCAATAATGTAAAAGCATTTGACATATTCCAATGGATACAATATTCATTCAAATACACATTACTGGACAGGAAAAGATATTTCTATTAATATGAATCAGAGATTACAAGTGACAACCTCTGACGGCACGTCTGCGAACCGGAGAAACTAAATCCCCCACTTGGGCCTCCACCACCTCAATCCTCCATCACTTCGATAGAAAGCTTACTAGCGAAAGGAAAGCTTGGGAAGAACACAACAATGCTCCAAGGGACAAAGGGATGCAGACTCAAGCATAAGTTCTGGCAACAATGGACTATAGTTTCGTTACTCTCAATTCTCTCTTATGCTTTCAATGTCTCAATGGGTTCCTTCTATAGCTTTTCAAAGGGATACTGAAAGGTTGAATCCGTGTGATCTCAAGGCATATGGAAGGCCAGGAGTCATATGAGTCGGATCCAAGTCAAGGAATGCTCCAAAAGGATTTGGATTATGTACACATCTCGATGTACGCGACTATAGGGGGAATATCTGCGTATGTACACGGTTATCGGGGAAAAAGCCATGTATATCACTTTTCTTATGTTTTTAGGGATGGTCAAGGATACATCAAAAGACAAAAAGTGGTCCATAGGGGCTAATGAGTCTGCAGCGGGACAGGGGAAGGCCATACAATGTGTGATTCACCTAGTGTGGTGAAATCCGCTATAACAACGGTCACAATTTTTTCTGCATCTCGAAGCAGATCAACAACATAGATTCAACCTGTAATAATCAACGGTGTGAAAAGCCTAAGTTTACGGAATTGGGGAAATATGGAAATTGCGATCGTGCATCCCGCATGTGGAATAGACTACTATGGAAAGGAAAGTTGTAGAAATAAAGATCAGGGAAGCCACATCCCACAAGTTACAGAAAGGGGAGTTGCAGAAGGAAAAATGCGGAGAATAGAATTTACAAAAGGATGTTTCTACATCCTGCATCCCACATCCCCCATCCCGCAAGTTATGAAAAGGAGAGTTATGGAAGGAAATTAAACCGGTTAACACAAGTCTTGGACATATTTGATCATTGAGGCCATCACCAATCCGTAAATCTAAGCCCCATAACATAATTTAAAAATTCATTGAAAGAAAACATACATAGATGCATACAATTGCAATTATACAACGGAACCAATTCATTAATTCAACACATTAATAATGTTCACCACATTTCATTAAATAATTACAATTACAGAGATTTACATAGACAAGAATACTTATCTTGAAAGAAGTTTGTCCCGCAACCAACTACATCGCTGCAACATTCCACCCAACCATAGGCCACTGTGCTCATCAATCTCTCAGCAGCACTGCCACCCTCAAGTTGGGCATGATTCCCACAAGGAATAACGAACATTAGTAGGGTCACACATAGCCCAGGATACAACAAAACATAGCCAATCCAACACAGTTGGGTTTTTCAGGGTGCAAACAAACCAGCCAATATACTGCTAGGTTTATCCGGTTAATCAGCCAAGACACCTAATAGTTGGGTTTATCAGGATACTCAACCAAGCAAACTAACAGTTGGGTTTATCAGGATACTCATCCAAGAAAAATAATACATGGGTTTATTAGGACACACATCCAAGACATCTCACTGTTGGTTTTATCAAATTAGAGTTAGTCAAGCCAGCATTCACATTAAGGACAAGTGATGCCAACTAACAGATGGGTTTATCAAGATGAAAAGGAGATGGAAATCTTGAACTCCTCAGCTAGTGAGCTCAAACACCGAGCTATGGACACCTGCACTAGATTGAGCATGGCTCCTAAAACATATACACACCCAACACAAGGAATAATCCCCTTCTCTGCTACACAATCCCTTAGGTTATTCCTTCCATTCTAGTGCTCTTCAGGGCGTGTTTTCCAAAACCAACCAACAAAGCCTCATCGACAGGGGTTCTCGCTCTGTCGATTCCTAACCAATGTGATCTCCCTTAGCACCGGCCCAAATAGGTTTTACCCTACTTGACAGCACCCACAAAGAGAATGAAGTCTCACCCGAGGTGTTCGAGGGAGAGTTGTTGGAGCCAAGTTTCTGGCAGTAAGGAGGAGGATTAGGCCATCAACAATTTATTAGCATAATTATCAGATCTAATAGATCCATTCATCAGGTATCGCAAAATTCATCATAGATCTATTAGTATAACAACAGATCTAACAGATCACATCATATACTTATTCATCGTAATAGTATCGCATTACTCATTCATAAAGAAGACCCATAAAACATCCATCATTGATATCGCAAGACATAAGAATAGAAAAGAGACATGAAAAACAATAGCAATTCAGAGAAACATCCATCATGTCATATTACTTCTGCACAATAGTTCCAAAACATACAGTACTTCTCCACAGCAAGAGAATGATCAAACCACAAGATAACACAAGATTCAATCGCCCTCTATTTGCTCACTTAGACAGATCATTCTTGAATTCATGGATTCACTGATCAAAATATAGATCTCTCTGATCCTAGATGTTTTTTATCTGTTGTCATATCTTTGTTCTCGGATGTCTAATGTTTGATGTCAGATCTCTTTCCCCTTACATTTTCAATTCTAACTCTATATATAGGCTTGCACTTTTACATTCAAGTTCCACTTCTAACTAATTTAACTACTAAGGACCAATATTCCGAAGAAATGGTCAATGAGTACAAGCATGACATAAAAAGTAGACTATTTTCTTCATGTTGCACTATCTTTTCCTTGTATTGTGCCTTGTGAGTATGAGAATCATCTTATATTCCGCACAACTCACGTATATCCACCCCCTTACCAATAGCTCCCTCACACATTCTTGTGGCTCATCCTAGATCCACATCAGCTGGCCATGGCATCTTCAGTGATCCTAAAGAGCATAAACTGTCGCATATGCATCAGTGTGCAACTATTTCTAGATGTGTTGACTCGCAGTTGGCCGCAATTGATCCCTTCAACGTCAACTACAGCAGTCCTTAGCAAACTTCTGGACTCAAGTAATCTGCAATGCCATCATGCTCTAGCATCTCTGAATACTACATCATTCTCCATTTGTTGTCTCCTTTCAAGAAGTGTCTAGCGAAAAAATATACAACCCTACATATGCCTACTTGGTCCTTCCTTACATTCAGGTCCAGCCTGCTTCTGCCCACTTGGTCCTTTCCGGCTCATCCTGCACTGCCTGAAGTTTACCCAGTTCCTTGTTCTTTTATACTTAGTCAAGTGGGGTAGGAAATCTGATGCCATACGGATTCCTCATGGGTGTGTTAGTCGACACCTGTTGGAGGAGCTAGTCAGTAAGCCAACTAATTCAATCAACCGACTAATTAGAGATTAGGTCGGCCACATAAGGTCCTGTCGGTTAACCAAACCGACAAGTATTTATTTAATGTAACTGTTTGTAAATCATATATATCGGGTTGTTGAGCAAGATGAGAACTCGGTTGAATATAATCTGTTATTTCACATATGTGTTCTTGTCTCTTTTCTTTGATATGTCTATATGCTTTTAAATGTGTATTATTGGTAACCCACTGTTATCGGTGACATTACAACATTGGTTTCGTTGCTGGTAGTACATATCTGAGATGAATACAAGCAGATGATATTACAACATGAGATTAAGTACTGGTGGGACCGTAAGATAGGAAATTACTTGCAGAATTACGCATGGAGAAATAGATTAATGACTTCTCAAGCAAAGGAAATATTATTTACCAAAACCCATGAGAAGTTTGTAGAATTGGTACCCCATAATTTGAAGAAACTTCTGGATGAAAAAGCTGGAAGTGACTAAAGACAAAAAGCTGCTAGAGAAACTAATTCAAGGGGGAAAAAAAAACCTGTCGAAGTGGTTTGAAAAGATCACCGATGAATTCTGTGAGGAGCAAGCTATAGAAGAAAGAAATTCGGTAGAAACCATCCAGAAGAAATTATATACATACCTTACCAAGCAGTTCCTGTGCTCCTTACTGACCTTGCTGTTCAAATTCCTGATAGAAAAAGGAGTGGGTCATATCATCGAACCTTGTCCATCACTACACGAACCACCACAAAATTCTAACTGGGATGAGAAACAAAAGAAGTGGAAAAAATTCATTGCCGAAAGGGAATGGGAATATTTCCTAAGCAAGTAAATAGAACTATTCGAGCTTTCTAAAGGGTTAGGTAGGCCATGGGGGGGTAGCTAGTCATATGTCGGGGTAAAGTAAACATGATTCTAGTTTACTAACAAGAGATATCACCACCAGCGATGAAAAGTCAACCTAAGAAGGAAATCGAACGGACAATGACACATAAAGGTATGGCATATTTACAAAAAATACAGAGAGAGAAGAGGCTAAAAAGAATGAAAGAAAGAAGAGAAAGAGCTATAGCACTGCAAATAGGAATGAGTACTAGGGTGACAGACCAAGAAAGAAATCCGCCAGAGTTAGGTCGTGACCGACAGGAAGAAGGCGTGGAGGAAGAGGCATAACCCATAGAAGAATATTTGTGGATAGAACAGCAAGAAGCTCTCCAAATAGAAATTACCCAAGAGATAATACCTCTATCTCCAATGAATCCGAGTACCAGAATGCAAGCCATTGTTGAAGAAGATTTCAGACTAAGAGTTGGTGAGTTTGGTAAATGGAGCTGACTAGACGATGAAGTAAATGATGATAATAATTTAGTGATCTGTCGACCTGAGGAAGGAAATTGGGTCACACTTCAAGCGTACCCTTCCAACTGATTTATCCACTTACTTTACCCGACACAGGAAGGAGCGCCCCTCTTCCAAATAGAGCATTGAAGAATACACAAAATTTGAACCTGTAGACAAATAATTACAGTTGGACATCGACACAAGAAGTCGACCACGACCAACTTCTTGTCAGAGAAGAAAAAATAAACAAAGCAACCGACAGGAACAAGAGTTCCATTGACAACATTTTTGCAGAAATAAATAAGCAAAACATCCCACTACACCCACCACCACCCCCACCGCTGCCACCTCTTGAAGAAGACAACGACAGTTTAACTGACATGGGTCACGGGTCAACGTATATCCCTCTATATGAGGGAGACGAAGATCTTAGATGACATTGGTTCATCTGTGAGTCAACATTGGAGGCATACCAGGTCATAGATGAAGATAGGCAGATGGCACAGTTCATTGGTGCCTCAAGAAAAAGAGCACTAACATGGTATATGACCTTTTCTGAAAGAACCCCTCAAACAAATAAAGCAGAAATCAAAGCGCAATTTTTGTCATTCTTTAAAACTCCAGATGCAAAACATATAACAACTAAGAAATTGAAAACAACATCACAAAAGCCAGCAAAATCTGTGCGCGATTACGACAAACGTTGGAAATACCTCCTCAGCCAATTCGATTATGTAATTGATGAACAAATGTTAATTCAATGGTTTCTTGCAGGTATTTCATAGAAAATTCAGTGGTATATAATCCCAGAGACATTCAATAAATATGAATATGCCCTTACTAAATCCCTACAAGTGGAGATGGATGAAGACTTCCCAGCATATCCCAAGGATACTAGACAGGAAGAATAGCTCGAAATCATGCAGAAATCACTAAAAGAGCTAAACCTTAAGATTCAGAATGTTTGGTGCATGAAATTCTCAATGAACGGATGTTCAAAAGACAACTGTCAATAGGACATGAGTCGACAGGACGTTCGATTTGTGCAAACAAAGCATTTTTGCGACATCTGCCAAGAACATGGAGAACACAAAACAAAAGATTACCCATTTAACATGAAAAATGGTAAAGAATCTTGGTGTGCTATCTGTGAAGTGAAAACTCACGCTACGGCCGACTACCACCTAAACTTAAAAAATCAACTAAACTACCAGGCAGTCTACCAGACAAATACAGTTGTGCAGAACAATGATCAGCGAAACTGTGCACAAAATGATCAGAATAATCAAAGGTACAAAGGATGTCGATATGAGCACCGGTTCAACAATCAACATGGTGAATATGGAGGTCAAGGTCGATTCTTTGGGAATCGTGACAACCGACCATGTCGACCTATCCAATGTTTCATGTGCTACAAAGAAGGTCACAGATATGCATACTATCCATATAACAATAGAACTGACTTAAAATTATGTACTAGCTATGGAGTAGGGGATCACTCATTAGAGGATTTCCCTACTATGCTTGAAAAAATAAATAAAAATAAAAATTTTAATGTCTTGTCGTGCGTGCGAAAACATGATATAATCAGTACAAAGAATCTGCATATAATAACCCGACAAGGGATAAAAATTGGGAATGATAATCCATGAATAAGAAAAATAAAAGAAAAATATGATCATCCTAACCCAGCTAAACAAAAACAACTGTATAAAGACACATCAAATATATTTAAAGAATTTGCTTAACAAGATGAAACTGATGATAATCGATAAAGAACTGTTAAAGAACTAATACGTTTAGTACAAACTGATAAAATGGTGTCTCAATTCATTGACGTATTGTATAAAATAAAACACAACAACAATACAAAAAAACAAACAAAAAATATCTGTAGTCTAAACCAGAAGGACAAAAGTGATGCCGGCCCCCTTGTCGAACTAGAGATTGAAGGATACCATGTTCGACAAGTTTTGCTCGACTTTGGGTCACAAGTAAACATTATGACTCAAGACACTTGGGAACAATTGGGTAGACCTCGAGTATACGAGTCAGGAATATACCTGAAATTGTCCAACCAAGGTCTAATTGAACCTATCGGAGTTCGGAGAGATGTCGACACAACCATAAAAGGAATATCGACCAAATTCGACTTTAAAATTATTGACCCTAAGGAAGGATCCAGTTCCTTCCCAGCATTAGTAGGTTGACCTTGGGGAAGAAAAATGAAAGCATCGATATCCTTAAACAAGGAAAGAATAAAACTAAAAGGGAATGGACAAAAATTCATAGTACCTATCCATCCATCCCAAGGAGAACCTTGGATAGAACCTATAGATGAAGAAGTCGACATCTGACAACTATATCAGATACAAAACAATGAATACTACACAGAACGTAATATCTATGGTGAAATTCACTTAGGCAATGAGGATTCAGTAGGATACAATTCAGACGCAGAATTATATGATTGGGAAGTCAAGAACTACGAAACACAAGCAAGAGGTTGTTGGACAATTAAAAAAGTGCATAAGAAACCAGTCCAATAGTGATTCTTGGTTTCCATCATCCCAAAAATATTTGAAAAGAAAACCAACGAATATCCTACCCTAAAACCAACAAATGTAAATATCACAGAAATACCAACGTACAAAGAAAGAGAATCACCAGTCATGCATATAGAACAAGAATCCAAAAACATTGGTGAGCATGGCCGACTACAAAGCTTAGTGGAAACCTTCATAGGACAAGCTGCTAGATGGTGGGATACCCATCATTCAAGGTTGCAGACATGGACAACATCTTCAACCTACTTCATAGAAAGGTTTGGAGGAAAAAAGTTAACCAATCAATCCCAAACACCTATGTTCTCCCAAGGATAGGATCTAGAAGATCACATAAGAACATGTGAAAAAGAATGGATAACACTTGGGTATAAGGATGAACATACATGGTGACACCTGTTTCCATTGACGCTATCCTACTTACCAAACAAATGGTACAAAATGGAAGAAGCTTGGGGTGAAACATTCCTATGGCATTAACTAAGAGAGAATTTTCTCAAAGATTTCAGCTTTATACCACAAGATGAAAACTTGGTCGAAACTGCAAAATAAATCAAGGCATTCATAGAATTGACCAAGAACAAAATGCAAAAATACGACCGACCGACAATAAAATGCAATAACATACACACAAATACAACACCACAATCGATGGGGCTACAAATGGAAAATGAAAATCTGAAAGGGAAAAGCTTTCGATGGAAACCATACCATGCAGAAACAACAAAACCAATTCGCACAATGCTCAAAGTCGAGACAGTCGAAGACAACGAACGAATGACTGCAACAGACTTTCCTGCCACATTTTCACAGTCTAAAGAAGGGAGGTGACCAATCAATGAATCCAAAGCACCAGAATGGTTATATGCTAAAATCAAAACTAAATAATTCAACATCTCAAATGATGATCGACCAAAAATGGAAAAAATTAGAGACTACTCGAATGAAGAACAAACAACAAAAATAGTAAACTTACTAAAAGAATTCCAGGATGTCTTCGTCAAAGACTACAAATATCTCAAAGGACTAGTCCATGAAATGGGTGAAATGAAGATCGACATCAAACCTCATGTCTGACCTGTATAGAAAAGACTATATAAATTGGCTCATAAGTACAAAGATATAGTCAAGAAAGAGATTGATAATATGCTTGCAGTAGGAATTATCTACCCTATTGACCAATCAGAATGGGCAAGTCCAATGGTTGTTCAACAAAATAAACAAGATCCAACCAAGCTAAGGATCTGTGTCGACTTCAAAGACCTTAATAAAGTTACATTAACAGACCCATTTCCAAATCCTTATGCAGATGAAATCTTAAATGAGGTCACAGGATATGAATGTTACTCGTTCATAGATGGATTCTCAGGTTATAATCAAGTACCTATAGAAAAATAATATCAGAAAAAAAACAACATTTGTATGTGAATTTGGCTCATTTGCTTACAGGGTTATGCCTTTTGGATTAAAAAACGCACCTGCAGTATTTTTAAGAATTGTGGTCAAAACATTTCATGAATATATTTACAAAACAATGGCAGTTTATTTCGATGATTGGACAATATACTCTATGTTAAAATATCACTGCAAATGGCTAAGGCTCATGTTGGAAGGATGCCGATAAATCCAGCTAGCTCTGAACATCAAGAAGTGCATATTTCTGACCCCTATAGGGATACTATTAGGAAACATTGTGTGCAAAGAAGGCATTAAGGTCAACTTCGTAAAAATAAAAATTATCCTCGACCTAAAACCATCGGTGAACCCTAAACAAGTCAGGGTACTACTCAGTCTGTTGAGGCCTGGAAAATCGCAGGCAACAACAACAAGGGATTCTCCTTAGTAAATGTTTCCAACTAGCCCATTACTGTTTGGTATGGGGAATCCATCCGGTTTGCCGTCCGGCTACTATAGGTAAAGTAACCAAAATAAAGGGTTTTACTGGTTATGGCCCAGTCCACCGTGTCTCTTTTTTAGTTTTTTAGTTTTAAGTATGAGATGCAAATGCCTATATAAAATTAAGATTGATAGAGAATATGAGGAGTGGTCATAATGTGGTTGGCAGGTTCTTACCTCTCGTCTTAACTCTCTCACATCTAAATCACACACAGTAAGAAAACTAAAACTAACTTAACTACACTGTCCCTAGAGAGCGATATTATCATTTAATGAGTAATGTATTACTGTTCATGCATCAAGAAAAATCACAGATAGTTGTTCTTTATTTCAAAACACATAAACATGAATATATAGATGAACAACAAGATAGCTCATTGTTTATGAAAATCATTCATTACTCATAGTGGAAATTCCATAAAATAAACTAAAGAGCATTCATACAAGAACATAAGTTCAACAAGTTAGAACGATCTCATAGTTAATGGACAAAAGATGAGAATGAAATAGTTCCCCTTCAACAACATCCATTGCACATCATTTGAACATTCCCCCAAAGATTTCTCCAACAGGAAAAATTATAATTATCTATTGCAAAAGGAAATAGTTCTTCTTACAACATGTTCTCACAATTCTAACTGGGAAAAAGTCCCTCATTCCCTCTAATTCTCCTATATTTATACAAATAGAAAAACCTTTGGGTTGCCCCCCTGGGTGACCTTTGGGCTCCCCCAACCATTTAATATCACAATTTTGTCCTTTGTGAGTGCTCATGATTCATACAATACATTACATTTTAGATTAATATTTACAAGCACTTTGTAAAAAGGGACCGGCTTGGTAATTGATGAGCCATTTCCAAGCCTGGGCCTTTGCTGCTACGAATTCTGTTAAATAACCTGTTGATCTCAACCTTTCACTATATTCCTCTATGAGCAACATCTCTACCTCTGAATTTTATTTTAGAGACGTCTTCTTCACAGTAGCAATCATCAAATTGGATTTGAAAAATATTTTAAGTTTGTCTGCAGTTAAATGAAAAACTCAACATTAATATGGATAGCATTCAAGAAAACATAAACCACACTATTAATGAGACTAAGCATCAAACATGCGACCCTACACTGTGTTAACATCACAAAAACCCCAAACAAGAATCAGAAACCATCGCCGCCCAAAAAAGAGGGTAAAAAACGCACACAGAACAGGCGGGAAAACCCTCACCGGTGGGAAAAATCACTAAAGCATCGATAGGATAGTCTTATTTATAGCCATGACAGCGGGCTTCAGACAAACAACGAGTTCCGTGACACTACTAAGTCTATCGGCGTCGGAAATACTAAATACTAAAACATGGAGGGAAAAAATCTCCTCGTCGATGAATGGAATGACATAAACGTTGGGTGATTTGTTCACTAAAACGCTGCAACTGTAGAAACCGCATCGGCTAAGGGTTCCACAGTCAACATAAAACATCGGCGGAATAAAACACTAAAACTTGCAGCATCGTAACTTGAACTCACTAGAGCATCAGATGGTTAGATCGCTAAAGAGCTGCATCGACAGAAGTGACACGAACCAAAGGTTCTGCAGACTAGTAAACATCGGAGAAAACCAAAACAAACCATCGGTGAAAATCAAAGGAACCATCAGCAAAAATAAAACAAACTATCGGTGAACGAAAAAAAAACATGTCCGAAAGTTAGTTCGCTCCAGAGCCGCAATGGCAGGAATCAAATAGACTACGGACTCTGCAGCAACCAAGAACATCAGCAATCGAAACAACCAAAGACTAATCCAGCGAAAAAGAGCAAAATCAAAAACTGTGCGGGATCAGCAAAAATAAGGGCTTCCATCGATGTGCTTGCATTCTGCCATCCGAAACGGTGGAAACACAAAGGACTAATGCTTCGATGGTGATGAAACAAAAATATTGATATTAAAACAAAATGAAAAAGCGCATTGGCGAAAAACATAGCTTTAGATTGGGTCATTCATAAGTAAGCTTCGCACAGCTGTGTGGATGACTACGGCCCCGATTCACAATTCGATAAGCTTCCGACATCCAAAAAGGAAATCATCCAGAAGTCAAAGCATCAAGTTCAAGTCATCAGCATCAGTAGATAAATATAGTCATTCAACAATTTAACTCAATTTAACCTCAAAGAGTAGCAAAGGAACAACAAAGTTCAGCAATCCAAAACAGATTGAGGCAAGATAAAATTTACAACGAGGATCCAAAATTTATTTGGGAAAATGTTGCAACTGCAACAATTGGTGACTACCTGGTGAACCCAGATCTCTAGACAACTTCTTCCTTAAGTAACAAACTATTTTAACCATAAAAATTATATGTTGAATTCTTCTAGATGTCTGGATTTCCCAAATGGCAAATATATGTACTTTTAATCATTGATGATAGTCCAATTTAGGAAAATGGAAACCAAGATCTCAAAGTCAAGATAACTCTTATGAGGCCAGGAAGATGGGTTTCATTTTTTACCTCTATCTTTGGGTAGCTTCCAGCTTGGACACCACATGATTGTAACATATGGTAAACAAAAATATTCATTTGTTCCTCATTCTCATGCCATTTTGCACTTTTTTGTGCTTTTGGACTTTTTTGTCCTTTTAAGTCCTCCTGATGCCTTTCTTTCTGAATTTTTTATTTAGGCTCCTTTATCCATAGTGTCCTTTTGTGTGAGAGATATATTTATTTTTCAGCTCACGGATGGAGAAGAAATTTTAGCAATTTTGTACTCGTATAGTTTAGTACTTTGTTTTGATACATATTGCTTTCTTATGAGCTTTTGACTCTTATTTGCCTTTTGGCATTCAATTCTTAGCATGGGATCATTTATATATAATATACGATTTACCCTGTTTCCTTTCCATGGGCCTTTTGTTGTCACTCCCTAGGAAATTTTTAAATGTGAGATGGATGGAGCCTTGAAATAGTATTCCATACCTTTTGATCCCAATTTATTTTACAAGGATTAAGTAGGACTTCAATGTGTTCATAGACATTCAGGAAAACTGCTGAAATAGAATAAATTCATTCAGATAAAACAATAGTACACAGTCTTACACTCAAGGACTTTAGTTAATCCAGATTCCTAATGCCCCCCTTGCAACCAAAAGTTTGCCTCTTTTTATTGAAATCAATAAAAATCTAAACTGAAAACAAACAGAAATAAAATAAATCAAACAAATAATCAAAATCAGTTTATTTATGTACAAAACAGAAACAAAAATCAGGAAAAATAAGGTTTGAGAACTAAACCATTAACTGGTAAGTTTTCTTCCCACCCCTGTAAATCTTGCAATTTGTAGGTTGAGGGGCCAAGTTTTGCTGCAATCTGAAAAGGGCCTACCCATAACTATTGAAACTTTGTGTGCTTCCCCTTCTCATCATGTGGGTGATCCCACTTAAGAACCAGGTCTCCCACTTCAAATTCCTTTGTTCCAGCTTTGTGCTTATCAAACCACCTTTTCACTACTTCCTGTTGTTGCTTAAAATGTTCTTTGGCCCTGGATCTAGACTCTTCTACCTTCAAAAGATTATAGATTCTAATTTGTAGGATTTCATTATCTATGCCTCTTGGCTCTTGGGATATTATGGAAGATGGTAACATAATGTTAGGAGGAAGTATAGCCTCTTTCCCATAAACAAGGGTATATGGTGACACACCTAAGGAATTCTTGGGTGTGACCCTATCATCCCAAAGAGCGTTCGGTAATGCTAAATTCCAACTTCTCTGGTTTTCTATCACAGTCTTTTTTATGATCCTAATCAGATTCTTGTTTGTAGATTCTGCCAAACCATTCCCTTGGGGGTAGTACTTGGTAGAATAATGCAACTTAATTCCTTTTTCATGAGCAAATACAGTTAATCTAATAGAAGAAAAATAAGTAGCATTATCAAAAACCAGGGAAATTGGAACCCCAAACATAGTGATAATATGGTCTTGCAAGAAATCCATGTCCACATCTTCATTGACCTTATGTAGCGAAATGGCCTCGACCCATATAGTGAAGTTGTCAGTTGCCGTTAAAATATTTTTGTGCTGCAATGAAGAATTTGGTTTTATTTCTCCAATGATATCAATTCCCCATTGCTCAAATGGTTCTGTTATCATCACAGGCTTCAATGGTCCTACTGCTTTGGCTTGTCTTCCCCCACACCTCTGGAAGATATCACACTTTCTAACATGGGCATGAGCATCCTTGAACAACGTGGGCCAATAGTATCCAGATCTGAGAATCTTGTGGGTTTTCGTATCTCTAGAAAAATGGCCTCTAGCAGGCCCATCATGTAACTCTGTTATGACCTTTTTTGTGTCTTCTTTCTCTAAGCATCTGAGAATGAATCCATCATAATTCTTCCTGAATAAAATTACATCAATGATATGATATGCAGCTGATTTAAGGCGTAATGCTCTTCACTGTTTATAATTCCAATGTTATGGAAACAATCCTTCTTGAAAGTAATGAACAAGGTCTCGGTAACAGGAATCTGGAGCTGTGAAAAGAGAACATACATCCATCATATGTAATTCACCTTCATTTTCCCAATCATTTTCTTCATTTTTTTTACCTTCAACCATTAATTTGGATAGTCCTTTCCCTTCAACTATGCACATTGGTTTGAATTCAAGGTCATATTCTTGTAAATATGTTACCTAGTTGCCTCTTCTTTCTTCTAATTCCTTTTGTACAAAAAGAGACCTCACAGTTGGGTGTGGAACTATTACCTTTGTATGGTTCTTAAGTATGTACGGCCTGAATTGTTTTACCACTTTGAAGACTGCATAAGCTTGTTTATCTACCACTGGGTAATTCAATTTGACCCCCTGTAGAGCAGTGGTCATAAATGATATGAGGAACTCATCTCCCCCATCTTCCTTCTAAGTAAGCACTGCTGCTAGTGAATCGTCAGAAGCGAAAGTGTACAAAATAAAATCCTTCTCAAAATATGAACTTTTGAGAGAGGGTGCATGAGAAATAGATGTCTTTATTTTACTAAACGCATCTTCTCTACATCAGTCCACTTGAATTGTACAATTTGTTTTACCATTTGCTGCAAAGGTTTAACAATTTGAGCGAAATTCGGCACAAACCTTCGCATGAAATTTATTGTCCCCATGAATGATTACATCCCTTTTTTGTTATGGGGTAAGGGGATCTATTCAATATATTTAATCCTTTCTAGGTCTATGGAGATGTCCTTTTTAGAAACCACATGACCCAGTAGCTTTCCTTCTATAACAACAAACACACATTTCCTTGGATTCAGTGAGATGCCTTATTTTCGACAATGTTCGAAAAATTGTTTTAAATGGAATGCATGTTCTTCTCTCTTCTTTGAAAATATCGTTACATCGTCGAGATACACTACAATACTACGGCCAATTAGACCATGAAAAGCTATATCCATAGCCCTCTGGAAAGTAGCTCCAGCGTTAATGAGTCCGAAGGGCATCCTTCTATAAGCAAAAGTTCCCCATTTTGTTCTAAATGTAGTCTTAAGTCTGTCTTCCTTAGCTACGAACACTTTATTGTAGAAAGAGAATCCATCTAATAACAAAAATAACTCAGAACCTGAAACAATTTGCAATATATAATCCATGGGTGGGACTGGATAGTTGTCTTTGTCTGAAGCATGATATAGGTTTCTGAAATCCACACATAGTCTGATTTCTCCAGATTTCTTCCTTACTGGTATCAAATTTGAAACCCATTCTGAGTGTCTAACTTTGAATATAATTTTGGCATCCAATAATTTCTTCACTTCACTTTGAATTAACGACTCCAGTTTTGGATGCATCTTCCTCAAAGGTTGTTGATAAGGCTTGGCTCCAGATCTAATAGGAATGATGTGTTGTATAATATTGGTATCATATGTTTTAATTTCTTCATATGTCTAGGAAAATACATCTTTGTACCGTTTGAACAAACTAATGAACTTATTTCTTTCACCCAGGGAGCAACACTTTCCCAAATTTACATATTTGGGTTTAACTTCAATTCCCAAATTTATCAGCTCAAATTGCAAAGACAAGCTGTGAGTCTTGACATTTGCTGGTCTTCTGAACTTGTTGTCTAAATCAAACATCCGCTCTAAAGTCCTGACCCCATTAGGAATGAAGTTGTCAAATTTTAATTTAGCTTGGTGTTCTTCGTCATCGATAATTGCCCCTTTGAAAGTTTCATTATTCATTAAACATTCCAAGATTTGTTGATCATCATCAAAAACTCGTATATTAGTAATCATGTCTAGAACCGAAGTCCTGAAAAGTAATTCGATAGAGCACTTGTTATTTATAGGCACAAGCTTTGCAATTGAGGTAGCTAACAAGTCAGTTGCTGCATTCTTAAGTCTAGGAATGGATAAAATATTAAATGCATAAAAAATTGTTAGCAAATCCCATACTTCATTCTGATAAGCTTTTAAATGAGGTGAGATGCAATGTATCTGTTTTCAGAATCCCCATATACTTTCATATTTTCTACTTTTAATTCGATTGCTTTTCTTAGTCCCTGAACTAATGCTTCATATTCGGATGTGTTATTGGTACATTCAAACTCTAATCTACATGAAAGAAATTGTTTATTCTTCTTTGGATCAATCAGGACACAGCCAGCTCCTGATCCTTCCAAAGTTGTAGATCCATAAAAAAAAAGCTTCCAAAAACTATCTACTTCTATTGTACTTGAATCAACAACTAAATCTGAAACTAAGTCTACTATTTTATAGTCAAATTCATCAGCCCGTGAAAACCAAAGGAGATCGGGCTGTGTGTCTGGTGTGCTATTGACTTCTTCTGCTTGGTAGTTTCCTAGTTCTAGCTCAATGAAGTAATTCCCCAGTATAAAATTCACTGGTCCATTCTTACCCTCCAGCTGAGTAACATTGTGCTTCATGTGGAGCTCTCTCAATACTTTAATTTGATTGGGACTTCCCTTATAAGGCAACCACAGATGTGACCAATCTGAAGCAAAATACCCACTTAGCTTTGCTGACCAATCTCAACTCAAAACAAGTCCATAAGCTTCAGGTATGTTTGCTGCTACAATATCTATGAACTGACATACCTTTTCATTTGAAGATAGTCGAATCAAAACACCCTCCATTTCCCCAATTACCTTCACATTTGTTTTGTCTAACTGAATAACCTACCAGGTATATGGTTTCGGCTGTCCATTTATATTTTTGCAGACTAAAATCGGCATAACATTTATTGATTCCCTTGATTCCACTAAATAGTTGTGTATGTTATGGTTGAAAATTTCAACAGTCGGAAGAAATGGTGGAGTTTCACATTTAGGCTTACCTCCCACACTTGCTTCACCAATTTCCTCTTCTTCTAGTTGATTGTTAGTGGGAAGCTTTTCTTCAAGAATCTCAAGTGCTTTTAACAATATTTCTTTCTGCTGAGGCATATTACATGTTTCAAATAGCGAAATATTTTCCTTAGCCCTCTTAATATCTTCCACAACGTCATACTCCGCCTTATTCTCTTTGAGATTCCTTTTTGCATCATCAATCTTTTCTTCAATGGGATTGACAGGCATGTTGATTTGCTTTGGATCCTGACTCATAATGGTGAATTTAGGTATTTTATCAGCTGTAGTGCTTTTCTGAATTTTCTTTACATTCTCTTGAAGTCACTTAATTTTCGGGATTACTTATCTATCTTTACTTAACAATCCTTGGCTTCTTGTTGTCATAATTGTTTATGTTGTTTCTTCCTCTTCTGTATCAAAAAGTGAGACACAGACCCATAAAACTAGAGCATCATCCTCTTGTTTTTTCTGTGGGTTTACAATCCTTTTCCTCCTCATCATCAGCTTGTGTCAGTTTAGAATCCAATAGCTGATTCATTGCTAATGTCATTGAATTGATACATTGAGGGAATTTTTTTTCAAAATAGGGCTGTTGATGAAAGGTACAAAAATTATCCATACCCACCTCTGTTAAGTTCATTGATGCAAGACTATGTGGAGGAGGCTTATATTGATTGTTGTCCTCTCTCCTTTTATAGTAAGGTTTATAATATTTATGAGCTTCCTTTTCCTTTTCCAAATCTATTATTTTGTTAAATAGCTTCTGCATCATTTTTGCCATCCCCTCAAAGTCATGTGACTGCTCTTCCTTAGGCTTAGTAAATAATAAGGCTTTCTTTCCAAAAAAAATTTCTCCTGACTATTCAGGATAGTATTCTATGCTCTCTCTTTCAGCTTCTACTCTCTCAGCTTCTTCATAAGTTTTTGATAATGTGGGTTTGACTTTCATTTTTGCAAACATGGCCAAATCAGGTCCTAAAGCTGAAGTATAGTATTCGATCATAACTTTATCAGAGGGCTTATAAGCTGCAGAGAAATTCTTAAGATAAGTAGCAAACCTTTGGGTATAAATATGCACCTTTTCTTTTCTTTCTTTCTTTAAGCCGCACAACCCTTTCATTAGAGCTACATGAGTTTTTTGGGATGCATATTTATTTCTGGATATCCTTTCAAAAGTGTCCCAGTCTGGGATTGAGTTTGTAGGCAAACCAAAATACCATGAAGCTTCTGCCCCTTTAAGGGTATGTGGAAAAATTCTGCAGACTACATCTTCATGTTCTCCAGCCTTTAGTCCTTCTATGGCTAAGTAGAAACTTTGCAAGGGATCATCTACTGAAATCTTTTCACTTGGGTCAAATTTGGGCAGCATTTTCTCAAAATCCTAAGGTAAGTCATGCAAAGGAGGTGTTAGGTTTAGAGGTGACCTAGATTTCCAAGCAGGTGGTGGATTTGGTGGGTTAGGTGGTTGATTAGCATTTATGCCTGTCATGAGTCTGGGTGGAGAGTGAGGTGGTGAATGAACAGGAGTATTTTTAGGTGAACCATAAGGTGTGTTTGGGCCCACTTGATTCAAAAGTTGAACAAATTCCTGCAAGGCTATTTCTACCAATTCTTCCAAATCTCCAACCAAAACTAAGTCTTCCAATACAGGACGGTCTTTTTTCTTATACTCTCTTCTAGGTAAATCAAGGATAATCGGTAATCCTCCAATACTTTTCACATATGCCCTAGTATGTCTTCTAAGATCATTAACTACTTCATTGATTACAGAATACAAATGTTATTTACCTTTCTCTTCAAGAATCAGATTGGGAAATAAACTGTTTTCAAGACTATCACTGGTGGAGTAATTTCGAGGAATTGGGTTTCCTCGGCCAGCCATGCACTGGAGGCCCTCCTTCTAGCACCAAAAACTATTGAAGCCTGGAAAATTGAAGGCATCAACAGCAAGGGATTCTCCCCAGTAAACGTTTCCAACTATCCTGTTACTGTTTGGTATGGGGAATTCATCCGGTTTGCGGTCCGGATACCATAGGTCAAGTAACAAAAATAAAGGGTTTTACCGATTATGGCCCGGTCCACCGTGTATCTTTTTTATTTTTTTAGTTTTAAATATGAGATGCAAATTCCAATCTAAAATGGAGATTGATAGAGAATATGAGGAGTGGTCACAATGTGATGCGCAGGTTCTTACCACTCGTCTTAACTCTCTCGCATCTAAATCACATGCAACAAGCAAACTAAAACTAACTTAACTACACTGTCCCTATGGAGCGAGATTATCATTTAATGAGTAATGTATTACTGTTCATGCATTAAGAAAAATCACAGATAGTTGTTCTTTATTTCAAAACACATAAACATGAATAGATAGATGAACAACAAGATAGCTCATTGTTTATGAAAAGCATTCATTACTCATAGTGGAATTTCCATAAAATAAACTAGAGAGCGTTCATACAAGAACATAGGTTCAACAAGTTAGAATGATTTCACAGTTAATGGACAAAAGCTGAAAATGAAATAGTTCCCCTTCAACAACATCCATTGCACAACATTTGAACATTCCACCAAATCTTTCTCCAACAGGAAAAATTGTAATTATCTATTGCAAAAGGAAATAGTTGTTCTCACAATATGTTCTCACAAGTATAACTAGGAAAAAGTCCCTCATTCCCTCTAATTCTCCTATATTTATACAAACATCAAAACCTTTGGGTTGCCCCCTGGAGTGACCTTTGGGCTCCCCCAACCATTTAATCTCACAATTTTGTCCTTTGTGAGTGCTCATGATTCATACAATACGTTACATTTTAGATTAATATTTACAAGCACTATGTAAAAAGGGACCGGCTTGGTAACTGATGAACCATTTCCAAGCCTGGGCCTCTGCTGCTACCAATTCTGTTCAATAACCTGTTGATATAAACCTTTAACTATATTCCTCTGTGAGCAACATCTATGCCTCTGAATTTTCTTTTAGAGACGTCTTCTTCACACCAGCAATCATCAAACTGGATCTGAAAAATCTTCTAAGTCAGTCTGCAGTTAAACGAAAAACTCAACTTTAATATGGACTTCATTCAAGAAAATGTAAACCACACTATTAATGAGGCTAAGAATCAAACATGTGAACCTGTGCTATGTTCTCATCACAAAAACCCCAAACAATAATCAGAAACCACCGCCGCCCAAAAAATAGGGTAAAAAACACACACAGAACAGGCGGGAAAACCCTTACCGGTGGGAAAAATCACTAAAGCATTGGTAGGATAGTCTTATTTACAGCTGCGATGGTGAGCTTCAGATAGACAACGAGTTCCACGAGACTTCTAAGTCTATCTATGTCAGAAAGACTAAATACTAAAACATCAGGCGAAAAAATCTCCTCGTCGGCGAATGGAACGACATAAACGTCGGGTGATTTGTTCACTAAAATGCTGCAACAGCGGAAACTGCATCGGCTAAGGGTTCCATTGTCAACATAAAACATCGTTGGAACAAAACACTAAAACTTGTAGCATCGGACCTTGAAATCACTAGAGCATCGGATGGTTAGATCGCTAAAGAGTCGCAACGACGGAAGCTACATGGAGCAAAGGTTCTGCGGATGAGTAAACATCGGAGAAAACTAGAAGAAACCATTGGCGAAAATGAAAGGAACCATTGGAAAAAATAAAACAAACTATCGACGAACGAAAAACAACATGTCTAAAAGTTAGTTCGCTCCGGAGCCGCAATGGTGGGAATCAAATAGACTACAGACTCTGTGACAACCGAGAACATCGGTGATCGAAACAACCAAAGAATAATCCATGGAAAAAGAGCAAAATCAAAAACCCCATAGGATCGTTAAAAATAAGGGCTTCCGTTAGCATGCTTGCAATCTGCCATCCGAAACGGCGGCAACACAAAGGACTGATGCTCCGACGGTGATGAAACAAAAATGCCGATATTAAAACAAAATGAAAAAGCGTGTCAGCAAAAAACATATCTTTATATTGGGTCATTCATAAGTAAGCTTCCGTAACGACGGCTGCGTAGATGACTACGACCCCGATTCACAGTTCGATAGGCTTCCGACAGTGAAAAAGGAAATCATCCATAAGTCAAAGCATCAGGTTCAAGTCATCAGCATCAATAGATAAAGATAGTCATTCAACAATTTAACTCAATTTAACCTCAAAGAGTAGCAAAGGAACATAAAGTTCAGCAATCCAAAACAGATCCAGGCAAGATAAAATTTATAAGGAGGGTCCAAAATTTTAGAAAATTTGGGAAACCGTTGCAGCTACAACACGGTCATACAGGATATTACAAGAAATTCATAAGATGCTCTTCAGATATGACCTATCCACTGGAATAAGTACTAAGAGAAGGTCAGGAGTTTGACTAGACAGAGGAATTCAACATATCATTTGAAACACTAAAAAGGAAGTTAGTCAAACCACCCATTCTAAGATTTCTATACTGGTCAACCAAATTTCATGTACACATCGATGCATCAGGCCTAGCAATAGGAGAAATCCTAACTCAACCAAGGGATGATGGAATGGACTTCCCTATAGTTTACAGTAGCAGAAAATTAAATAAAGCAGAAAGAAGCTACTCGACAACGCAGAGAGAAGCATTAGGAATGGTCTTCACACTACAGAAGTATTGACATTACCTACTAGCTGATCCATTTATTTTTTATACTGACCACCAAGCACTAAAATACCTCGTAAATAATCCCTTACACCATGGGAGAATTTGTCGATGGCTACTTCTATTCCAAGAATTCAAATTCGAATTCGTTGTCAGACCAGGAAAATTAAATGTCAGACACGACCACTTATCACGAATCGACATAGGAGTGGAACCGACAGGAGTTGAAGACAACCTACCAGATGCACATTTATTTTGAACAGAAGCAGTTTCGACATAATTAGAGGAAATAGCTCAGTTCTTAGAAGATGGACAAGCACCAGAAGGCATGAGTACGAAGAAGAAACAAATCTTAGCCATGAAAGTTGCACCATATAGCCTCATAAATGGATTCTTATATAAAATGGGCCTGGACGACATCCTCAAAATATTTTCACTAGAACATGAACGAAATAATATTATGTATGAAGCACATTATGGACTAGTGGGAGGACATTTTCAAGCAGACACAATCACCAAGAAAATCCAATAGTCATGGTTATGGTGGCCGACACTTCACAAAAACTATAAAAGTTTGTGAGCCAATGTGATAGATGTCAACGACTGGGTCGACCTCTGCCTAGTACACAAATTCCCTTAATATCAGTAAACCCAAGTTTGACATTTGAAATTTGGGCCATCGACTTCATAGGACCATTTCCCATACCGGCAAAAAGAACAAGTGCAAGGTACATAATAACTGCACTAGAGTATGTAACCAAGTGGGCAAAAGTAGAACCAGTCGACACATGTTCCAGTGAGATAGCTGCTAAATTTATCTATGAAAAATATCATTACCAGGTTTGGATGTCTAATGACCCTAATCAGCGACCAAGGGTCACAATTTATTAATAAAACTATTAAAAGACTAACAGATTAGTTCCAAATTGACCACTGACGTAGTACAACTTATCACCCTCAGTCGAATGGAGCGATTGAGGCATTCAACAAAACATTAACAAAAGGTCTAACAAAAATATGTAACACTGAAAAAGATGACTAGGAAAAAAATATACCTGTAGTACTATGGGCTTACAGAACCGCATACAAGCGTTTAACAGACCAAACATCGTTTTGACTAGTCTATGGACAAGAAGCAGTTGTTCCACTACATTTTCGACAACAAACACCTATTATAGCAGAAATTTTAAATTTCGATGTCGAACAAGTAAGGAAGGATTGACTGATGCAATTAAGGAATCTTGAAGAGCATCGATTGATTGCTTTACAGCACCAAGAAATTCAAAAACAACATCAGAAGGCATGGCACGATTGTAATATAAAAAACAAAAACCTATCGGTAGGGAACCTTGCCCTACTATACAACAGTCAAGTAAAAGGAAAACCCAAAAAGCTACATACAGAATAGATGGGACCCTATGTTGTCGAAGAGGTTCATGCCAATGGATCAGTCTGACTAAGGACGTTACAAGGAATAGTATTTTGAAAACTTGTTAATGGTGCCTGACTAAAGAAGTACACAATTTAAAACAAGTTTAAAAAAAAAAAAACATATAACGATGATAACAGTTAGACAAAAGCTATATAAATATGAAAAAAATATAACATAAACAAAACTAAACCAACACCCATAAACCAGGATGACAAGAAATCAATGCTTCGACAGCTGACATCACAACCATCGACATACCACCATCAACTGATCGACATCGACCAACAACCCAGAACGTCACAGCACACCTTCATGACTACGAGTGCCAAAATCAAACCACCATTAACGCAAACTCAAGTGACTGCACTGGACCATCACTTTCAGCATTAATACACCCTTCGACAGAAACGTCAAATGCCCCACCTATAAATACCGGACTAGGGGATGATTTACAGTATTTTCAACAAAGAGAGCAATTTAGCAAACAGAAAACTAAGAACCGAGAATCCCTAAGTAAATTTGAAAAAAAATTGACATTTTTGTACCAAAACAAACTAGAGCCACAACAAAGACTAATGAACTACAAACTGCTGAAACCCCACTACTGAGAAGGTTAAGAAACATAAAGAGCACCAAGGTTAAAGAGACCTCATGGGAGAAGACATGGGACAAGATCAAGGAATGGTCCTATGTCGAAAAGAAACCAACCCAAGCTACAGCGAAGGTAAACCGCAGTTCTATCATGAACATCATGAACACACCGTTCATGGCAAGTTTTGGAGGCACAAAAGAAATGGCAGTCAAATTCATCATAAGCCAATACCACAACGGTAGATTCTACTTCGACAGGCCAGTCAAGATCTCTGGCAGAGTGATATACAAACTAACTAGTCTATCCAACCAAGGAGACCCAGTACCATCCGACGTAAAAGAAGGGCTGGTAGAGCGATTGACTGGAACACCATTGGGAAAGAAATCCAAAGGGCTAATGATTAGCCAAATACAATCCCGACCGCCACAAATTGTGGCTAATATCATAACAACAGGGTTTACATTCACAGGTCGAGGAAGCGACCTAAAATTGGACATGCTAGAGGCAGTGGATACCATTTTTGACACGGGAAAAGTCTACATATGGTCTGAGTATGTCACCGACATGCTCAAAGGCATCTGTGAGAAACTCCAGGAGTCAGGAGGGATTATAAGGTTCCCATCCCTTATAATATGGATAGTAATGTACTTCTTGTGTCCAGTCGGGGAAAAGCAAGTCCAAGAAGCCCCAAAATTCCATATGTGGAGATTCAAACCATTTTCCTAGACTAGAACACTAAATGAACTAGCAAACGACAAGGTGTTGTTTGAATACTGGTTCCAACAGCTCAAACTTCAGACAACTAGATGGAGGGTACCCTAGAACATCTGACGAAGTTTTTCCAAAACTGCACACATATAGCTGGAACTTGACCACATTGTTTTGTGGTATATGCAGGGTGCTAAGGAAATATCAAAGACTCTCGAATACTACCCAATAGTGGAAGAGATCTTCCATGAGATAGCTTGATAGTATGGCACAAAACTGTCGATACTAGCAAAAGCCAAGGAAGCAACCTTAGCGATAGAAGAACCACACACCGACCAAGAAAAAGAAGAAGGTTATGAACTCCGACTACACATCAGCACCTTCATGTCGGAGGAAACCCCAATAGAGGATACCAACTGGCTCCAAATCACAATCATACCGCCGACAGCCCAAAGGGAAAGGACATAGACAGAACATCAGGTAGCCATTCCTGTTGAGAAAAGTGTCAGCTCAACACAACAAGAAGACGAAGGGGACAAATTGCGAGATGTTGATTCTGACAACCCTAAGTATGAAATAACCAAATAAAAAATCAAGAAGCTAGCAAAGGAGATATCAGCAGCTAAGAAGAAAGAAACTAATACAAAAGGAAAGGCGAAGCGCAAGCTGGTCCTTTCCAACTCAGAGGATGAAGAGGAATTGTTAGCTACTGTGGTCGACATCATCGAAGACTTCATAGAAAAAAAAGTTCCAGATGAGGCACAGTTCAAGAAATTTGTTGAAGCAGGAGCACAAAAAGGTCAGCCAAAGAAAGAAAAAAGTACACACACCTCGATGGATGAAAATGTTATCGACCTAGTATCGACGGCTCCACCCTCGTCTCTAACTCAAATGACACAGGAATTAATTCCAAAGATTCCTTCTAGAAGCCCAGTCGACATATGCAACAATTCTATGCTGGAAACCCTAAAGGAGAGGTTCGAATGAGACAGAGACTTCCAATAATACATTGAAAAACTCCCTAAGTTGGTTACCTCTGTACATAATATCACCACCAAGTGCCTGTTGGTGGATCAATACAATTTGCTCCTTTAAAACCTGACCAAATACCCCAGAAGACGAGATCTGTGGGAGTTTTGCAATCAAATTTTGTGAGGACCCCTGACAAGACAGCTCAAGTTGTCACAAGTCAGACCTCATCCTTCACCCCAACCGACATTGCACCCCCTCCAACAGCCAATGAACCAGCCAGAAATGAGGAAGAAGAGAACATGGAAGAAATCAATCGAGTAATTGATGACTTGTTCTCCAACATCCTGGAGGGTTCAACCCCACAAATTGAGAACCCAACATCTGACCACTTCCCCACCACACCAATCACACTCGACCATTCACCATCACCACCACCTCCCAACCCAGAACCTGCAACTGAACCATCTGCACCTAAACCACATTTTCCACAACCATCCGTACCAACAACATCTATATCCAAGCCCTTTGCACAAAATCCACCAGATACACACCCAGCTGTAGAACTCATCCTGTAGACCCAACCAAAAGCCCCCCTAACCACTACAGGCCAGCAACTAAACAATCCACTGCCGAAAAATCAACCACCAAAAAATCTCACTCTTACAAGTGAACAAGTACAGCAGTAAGCAAAGCAAAAGCATAAGAGGAAGAGGGACCATCAATCCCAAGTGACAATGGTCCACAATAGACAACTTGGGTCAAGGACTACAGTTGACGTAACAAAGCTGAAGGATGGAGAGTTGGGACAACTCTTGGAAACCCTGGCTATCGAAGAAAAAATAAGGAGCTAGACTAGATGCAAGGAGCTCAATGACAATGAAAGAGAACAAGCCGAGTTCCTAATAAAATGCAGAAACCTTGCGCAATATGTGATACCAGGATCAACGAAGGTCAACACCGACAAGCCACTAGAAAGATCCTATCAGCTATTTGAAAGCATGTTTTCAGCACTACAGACACAGATGCAAAACACAAGAGAAGAGAAAAAAGAAGAAATAACTCGACTACTGATGGAGCAGCACACATCCTTCTCTGAAGCTTACAAAGTGCTTCAAGATCACATTTAAGAGTATGTCATAACAGAAGGGTACCACAAGACTGGCTTGCTTATTATGGGAAAGTATTCCATTAGAACCGACAGACTAGACAAGAAATTCAAGCACTAGATAAAAGAAAGAGCATGGAAGAAGCATTGAGAAGCACTGTCGAAGATCAAATTGTGCTCGAATCCATTGAGAAGCACTATAGAAGATCGAGTGACAAGCACACCAGTGGGTGCAGTAGGCAATCCCGAGCTTGGAAAAATTAGACACCATCTATCCACAGATGAAAAGACTTCTGGAAATGGCAGAAGAGAAGGACCAGCTTATGGGTCCCAACATGGAAAGGATATCAGACCTTTCCATTCAAAAGAATATGTCGACACTATCAAGCCTTACAACAATAACCATCGACATCCAGAAAGTATTGCAAAGTTGGATATAATTCCAACATCAGCTAGCTGTGAAAGCAGAAGCACTTGTGGAAGTCTGTGTACAGAAATGACCAACTATCCGACTTCACAGCCCATGAAAGTCAAAACAAAGAAATAAACTACTTTAGACACATAATGTATTATTTAGTACCTCCCCTATTTCTTCGGGATGAAGAACAGTTTTGTTCATGTGGGAAATGTTGGAGGAGCTAGTCGGTAATCCAACTAAGTCGATCAGCTGACTCATTAGAGATTAGGTCGGCCACATAAGGTCGTGTCGGTTAACTGAACTGACAAGTAGTTATTTTTAAATTTTTGTAAATCATATATATTAAGCTGTTGAGCCAGATGAGAACTTGATTCAGTTCTATGTTTTGTATGGACCCTTTTACTATAATATAATCTGTTATCCCACATATGTGTTCTTGTCTCTTGTCTCTGATATGTCTGTATTCTTTTAAATGTGTATTATTGGTAACCCTCTATGATCTGTGAGATTACAATAGAACCTCAGACATATTAGGAGAAATGTAACCAAGGATGACTTCTCCAGAGACTTCTATCTTAGTAAAACTAACCCGCATACTCACAACTTGTTCATCAATTTCTGCTAAGACAACATTCTCACTCATAGGATTCCCCATATCAAGGGAACCCCACATTGCCCCTTCGACAGTCACCTCCTTACATATCGGAGATTCCTTCAACAACCCAACCCAACTCTTCTGCAACTTTTCTCAGTGTAGCACTCACTAAGGGGGTTCATTCAGCTATCGAACCTCAACTTAGAACACCAAATTTGGATTATATTCCATCATGACTAACTTGAGTGCATCATCATGACTAAATAATTCATGTGTGTGCTAAATACGTCATTGATTCTTCCATCCTGTCCTTCGGATTTGGTATAATTAACTGTGACGTCAACTGTGTGGTCATTTCCCGCTTTGACAGCCGTTATTGAGTATTGATGTGATGTTCAGTCACTGTTACAGAATATCCCATACAATACAAGGCGCTCTTTATATCAATGGAAACCTCCTGTCGCGTAACCCCGTCCCTTATTCATGTCGCAGCCCTATCCTCTTAGCGCAACCTTTTGGTGATGCACAACCTTTTCCTATTGCACAACCTTGTTCTAGAGGACCACCTTGTCACGACCCTGTCCTTTTAGCACAACCTCCTAATGACACACAACCTTTTGTATTTCTCACCACCTTTTCCCTATAGATCATCTTATCACGGCCCTCTCCTCTTACCGCAACCTCCTGCTGACATGCAACCTTTTTTCTGTTGCACCAACTTTTTTTTGTGCGACCCTCTCCTCTTAGAGAATCCTCCTGTTGATGCACATACTTTTTTCTGTTGCACCAACTTATTCTAGCACAACCATTTTCCCTGTCGAATTGGATATTAACGGTTGATTCAAGTACCCTCTAACCTAATCTAGTTCCTACTGTTGGGCCCATCATTCCTCTTGTTACCTATCTCTAGGTTCTTTTTTTTTTCTCTCGGCCTCTTAGCAATTGTGTGGATATGGATCTATTCAATAGGGCTTCAAGCGGCTTCTATTCACAACCTTTGGCAGCACCTAGCCATCTAACTGTCCAATTGAACTGCACCCCCAGAGGTAATTGAATTAACAAGATATGGGCCTAACCTGTGTATCTATAACTTACACGGATGCTTCATGAACTTGTTGTCATATAACAACACCAAATATCGTTGTGAAAATTGTTTATTTTTAATGTGACGATCATGCCATGCCTTCTATCGATCCTTCTCGACATGTTGTTGGAATCCTGTGATGAAGCGGTCCTCTTCCAGTTGGACAAGCTATGTTGCTCGCTCATCAACTACTGCTTCATTGGCCATGCAAGTTGCTACAGTAATGCATATACTAGGAACAATGTACTCCATAGGCATGACTACCTCTTTTCCATAGACTAATTTAACTGGCATCTACCCCGTCAGCCTCTTACAAGTGGTGCGATATGCCCACAGGACTGCAACAATCTTTAAATCCCAGTCATCATAATTAGCATTATGTACCTTTGTTAGTGCGGTTTCCAATATTTTGTTGAAGGATTCTACGGTGCCATTTTCCTCTGGATGATATGGGTTACTCTTCTTATGCAACACTACAATTACCCTGTCATTGCATTCACTGTTCGGTTGATAAAGTGACTTCCCTGGTCACTCATCAATATCCTAGGGAATCCAAACTGTTTCTCAATGTTTTCAAATATGAACTTTGTTGTCGCAGTGGTGAAATCCACAACTAGTGTTGCCTCCTCCCACCTTGTCAAATAGTCATTTGTAGTGATTATGTATCGTGCAACCATTCTCTTCACTAGTGGGTTTATGGGACCCACAAAGTCTACAGCCCATTTATCAAAAGGTTGCAAAGTTACCTATGGTACAAGCAGCATTTCATCCCATTGCGATGGCTTCCTGACACATTAACAGATGTCATAGCTCCACGCAAATTCTATAGCATCATTATGCAAATTAGGCCACCATATCTTAGCACACAATACCTTACGCGCAGTCGACCATCCTCCATAATGTCCACCCGCAACTCTTGCATGTGCTTCTACCAGAATTTTCCCTTGTTCATGAGGTAGAACACACCGTCATAGGATCTCATTGGGTCCAAGTTTGTATAAGTGCCCAATAATCAACTAGAAATCCGAATCCTTCACTACCAACTTCTTCTTTTGAATGGTCGACAAGTCCTCCAGTGCAACTTCAGCCACCAAGAACTGAATGATTGAAGCATAATTGTCTTTTGCGATATCAACTCAAAATAGTTATGCATCTGGAAATCCATCATCAATATTTGTGGGCTCCTCTCCTACTTCAATGTGAGATAAATGATGAGTACTAGCATTCAGGCATCATGGATTCACAATTATTTCAAAATCAAACTCATGAAAGAGAAGTAGCCAGCGAAATATCTCCCCCCCCCCCAACACAGGATTATTAATCAGATATTTCAAAGCCAAATGGTCAGTGAAAATTTTGAAGTGACCACCCAAGAGATAATGCCTAAAATTTTGCAACGCATATACCATCTCCAACGCTTCTCTTTCTGTGGTCATGTCATTATTCTCAGCAAAGGATAACTTCTTGCTATCAAAGGAAATCAGGTGATCCAGATCTCCTTCTCCTAGTTGCACGACTACCACTCCTAGCACAATGGATGACACATCGACATGGACATGGAACTCCTTGTTCCAATAGGGGAACACAAGTATGGGTGCTCAAGCCATCTTGGCCTTCAATGTTTCGAATTTTCTTTGACACTCTTGGCTCCATATTAATGCAACATCATTCTTTAATAGTTTTTGCATGGGGGAAGTAATCGCAACATAACCTCGGATGAACTTGCGATAGTACCCAGTATATCCTAGTGTTACATGAAGCATCTTCGTATTTGTAGGTGGTGCCAAGCTCAGAATGAGTGCAATCTTCACTAGGTCAACCAAAATCCCCTTCTTAAAAACGACATGACCCAACAGTATCCCAAATCATGCACAGAAGATGCACTTATTTGAATTCAAAGCGATCCGATGCTGTTGACACCTTTCCAACATCAAACACATGTTTTCCAAATGATCCTTAATCATCTCGTAGCCTCTCCAATCATCCATATATACTTGCAGAAATTTATTAATAAAATATTTAAATGCAGTGATAACAATCTGAGAGAATACCACAGGTGCATTCTTCAACCCAAAGGGCATCATTGTGTATTGAAAGTAACCCCATTCAGTGAAAAATGTGGTTTTATTGCAGTCTTCCTTTGCAATTATTATCTGGTGATAACTAGAGAATCCATCTGTAAAAGAGTACATTTCTTGACTAGCTACTCCTTCAAGAACCTCATCCATAAATGGCATCAGAAAAGGATCATGCATGCAAGCATCATTCAGTTTTCTTAGATCGACATAGATTCACACTTCTCCAGTTTTCTTGTATTGGACTACCATACGGCTTATCCATTTTGATTCTTCAATATGCTCAATAATCCCTACATCTAACATCATGTCAAGTTCATCCTTGCCCTGTTCTTTATATCATGGATTCAAGTGATATGGCCTCTGTCGACTAGTTTTGCATTTGGTTTTAACAGGATTTTCATTTCCCCTAGGTCACCCAATATCCCCTTCATTTCTAAGAATTTTTTTGGGAATAGATATTGTAACTCATGCAATAGATTTGTGATATTGTCCATGGTCTCCTCGTCCTAGTAGTCCCCAATATTTGCAAAATTTGTATTCTCTTCTATCCCAATGTTAACTTTCTTAATATTCAGTGGTTGAGCCATGGGATCCGTTGGCACATCCAGTCCTGTGACATCCTAACTTTCTTCAGTCTCTGGAATATTATTATTGTGCAACTCATCATCATCCTCTAGCTCACCAGAGATGTTGTAACATTACATCGTCGATTGCATGTGGCAATGTGCATGTGGGTCCACTAGATACGCAACTGGAACAATTTTCAAGAATACATCCTGAATGATCAGTAGTGCATTATTAACCTCTACATAGGCATATGCAAAGAAAAAGGTATGTGCAAAGAAAATAGCCATCTCCTCCCAAGTAGTTATTTCTCTAAACAGTTCTTTTGATATGTACCAAGACCTTGGCATTTCATCCAATGTGTGAATAAAAGCATTGACCCACTCATCCTTGGGTTGCGATGCCCATAGAGTCTAGAATTCCCACGGATTACTATAAGGGTTATTATTTCCATCGTGTCTCCTAGTGTGATATACATCCATATCTTTGAAGCGCACGATCATCAACTTTTGACAATGTGACGATTCATGAATGGTCTCCTTATGAACTAACCACCAGTGTGTTGGGGTGGCTTTCGACATTTCTCCTAATGCCAACAAATGTTGAGGCTCATATACCTTCACTTCAAACTGGTCAAGGAATCCAGATAGTTCCAGTATTCTTTCATATATTCGTAATTAAATGACCCCAATTGTGACATGGCGTAGCGATTACGTGATCAACCAAAATTTTTAGAGCGATACTTCATGCATCTAGTTTTTCCAATTTTCCAGTCCATCATCAGAATCAGAGGACACCGAGCTAGAACTCTGCCAACTGAGTTCTCCATCGGCAGTAGGATGGATGTAATCCTCAAAGATATTATAAATGTGATCCCATCCTCTAACAACTTCATCTTTGATGGGTTCAATATATCACCTTCCTTCATTAGGATCCATAGGGGCAATGACTCGGATATCCTGGTTCTCAAATGTCATCAACTGCTTCTTAAAATTTATCACAGTCATGTTTTCATTGGCCCATCCAATCCCTAGAACTACAGGATAGGATCCCCCTCCCTCGATGACTTTGATTACATCAAAATTACCATGATTTGTCATACCCTCGACATCCACGACCAAGTTCAACACACAGTCGATTGGTTGAACTTTGGCCTGATTAGCCAATTTCAACTACACTAGGGACCATCCAAGTTTAGGCTCCCCCATCTTCTACCATGTCTATTTCATCAGGATATTCACATCTAACCAAAGATCCAGAATAACTGAATCGACTTCATAGTCCCTAATATGGATTTTCATTCACATTTCCTTGCCCATCTTTTTATTATGCAAATAATTTACCGTAGAGTCGTGCAACTCTCTATCTAGATGGTGCAACAACTTCTCAATCTCAACCAGAGCATCCAGATCTTTTGATAGGGATAAACAACTCTCGAAGAACTATTTTAAGGTACCATACTATCGCGATGGTTCAACTTCTAATGAAGAATCAAAAGTAGAAGGTATGCCAAAAATAAGTGTCTTACCAGGATTTCTTCCAAACACCTCATGAGCCTCGAAAAAGGTATCTCTCTCATTCGTGATATCGACCTGTGCTTTCTTCTTACCATCCAATCACACTTGTGGTCATGGTCCATCTTCTCCATTCGTCGCACATCCTCAAGTAACAATCCCAACATCAACATCCTCTGTTCATGGATCTGCTAGAATGGTTGCAACCGTCGACCCTAGAGTTTGGTTCTGTGGTGCAGGATGATTCAGAGGTGGATTCTGGTTCACCAATGGATTCATAGGATGATTTATATTCTTATTTTGTACTAGAATTTTGGGCTGACCCTGATTCTGTAGTTGTTGTTGGTTCTGTATCAGATTCTAGGCTTTGGACTGGTTCTGATTGTGCAACAGAGGGACATTTTCGGCCTTCCATTTCGCAATTAACTAAGGGAAATTCTCAACAGTATGATCATTCACCGCGCAGTATACACACTGAAAATGGGGACAATCCCTCTGATAGTGCCCAAATGTCCCACATTTGTAACACTGGATTGATGCATGGCCTCGTCCTCCTCCTCGGTTGAAACCTCCCCTTCCCCTGAATCCTCCACGGAATCATCCTTATTGCTCATATTATCGTTGAGCTACCTACTATTGATACTAGGGTTGGGCCACTTGATGATGTGGGGGATTCCGCTGGTGGTGAACATAATGCATTGCTTGTACATACTGCAGCTATGGAGGAGCCATCAGGATTTGGGTGTAATGTAGTCACGGCGCAAACTACATCTAAGGTGTAACATGCATCTGTGGTTGCAACGGAATAAACTGCATCTATGGTGGCAACATATACTGGAATTGAGGTGGTGGTTGTATCACCTACTCGTGTGGCTACTACACAATTCTAGGATCTTCACCTTTCATGAAATACGAATCATATATCCGCTCTTGAAGCAGATCATAAGCTCAACATTATTTATCCTCGTGTCCCATTGAGCGACAAAAGATGCAATATAAACTTGCTAGCTTCGTAACCATTTTATGCATGTAGGTACAATCTTCATGTCAATGCCCGTATAATTAGCATATGCGAAACCACGACACATCACTGTAACTCAAAGGGTTCGACGCTCCTGAGAGTAGATAATTCTAGAAAGTAGGAGAGGTGTCTTTGGTGTGTCCATCCACATGACATTGAGTGCACCACAAATCATCATGTTCATCTTTCACCTTCTTGATATACTGTAACTGAAGCATCAAGTTCACTAGCTACGCTTGGATTTGGTTCATGAAAACAACAGTTTCTCCAATATGTGAAGCCTCCAGCTTCATTGCAATTTCCAGAGCCTCGCTTTGTGTCATTATATTTTGCTGCATTAATGGATGTCAGATATGAGGGAAAGTGTTGCAATAAATTATTCTTGGTGTTGGATGTCACTCTGAAAGCTGACATGTTCCATCAGCATATTAAACCTCTGATCAAAATCCCAAACAATCTCATTAGGGAATTATTTTATTTCCTTCAGCTCCATAATGTACTGTGCTTCATATTTTGGTTTCTTGGATTCTTCAAGTTGTCTCTTCCGAATCTCATCCAAATTATTCATCATGGTCCCTTGTGAGACCTATATTGATCTCATATACCAATCGAGCGCATGACCTTGAAGGGTGGTTGATAACTGACATTTATTTACATCATCGTCTGTAGTCTTTATGGAACTCCAGACTACCTCACATAAGAACCAATATTCTTCTAGGTAATCAGTGTCATTTCCATGGAACATAGATAGCTTCATATCATATCCCACCATCCTAGACCTTCTTCCAACAGATGCTTCTTTACTACTGGATGCTACTTTGCACGTAAGACACATCGACGTAGAGTGTGTATATTTTCCTGATGGTGGAGTAGTGCGTGGAGGTGTGGACACATTGCTACTAGGGTTTCAACTTGCTTCTACCCTGGGTGTAGCCTATCTCTGCTCATCCTCTTCATTGTTGTAGGGACGCTTTGTCCTGTATGGTTGTCCTTTGGGGTCTTGCATTTCGATCGCAGTAGGACCTTCCCCTGTCCTCTGCCTCTTCTCTACTAAGAACATTTCTCCCCCCTTGTACAACCACTCTCTTCCTTGGCTTCTCTCAAAGTATCATCGAAACTTACACCCATATACCCCTTATATTTCCATTCATCACCCCCCTTATATCGTGGTCTTCATAGCCTCCGCATACCAGAGTTTTACTACTTGAGGTGCATATTTAGTATGCCCTTTTCACAAACAAGCATCTTGATTGAAAATTGTAGAGACAGTGAGAACCTATCTCATTGTCCATTGAAGAATTACCATTCTGCTTCACTGTAGTACTCATTGTTATCAAAGACAAACTCAGTGATGTATCCTTCTAGAATACTGTCCAACCAAACTTCGACATCCCGCAACTCCTTGTTGTCAATATCTTGTAGTTCTTGAATTAGCTCAAGGGTCCAGGATGTCATCTCTCCTCTCTGGAAGTTGCACTTATGTAGGTGAATCATGCCAGCCACTCTTAGAGTATCATGAGAAACTCACAGAAAAACCATTCGTAAGGATTTTCATGAATGTACCTCGCTAATCATGTGTTTGTTTTCAAATTTGAGTTTTGTTTCTTGACTTTGGAAAACTCTTGCAGTATTAGGTTGAATAAATATTGAATCTCTGGTTTTGTCAGATGCCACAATATATCCTCATCTAAGTCACAACAAGGTCCCAGAAATAGAACCATTTGTTAGCCAAAACCCACCAACAAAGCCTCGTTGACAGGGGTTCTCGCTCTGTCGATGCCCAACCAGCACGATCTACCTGAGCACTGACACAGACAGGTTTTACCTTGCCCAGTAACACCCATAGAGTGGATGATGTCTCACCTGATATGTTCGAGGGAGAGATTCCATAACCAAGTTTTCAGCAGTAAGGAGGATCGAGGCATCAACAATTTATCAGCATAATTATCATATCTAACAGAGCCAGTCATCAGGTATCGCAGCATTCATCACATATCTATTAGTATAACCACATATCCAATAGATCACATCATTTACTTATTCATCGCAATAGTATAACATTATTCATTCATAAAGTAGATCCATAAAACATCCATCATTGATATCGCAACACATAAGAACATAAAACAGACATGAAAAACAATAGCGATTCAGAGCAACATCCGATGTGTCATATTACTTATGCGCAATAGATCCAAAACATACAATACTTATCCACAGCAAGATAATGATCAACCCACAATATAACAAGAGATTCAATCACTCTCTACTTGCTCACTCAGACAGATCTTTCTTGAATTCACTGATCAAAAGATATATCTCTCTGATCCCAGATGTTTTTTCTTTGTTGTCATATATATGATCTCAGATGTTCCATGTTTGATGTTATATCTCCTCCCCTTACATTTTCAATTCTAACTCTATATATAGGTTTGTGCGTTTACATTCAAGGTCCACTTCTAACTAACTCCTAACAACTTCTAACTAAGTTAACCACTAAGGACCAATATTCCGAAGAAATGGTCAATCAGTACAAACATGACATAAAAAGTTGACTATTTTCCGCATGTCGTGTTGTCTTTGTCTTGCGTGGTGCCTCGTGAGTATGCGTAGCATCCTAGATGCTACGCAACTCACCTATCTCCACCCCTTTGACAATGGGGTGTGAAATAATAAAACCAACCCCTCTAGATCTATTTGTGAGGTACCTTCCTACACTAGGTTTATCAAGCTAGTTCAGACCCAATTCCACTCCAAGCCAGTTAAGACCAAGGCAAAATATGCACACATAGCAAACCACAATGTCAACACAGCAAAATGGGCTTCCACTCACTTTGTGACATAGGATACCATTGTACAAAAACAATACGGAAACCACAAATGACCACTCTTTCTCATAAAATCGAGTGATCTCCATTGCTCATTGGTTTACCAAACAAAGGAGATCTCAAACATTTGCGCGGCTAAGGGTGATAACAAGAGGAGAACAACCCATAAAAAAACATGGTTCTGTAAGCAGGATGAACACACAATGCGCATGAATAGAATGTAATAGAGAATGATCAAAATGGACCACAATGTTTTGGTGAGAGCCAAACGATGGACTGGGCATGCACAATGAGGAAAAACTGAAAATGTGAAGGATAAAAAACCAGGAAGGTTTAGTTGCTTGAGAGCTCCGATTGAATGAAGGATGGATGATAAAAAACATCCCACCACTCCCCAAAACGTGAGGGAATATGAAAACATGAAAGAATGAGGGAATGGGAATATGTTTTTGGGTGTTTTCTTTTGACACATGGATTTTTCCGCAATGGCTCAAGCTTAAACATTACCCCCATTATCCTTAAGAAATCATGCTCGCATCTCGTTATTTGTTACATTCACATAGCTGATTGTGGGTTTTTAATCAAATTGCATATTTATATGATTTCCAAAATTATAATGTGTCAGATAGCACAAAATACCATCGGCATCGATTTTAAACACCGAAACATAAAACGCTAAATAAATGGTGGGGATTTTTATTTTAGCTCCACACCATTATTATCTACATCATATATATTTAATGCAAATAGGGTCAAAAACAGGGTGTTACAGTTGTGCTCTTGGATATCGTCTTTAATTGCAAGAGTTTAGGCTTGATGTTCTTTCACCTCACATTTATGATAGATTTATTGCTGAATGGAGCATATTCCCCCACCATGACCAGGTCTCATTGTATTTCCCTAAATAGTTTGTTCTCCAAATGCATATTCATTACATGAGTATTCCTTTATTGTACTATTTCACTGAACAAGGATGCAGTTATGAGTGTCTTGGGGCTCAGAGAGACCTTGCTACTTCAAAACTCCCTCATCCACTAGTTCCCATTCCTAGTGAGAGTGTTATTCAATATGATGATGTCTCTGATCCATCATAGCTTGTATTGGAGACATTATATTTGATGGCATGTGACATGCATACTACATTTGGTAGTGCTACAAATTCCATGCACGAGGATATGTATAGACCACCCCATAGACCTACAAATATCAAGTTACCACAGGTGGAAAATCATTATTATTTGGGTGATTGACCATGAGACTCTATCTATGTATGGTGTTAGTGCTCTAGCTCCGTACTATCATATATATTATATATTCATGTCATCGTCGATAGAGAATTTATTTTATGTACTTAAGTTTTTTCATTATACATCATTAAATAATCATCTTTAATACATGTACATAAAAAAGAATCAATTTAGTAATATTGGTTTGTTTCTCAATGTAAATGATTACCTTTTTGGATTTTGTCAATCAGATTTCTCTATCAGTTGAGTGTTGAACCATTGCCCTTAATGATCTCTCCATGATACATATGCTAGTTCACTCATCCTAACTTTTTAATTTACATACATGCATATATTTGAAATTATTTTATCATAATTTTCATCTTGCCCCTTGCTAAAATTGTATAGGGTAGAGGAAAGGGAATTGCATAGAAGTAGGAGACACATTCTCCGTTGAGTTCTGACCATCATACGCTAGTGAACGCGAAATTGTAAATTATATTGCAGTGCAATATAGAATTCATGTTGATGTTTATTTTATAATGTTCACTTATTATTATTTAATAATTACATGCATGATGTCACTATACGCATGATCAAGTACATATAGGAGTTGATAATAAATTGATGTTCATATAGGAGCAAGAAAGGTTGACTCAACGTTGTCCCAGTGAGGTCCCATCAACTTAGTGTTGTATTGGAGTTTCCACATAGTAGTATTTGGACAATATCACCATGGAATCGAGTCATGTAAGTTGATCGACCCACTAAAAATTTTAAGAACTTGTCATCTTATAATTTTTTTATCATGTGTCACCCCAACACAAGTGACATCATGTATGTGGTACATCCATTCAGGATAAGAACAGATTCCACCAGGGGCATGGACTACATATTTGATGAGGCTTGTTCATGTTGCAGTATTTTTATCATTTTTTTTTGTTTTCTAGAATTTCCTTGACTCGCAGGAGTGGCCTTTGGTCTAGGAAACCATGTCCTTAGGGAATCTAAGTCATCGAAATCACCTGAGGATTACACCTATTCAAGGCTACACCAACCCTTAACTAATTGGATTTTGGGTGTCTCCTCCCAACTAGATCAAACCTAAGGGGAATTGAGCTCAATTTGTCCCACTTATGAGATCCACACCTTAACTGAATGAGCTAGCGATAATTGACATACTATGTTTATTGTTATGTATAGATATATACTTTTATTTTTTATGTATACATATATACTTGTATTTTTCAATGAACTTGAGGGACTGTTTCATATCATATTTTTTATTCATGGATATATGATGTGCATATGTTATTTATGTCTACGGGAATTTAAATTTATCAAGTATTATCATGTTTATGCACCTACATGTAAACTTAATTTTATGTTTATGTCTATGAGTGTATGTTATATTATACAAGTCACAATTTTCAATTTTCAATCTATACTTATAATTACAGTACAAAATTACAAATTACATTCTACAAGTCATAATTAGAGTTGCATTTTACAATATACAATATACCATTATAATTACATTTACAATTTACAAAATTCACATTTACAAACTATAATTGTACAATTACTATTTAATAAATTACTAATTGAACATGCACACATCACAATTGTACAATTACTCTTTAAGAATTTACTAATTATACATGTACAAATTACAACATACAATCTCATTAAAAGTAAAATGATGTAGATAACGGGGCCATTGATACAATGTGAAATATTGATACAAAATAAGATGGTCTAAAAATCATACAAATCATAGTCTAAAAATCAAAATAAGATGGTCTAAAAATCATACAAACCATAGTCTAAAAATCATTCTTCTATCCAATGGGTTATAGGAATCCAAGTCTTCGTAATATGGTGATGATCTATTTCTACCATCTTCCATCTATTTGGTTCACCACTCTTCACCTTTATTGTTGTGATATGAATCCAAGATACCACCACCAAATGATATTACTAGAAATATATATACTAAGGAATATAGTCTTGGTAAATAATTTAATCACATTGTTTTTTCACTTTTTCAAAAAACATGCCCAACATAACAAGGTCACCAATTTAGTACCTGAAATATCCATCCTAATATAATCTCACAAGCATGATTTTATTTCTTTGTACATGATATTAAATAATATGTTTATTTCCTAGGGTTGCAGTGACACCAATTACATCACCTACCACAAAAATTACATTTGTTAACCATATATATATATATATATATACACACACACACATTCAAGTACAAGTCTCAAAGTTTGAACATTTATTCGAAGATTCCAAATAAAATCATGTGATGTATAAAATGAGTAAACGCTCGTTAATATTCAACCATGTACCTACCCTAACCATGACATGAATTTGTTCATGGTCTAATGATAACATAACATCATTAGTATGAATTGGATGAGGAAACTTGGGGTTAAGACGAACATATTTCCATTGTTTCACATGTCCAATATATTCACATGTATCAACATTGCATCCATCACCATCGATGTAGAACTCACAAAAGAGCGCATATTTCCTAATTTGTATGGAAACAATGTTTCCCATGTACTTACTCCAAATGGAGTGTAATTCCCTTGTGCTAGGTATAGTCTCACAATACCAAGGAATGTATTCATTCACACCACCAAATATGGAAACATTCAAAAACAGCCTGCATCAAAATAAATGTATCAAATATATAATTTCTCAACTAAGTAGATGTTGCAAAGAAAATTCAAAATGTGAGCTTCCACTACACACCATAGTCTCTTACTTGTGCACCTTCCTTGCATGTTGTGACCTTCATGTCCCAAATTAAATGTGTACCATTCGACTACTTATGTAGATAATTTGATTCAGGTTGCACCATGACGCATCTGGAACATTATAAGTGTTAATTTCACATAAGAACCTACACCATCATGCTCGCCATATCCATTTCCAATTTTTAAGAAAAATCCAAGTATCTCAAACTCTTATCCCTTTATGAAGTCCAGACTCAACCATAAAAAATATCATCGTAATTTGAATTTTCCTACATATCCATCTGAGCAAATACATTGGTCTATAAATTACACCCCGTTCTCTATGAATGAGCTGTAAATCAGCCTAAAGTAGTGTTGATCGAATGATGTGTCTTAGACATGATAATCACCCACATAAAAATGATATTATTCAATCACATTCTGTGACTTAAGAGTGATATCCATGTCATCATTGCTTGCTTGAGCATGTATGTACAAAACATGTACACATATTTACACTTGGCTAGAGTTATATTACTCACTTTATATGTTCTCAGTGAATTGTACCACTGATAATATTGCTCCTAGATCAAATAATCAAGGATAATCATTTGAATTAATGATATTTCCACCCACACATGTGAGAGTGTTTGTTGTATATATAAATATGATTTTGGAACTTCCCCATGAACACTAGAATGGGAATTTTGTCCTCAAGTAGTTAACTATTTTTATATGGAATAACTAAAGAAGTCGATGCATCCATGGTAACATTATCATATCTCTTCCATGTAACTGTGATATATGGAAATACAAAGTGTGTTGGGTCAATGGGGAAATTCCTATGGAAGAATTTTAAATTACAACATTTAGGGAATCTTCTTCAACCTACACATGTTTTGTTAAAAAACACTTCCTCGTGATTCCTTTTGCATAGTATAGTAGAAACAATATCTTTCACTGTGGGAGTATCTATTTTACCCTACCAATGTATTTGCAAAAGTCTATAAATGTGTCATACTAGAGTTTCCATTCAACATGGTATTGACAAAACAAGTGTCACGAATTGTGTTCCTCCTAATATACAATGGTTTTTGTTTGTCAAACATGTTGATTGATATCTCAATAGTGTGATTGGCCTCTTGAAAATCCTCAAACAATGAAACTATTTAATCTCCGTAACATGATTACAATGCTCAATATAAAATCCCATGGATAAATATTGTTGCATCACATTCTTTTGATCCAATATAGAATAAGAATGATTATCCAAAAACTCTACCACCTTCTCTTTCATGCAATCAGAGCTCTGATCTTGATACGGTTTGTTGTAAATAAGAGTCCAACAAGCATCTTGTAATTTCCCCACTTTTTTATAACACTGTTATAAAACCCTATCCCTTGAGAACTCCATGGGTTCTAGTGGAAAATCATTAAATCAATTAAGAAGGGAGAAACCTTGGACAAGTTAATTTATGCAATTAAATAAAATAACTCGGAATTAATGTGGCCTATATTTGTTTGGGATAAATTAAAATTAAAAGATGTAATTTGTATTTTGTATTATTTGTTTTTTATTAATTTTGATATGAGTTGGAACATGCTCAGGGGGTGCATGAGGGTTCATAAGAAGATAAGGGTGGAAATTTGAGTTGTCACTCAAAAGATGAGATTGAAACAAAAGCATAGTAAAGTAGAAAAGATGGAAAACATTATGAAAAAAAGTATAGAAATCATGAAAGAGGCAGAAAATAAGGATAGTTTTGAAAAGCATGAAAGCATAGAAAATAAAGAAAAATCATAATTTTTCCAAAGGAAATAAATCATACTATATCAAGTGCAAGAAACGAAGGGAAGCATCACCAAAAGAAGCAAGTCCTGAATTAACAAAGGAGGGAACATTGGATGAGGATTAGGTGGGCCACATGAAGTTAACTTGTTCAAGAAGACAAGAAATTATAAATGAAGAAGAGTGCACCGAATTTAAATATTTTTTTAGGGTGTTTATTGCATTTTAATAGCTTTGATATTTTCAAGACTTGGGAGATGTGCCCCTTCTATGTTACCATCTAGTTGAAGCTTCAGCTAGTCATGAGGAGAATGGAATTCAACCTTTCTTATTAATTATATTACAAGTTTTATCAGCTATTTTTTCATCCAACATGTTCCAGTGAGTTTTCCCAAGTCCATTCACCCATTTATTATACGTTAGGTTGGACATTTTTTCCTTGATTTTTTCCGATATATTAGGGAGATTCACCCATTTATTATACATATAAATTTTGGTGGTGTAATTAAAATTATCCCTCATCCAATAACATTGGATTTTAGCATAAATATGTTTAAACCACTTCTCTTAGCCAATATTTGAAATTAATAGATATGAATTGTAATCAAGTAAGAGGACAAGAAAATATATAAGTTGAATAAATAGACCTATGGTGATTGTAAAGTTGCATGACTAAATGTGATGACATGTGAAATTTTGTTTTCTCATGCTACTAGGGAGTAATTCATGGAGCTTGGAATTCAATTTTGAAAGTTGTAGACTCAAGAATTCAATCAATCATAAGGAAATATACAATTTGATTTGAGTTTTATATGGATTTTAATCAATTTTTAAAATGAAGTGTAAGGCAAGGTTCAAAGGAATTTATAAAATTGGGTTGATAGGTCTTTTTGAAAAAAATCAAATATATTGGATCTTCATAGTCCAAAGTATAAAAGGCACATGGAATAAAAACACTTGGGAACACTTGATGTTATAATTAATTTATTGTGTGGGTATTTAAAGATGGCATAGTAAATGCATTTGTAGTTGTTCTTCCTGAATATAAAGGTCGAAAAATAATTCCATGTTGATTAGTTTACCAAGGTTTGAACAAACATAGAAAGCTGCGAATACATATATCAAGTTTTTTGTGTTTTCCTAGTCAAATTTAGAAGGTATGCATGAGAATATATATAAATCCATGACTTTTATCCACATCAATCAATAAAAGTGTCTATAAATTTATAAGAGCCTTAATGTTTTCAAACAATATTGCATGTAGGTTGTTTCCTAGACTATAAGATATCAATTTTTTGTTGATAACATGATTAGTGTTACTATTTGAGTCAATATAACAACTTGTTGAACAAATATAAGTCATAAAATTATGATGATACTAATGATGAGAAAATAAAAACCTATGCAAAACATGTTATATGGGTGGGTAACACATGCAATAGACAAAAATAATTGTATATCTTTGAACTCTTACAATATGCTAAGCAATAATTTTGTAGAGAAGATGGATGCCTATGTGGAACATTATAAATGAATGTTGCGTCATGAAAAGTGAATTCTCCTATGAATCCAATGAGAAAGTTGATACTTCATAGAGGAGGTGAAATTGATTGATTATTATGTTAAACATGGTCATAATTGAATTTTCCTAATGCATATGTGTTCCATTTCTTGTAACAAGAAGTACAAGCGGAATTTTCCACTTGCATATCACATAAACTATCATCCTAAATAATTTATTAGACTAGTATATTGGTTTAATTACTCATTAATATTTTTGGAAATTATCTTATGGTTATCAACTTGCATTACCCCATCAAAGTATATCAAAGACTAGCCTTGTGGGAGTGTATAAATGAGTATCTGATGAAGGTTGAATAGCTATTTTTTCATGGATTCAATAATGTGGAGTCTTAGGATGAAAAAATGGGGTTAATATGGTCCAAATATCCCAAAAATATGTATGGCGTACAATGTCCTTAAGAATCAATATTGACCTCTATATCCGAAACAACTATCAAGAATCTAACTCATATGAGATGGGGATTACCTGGTCTAATATTAGGGTCAAGTTTGAGAATGTTATGAAGTGGCTTAAAAGTGGCATGATTCATTTTAGAACACTTTTTTTATATAGATCGTAGAATATATATATATAAGTGATGGATAAATTCATAATCTTTTACGAACAACCAAATTTATATTTTTCTCATGGAGAGAGATCCAAATGTGGTTTCCAATTTCTTCATCCCTTCTTAATGTCCCCCACTTGCAACACAAATCTTGTTTTTAAATTGTTATATATTTGGTTGTAAGGGTTTGATCAACATCTTGCTTCTATGGTTCACTCAAACCATAAAGTGAATACATAGTAATTTGAAGTTGTATTTTAGTTAAATCAATTTAGTTTCTATGTTGAATCCCTACAATTGAGAGCAGTTAAGTTTAAAATTTTCTAGAACATGGATTTGATTCAATAAACTTGGAGTCATGAATTCACTCTTGCATGAACAAGTCAAAAATAAAAAATACCCACTCAACCTTATAAAAACAATTGCTATTAAAGAATCTTATTAGGAAATAATTGGAGCCTTGACTTAATCCTTGAATACATTTCTTGGAAGGATGACTAACAAAGAGATGAATAAATCAGTGTTTGTTGAACATTATTGTATTATTTTTCTATACCAAGGAATAACAAATGTTCCCATATTATAAATATGCATTGAACTTTCCCTTTAAAAAATTCCCTAGACAAGAAATAATGTGCCACTGCAATATATATTTGAGTTGACCATAAGCCTCTAGCTGAAATGATAAATACAATTATTTGAACTAGAGATGGCTCCAACTATGTGAACATCAAATGTAGCTTAATACAAGAAATATAAATCAATTAAGGTACTAGATATTGGCCAAGAAAATTTCCCCAAACTATGCATGACAAACTCACATTAATTTCCTTCGGTCCTTGGAGAATCATGTGAAATGTCCATCTCCATAACAATTGTTGGTTTCAGGGATATATTAGGTATCCTATGTGCAAATTCCATGATAACAAAGAGTTAATGCCCCCAAACATTAGACTTATTTTCAAATACACATTTTTAAATATTGATCATTGACCTTCTTCCAATTTACGGGGGAAATTCATTGATTAATGACCCCAAAGTTAGATATGAAATTCCTCTTCAAAGGCCCATAATAATCTATATTCTTTGTATCTACTATGATGCATATAAAAAATTGAAGTATCCTTGGAAGTATAGAGTTCAAATGAATTATAATTCTTCCCACCTCATTAACATGGTTCCCATTTTTTTCTTATGGTGTTTCTTCCAAAAATCCCAAACAACCATTGATTACCAATCCTATAAATGGGGAAAATTGTTTGATATTCAATTGTAGATTAATAAAAAGAGGCTAAAAGTGATGAGGCTACTATATATTGGCTAAGAACATTTCCTTGAACTATTCATATACTACCTCGCACTAATTTCATTTATCCCTTGGACAATTGTTTGAAACATCCATCCCAATATTAATAGTTGGTTTTGTGGATATATTAGACATTCTATGCACAAATTGTTTATATAAAATAGAGTTGAAGCCACCACATTTTGCATTTAGTTTCAAGGCTACTTTTTTTCAATGTTGACCATCATCCTTCTACACATTTAAAGAGGAAATATATTGATTAATGACCCACAAGTCAAACATGAACTTTCTCTTCCAAGTCCCATAAATATCATTTTTATTCCTCTCCTCTAATATGAATATATAAAATTTAGGTCGCCTTATAAGTATATACTTCGTTTGAAATAATTTGTCACTGCAATATATATTTGAGTTGACCATAATCCTCTAGCTGAAATGATAAATCCAATTATTTGAACTGGAGATGGCTCCAACTATGTCAACATCAAATGTAGCTTAATACAAGAAATATAAATCAATTAAGGTACTAGATACTGGCTAAGAAAATTTCCCCAAGCTATGCATAACAAACTCACATTAATTTCCTTCGGTCCTTGGAGAATCATGTGAAATGTCCATCTCAATAACAATTGTTGGTTTCAGGGATATATTAGGTACCCTATGTGAAAATTCCATGATAACAAAGAGTTAAGGCCCCTAAACATTGGACTTATTTTCAAATACACATTTTTAAATATTGATCATTGACCTTCTTCCAATTTAAGGGGGAAATTCATTGATTAATGACCCCCAAGTTAGATATGAAATTCCTCTTCAAAGGCCCATAATAATCTATATTTTTTTTTATCTACTAGGATGCATAGAAAAAATTGAAGTATCCTTGGAAGTATAGACTTCAAATTAATTATAATTCTTTCCACCTCATCATCATGGTTCCCATTTTTTCTTATGGTGTTTCTTCCAAAAATCCCAAACAACCATTGATTACCAATCCTATAAATGGGGAAAATTGTGTGATATTCAATTGTAGATTAATAAAAGGAGGCTAAAAGTGATGAGGCTACTATATTGGCTAAGAACGTTTCCTTGAACTATTCATATACTACCTCACACTAATTTCATTTATCCCTTGGACAATTGTTTGAAACATACATCCCAATATTAATAGTTGGTTTTGTGGATATATTAGACATTATATGCAAAAATTGTTTATATAAAATAGAGTTAAAGCCACCACATTTTGCATTTACTTTCAAGGCTACTTTTTTTCAATGTTGACCATCATCCTTCTACACATTTAAAGAGGAAATATATTGATTAATGACCCACAAGTCAAACATGAAATTTCTCTTCCAAGTCCCATAAATATCATTTTTATTCCTCACCTCTAATATGCATATATAAAATTTAGGTTGCCTTATAAGTATATACTTCATTTGAATTTGGATTATTTCCATCTTATTATCAAGTTTCCTATTTATATCTTCTGAGGTCTCAAGCCTCATCCAAAAATACCCAAAAATCATCCATTGCCAATCCTGGAGATGGTCCCAATTTCCTAAGCATAAAATATATATTAATACAAGAAACTGATAGTAATGATGGTACTAACTATTGGCTAATAATGTTTCCCCATACTATCCATAACTACTTTTCCCTGATTTCATACTATCTATAACTACTTTTCACTGATTTCCTTTAATCCTTGGAGAACTGTATGAAACATCAATACCAAAAGAAAATTTTGGTTTCATGGACATCTTAGGTATTCTATGCACATATTCCATAACTAGCATATAGTTAATGTCACCAAAAGTTTCATTGATTTACAAAGCCGCATTTGCTAAATATTGAGAATGAAACGTCTTCACATTTAAAGGGGAAATAAATTGATTAATGACCCCCAATTCAAACATGAACTTCCTCTTCCAAGTCCCATATATATCACTATTATTCCTCACTGGTAATATGCATAGAATAAATCGATGTGGCCTTGGATATATAGGCTTCATCTGACTTATCATTCTTTCCACCCTATCGTTATGGTTCCCATTTTTTTCTTGTGACATATCTTAAAAACCCCAATATGGTCGACAATTAAAAATACGCTTTTGGCACAAGATTACTAAAGTTGACATCTGATGTTCATTAATTCATTTGAATGAATTCTTGAAATCAAATATGCAATTACCCATTGTCCAATTATTTTCTCTTCAACCATAGTCTTCTTATTGTATTTCCAACGACCATTCCAGGGAGCTTTGTCCATCCTCCCAAAATTCAGCATGGGTGGGTCAATAATTTGACCATATAAAAGTACCAACTATTTATAAAAATTAATATTGGAGGTCGTCAATAGAGGATTAGAATTGTAATTATTGACATCCATTTCCTTCAGTAACACTTTCACTCACCCATATAGTTTTTTGTTTATATTGCTTCAAAATTGATATTTGTTGTTAAGTACAAAGATAAATAGTATATATTCTTTCCAATAGGACTTTCAAAAAAATTATTGGAATATAGTTTGGTCATTTGTTTCTCCCTACATCCAACCCTAAAATATTTCCTAAAATTTGCAATGAACATTGTTTGGTATTTATAAAATAATCTTGCACCATCACATCCAATGATTTAAGAAACTCTTCTTGGTTTTCTTGGATTCTTACTTGTGCCAATTGGCCCTTTCTTAGCCTTGTATGTGTGGGATTGGTAAATCCATATGCTTAGTAGTGGAGATATATTTGGGAGATATATTTGGGTGTAGGTGAAGTGACCAAACCTGCACACAAAGAAAGGTAGAATCCAGGATTTGAATGATACTACTTGCACGTGGTTGGACTTATCTTGGGTGTATTTGTTATGAGAAATTTCATATATGTGTCCAATTATCTTATTAGTGTGTTTGTTTGATCTTGTTCAGTAGATGTTATATTGTTATCTGTGCAAAAAATGGGTTCATTCTTATATCTTTGCATGTAATTATTATAACATCTATGCATATATAAGTAACTCCCATGTCATGAATTTTTCAAAGTTTATATCATTATTTCAAAGCTAAAACTTGCATGAATACTAAAGCTTCATCTTTACAAAGGTCAATATGAGAGAAAAAAGTAATTAATGTGCATGCTTCACACATTTTCCACGTTAGCATGCATTGATTGTGAGTTGACTCGTGGTGGTATTTATATAATAGCTGTGTTCAATGAGGAAAATTCAAGAAAACAAGGTTAACAGGAAATTAATTTAGCTTAAAAAACGTTAGTAAAAGTTAAACTTGTGGTCCCTAGTTGGTCAACTAGGGGGTCTAATGAGGCATTAAAATGTTTATATTTAACATTGCTAGGAAGAATTCAAATTTATTCTTTGTTATATTTTCTCTCACTTAGGCTCACATGACTATTTGTAATTTGGAATTTATGTATTTTTATAGCCCTTTGGATATCTACTAGTGATTAGGTTTTTCTTATCGTCACAATCCATTATTTTTCGTTTATAGGATCTTGATCAAGCTCTAGAGATCAATCAATCTCCATCGTTCAATGCAAGTTTCTTATCCATAGATTAATTCAAGTATTTTCCCAATTGAGCTCCATACTCAATTTAACAATTTGTGAAATGATAGAAACCATCGATCCCTTCAACGAAGCTAATTTAAAATTCCTTCAAAATTTTTTATTGAAATTTTTTTAGGGCTTCATTGCATACTTAATTTATAGAATTCTATCTCTCTTTCTATAGTATTTTCTATAGTTAAAATTTTCATAGGGTGAAATCGATCCATATCTTTTATCTTGGGTGGTATATTTAAGGCAAGTCGATTCCTTGATGAGTTCTCTATCAAATGACATATCATTTTTAAACTGTTGATTCCATCTTATATTTTTTATTAAATATATTTTAAAAACTACACTATTTTTCCACATAGATTCAAAGATTCCTAAAGAAAAATCAATACCATAAAAAATACAATACCTAAAAATTATAAAAAAAACAATGTATTCTATGTGGATCTTTCCTCTTCAAAAATGTATTTTTTTTATTTTTCGTTCTATGTAGATAGTTGGAAAATCATTAATTGAAAGTTGTATAAAATTTGATTCAAATATTATTAATCGGTAAACTTCACACACACACGGAAATAATTTAATATAAAATTTGGGATCTTATATGTTATCATCGTCATATATATTTTCCAATAGGAAAAAATATGCCACTCTAAATAAAGAGTGACCATAAATTGTTTCTGACGAACTCTCGTTATATTCACAAAGAGGAACCAAAATCCCCCCATAAAAAATCCATTAATTCATTCCCAGATATTATCCAAAAATACATGGTCTAGATTTAGGCTAGACCCTTCATATCTCGACAAAAAATAGTATGTCTCAAATGTTCAGAACTATGAGTCGTCGTCATATATATATATATATATATATAATTATCTGATGGAAAGAAACCTCACTTAACTTTTCCATAAATTTACAAGAATAAGAATTTAATTAAATGAATGATCCATGCACACAAATTGTCGTATCTAAAAACATAGAATCCATGGACAATAAAACACCCCTTACAATGTAATTATTGAATGTTGATTATTGAAACTTCCTTACCACAATGTGAACAAACTCTTTATCATTTAAAAGGAACCTAAAAAATACCCTTCACATTTAATGGGATTCTTACCATTTCAATATTCAATCTTATTAAAAAAGCTAGCCATATCATCAAACATGATATAATGGTGTACTTTAAATATTATACATTTTCAACCTTTTCCAAGTATATCTTCCATAAGAATCGAGTTGTAAATTTGTAAAAAAAAACTATAATGACATATATTAGCTATGGAAATGGCATAATATGCATGCCATAGGGGTATTTTGAGGAGAATCAATCTATTTATGAATTCAAAAACACAATCTGAATGCTACAAAATTTGGATTTTACTAAAAAAATTATTGGATTCCAACCAAAACCTACCGAAAATTCCAAAACATAGAATAAATAGAATAAGCACTACTAATATAATTTCAAAATGCTTCCATCCATGGGTTGTAATAAAGATTGAGAGTACAGGCTATCATAACAAAGAACACCATGGTTGGTAAATTAGGACACAATAAAGAACTGTAAATTGATTTAATGAAATTAATACCATAAATGTACTTTGGAATAAGTCTCTAAACCCCAAAATGGATGAATTGTTTCAACCCTTAAAAAAATCATGCCTGAACACACTCAAGTTGTCTAAATTCCAACAAAAAATATATTACTGTTATAGAGTGTAAAAATAGGAATGCCATGATTGTTCCGTGCAAATATTGTTTAAAAGCAATGCATGTTGACCACTCTAATATTGTACGGAGACATGGGAGACCTATCTATGTTAAATTTAGTTTATTCTTACAGTATGTAGTCACTTGTTGGCCCTAGGAAAATATAGGGAGAATTAATCTAGAATTCTGTTAAGGAATATGAAGATTTTGGTCCCACGTCATAAGAAAAGTTACGATGAGAGAAACAACAGATGGAAGAGTCACGAAAGATAAACTGCGAAGAGAGCATCCACGATGGAAGGAACCATGACCAAAGGCAAGTACAAAGGTTGAAATGGACATCCTGATTGATCATGGGTAAGAAGACACTTAAAATAATGCATTCCTTGGGAATAAAGCATATTTATATTTTTATGCCGATAGTGCCTACTGTAAGTGTAACTAAATGTACAAGAATAGGAATGACAGCATGTCGGATAACAAAATAGAGTCGGTCGATTATGACATTTAAGATATTACAAAAGAGAGGAACCAATATGTGTACGGTTTGGTCTAGGCCAGCTCTTGTCTTAGATTTGTAGAGTTGTAGATAAAAAGTTCAATCTAGGCTGTGTGCGAATTGGTAGTAGGGTGAAGGAGAGGAAAACTTCAGAGACCTAAGAATGGAGAGCATGAGAGGAGAGAAGTAAGTATAGACTATTGTTGGAGAAACCCCAAATAACAAAACCTAGTCGACAGGGGTTCCCACTCTTTCAAAGCTCAATTCATCGCGATCTCCCTGAGCATTGTCCTAGACAAGTTTTACCTTGTTCTAAAACACCCGCGAAGTAGATTAAGTCTCACTCGAGATGTTCAACGGAGGGCTGATGGAACCAAGTTTCTGCAGAATGGAAGAGGGAAATGGGCATCAAAAATTCATCAACTTTTCTATCAGATATGACAAGTCACTTAATCATCAATAGAGCCATTCATAATTTCTCTTTAAAAGATCACATCATTCATTCATAACAGTAATAACCATATTGTTGCGCAAACAAATCTAGAAACAGAAACAAAAAGAAAGAAAGAGACAAAAGGATCACAGTAGTTCAGATCAACCTCCGTCTTCTCATATTAATTATGCGCAATCAACCACAGACCCATCCAAAATAGACAACAGTTCAATTGAGTTTCAATCTCTCAATTCTCATTCTATCCTTTCTTGATGATCTTCACATTTACAATTCTTCTTCTATTTATAGTCTTGCACCTTTACATTCTTTATAGGCTCGTGCCTTTAAATTCTTAACTAATTCTTAACTGATTCTACCATCTAATGACCAATATCTGTAGAATATGGTCCAAAAGAACAAAAAGTGACACAAAATATTCAAAATAGTCTATCTTCCACCTTACATGCCATCTTTCACTTGCGCAATGTATTCTAATCTTGCACGGCACTTGTGGTGACATGCAACTAACTTGTCCCAAAACTCTTTCCAACAGGCCCCTAACACAATCTTGTGGCACTCGCTCTCCCTCGAGCCACGCCTAGTTGGACTAGATAAACTCAATGATCTTGGCCTTGAAATCTGCAAATTGCTGAGTGATCGCTTTAGCCTGCTCCTTGACTCATTCCTTAATATTATGTCTCGTCATTAGATCATGGTTGATATGGTGCTCAACCATCTTTGGAGCAATGCTCGTATTACCTTTTTGTGCAGCTTGGAGTGTAGAAACATATTTCATGGATAATTCTATGCCAATCTCCTGAAACTCATCTAATTGTGCACTATGTTGTTGTTGCCTTTCCCTTGTGCTGGAGACTCTTTACTGCAACTCCTTTAGCTCTGCCGCCTTGGTCATCTGCATCATAAAGGAAATTTCTTTGAGAGACGTCTTCAATTTCACTAATTTCCCATCTGCTTCTTGCAACTATGCACTCAGTTGCTCGAGTTGTTCATCATGTACTATGCATCTCCAAACTTTCATAGTGGCATCTTTGACTTTCTTGGCATCCTGCTCTCATTCATCGAGCTGTGTGTCCAGCTCTTGCATCTCATCCTTCCTTGTGGCTATATTTTCTAGTGGTGTAAAGGGGTGTATTAAAGAATCCAAAATATTGGTGTCACTCTGTAGATTCTCAATAACAGCTCTAAGTTTATTTTCTTTGGATACTACATCCAACTTTGTTCTTCTCTCTAAGACATGTTAAAATGCGGCTATGACAGCCGCTTCTAACTCCTTGTGTGCTTTCTTCAAGACCTTTGTATCATGGGTGTATCCTTGGTCAATTTATCCTTGTCTCGGTGAAATAATTCAACCTCTTTTTTCGCAACATCTACTTTCTCCTGTGACCGCAAGTACTGGTCGTTGATATTCTTCTATCGATCACCCAATTCCTATTTGGCCATGTGTTGCATGGATACCAGCACTTGGGTGGAAAGTCTGTTGATATCCAAGGAAATGATCTACATCTGATGCAGGGAGGCATTCAAGTCCTCCCGTCTAGTGTCAATCGTAGTCGAGGGAATTTTAACATTCTTGGCCCGCAGATTGGTGCTTATTGACATGTACTCCTGCGTAACTACATTCTCTGGTGATATTTGAAAAACAATATTATAAAAAGAATCCAACTTATTTCTTACCTCGATGAATCCTTCCTGGGATGATTTCCTCATTTATTTTTTAGCTGCATCAGTCACACCATTGACAGCCTTGACAAGTTTGTGTAGTTGTGCTTCCATTACTAATACAATGTTTTTGTTTGCATCCTGATCCATGCGCTTCTTAGCTATGATTTATCTGAGGATGTGCTGAATTTCTAGGTCGGTATATGTCAATGTTGATGATTCATCATTTGATTGGTGTTCTTCTTTGCATATGGGATCCTCAAGTTCATCCACCGGTTTTTTTGTTGAAGCCTCTGCTATACTAGTCAGTTTGCACCACTCCACAGGCCAACTGTTAATCTTGGCTTCGAACTCTTTATCATACACTTTGTACCTAAGTGGTACCCATTTCTTCACGTAGTATCACAATACATGAACATAAAAAGTGTGGGGTCCAATTACAAATTGTGCAATTCTTTGATACTTTTCTATGGCTTCGTCTGTCAATCGGGGAAATTTTGTCACTGCCTCCTGCAGTGCCTCCTAGTAGATCCAGAATTGGACTAAGAAATCTAACTCTCTCCCTACATCCTTTACCCACCATAATTTCTGATATCTGGAATGTTTACACATTTCTACCGCTTTGACATCCATCCCTTGTTAATCCTCAAGTTCTATCCACGCTACTAGTGCAATCAATATGAGGATCCAACTATATGTAAGTGATATTACACCTACATGTGCAGCCCCTGCATCCTCCACTAGCTGGTTCAACATAAAAAGAGACCAATTCATGTGTGTGCCTTGCACACATAACTCAGCACATGTGACCACCCTGAAATTGCACTAAACCGAGTGGTTCTTCCTTATGAATTTACTAGCCATAATCCTAGCACCAATCTGGATCATGTGATCATTTATGCTATCAATGCAGTAAGCTCTCTCATCACGCTCTATAGAATGTTGCTTCTTTATATTCATTTCCAACTTTATGACATTATCCTTGCCTCGTATATTCTGAGAGGGGTCTAGCCCATCTTTGGGTAGCCCCGTTATTGCTGAAATCAAATCCACCGTGACTGCTAACGGCCCATCTAGCCATAAATACCCACCATGAAAACATGTCAACAATTTTCTTACACATGCATTTGCCTCAGTTGGAAGCCCAAAGTGAGGCATATTGATCAATCCCAGTTATCAAGCTTTGTCCAATCCTCTTTCCCAATCTTATGGAACATGCTCGATCGAGGCACCTTCCACTGGTACCATAGGCAAGTATGGATCCTTCATGAAATCCTCCAAGGAAAGCAGGCCATGGTATTCATAACTTAGATGCATTAGTGCACATACAATATCAGAAGTGCATACCATCACTTATGGTATCACTGTCATCTTGACCTGGTATCTCTAGTTCTTTGTGGGTTTCTTGGCCTATGCCCCAGGATGACTAGGAGGGATGTAGCCATGGATTTCCTTCATAAAAACCCTTTCTCTAGCAGCAGAATCCATAACTTTATGGCTCAATATCCTCATTTGTGGTGTACCCTCTCCATTTGCCTTTGTGTTTTTTCTGGTCTGTCGCTTCTGTGATACTGGGGAGATGGGATTCTACACCTTCCTCCTCGTTGACGAGCTAGACTACATATTTGTGACTTCTTCTTCAATAGAAACTAGCCTAAGCAGTGAATCTCTCTCACTCGAGATCTCAATGGTGTCTGTTTTTCTTTGCATACCGGAACGATTCTCCTCTTGACTTACTAAACATGCTCCTTTTCCGATCTTAGCAACTTGCATTCCCTTCTTATCTTTTTTAAACAGTCCTCTTGACAATTGAGTAACTTGTGCAACTCAACGTAATTCAATTATGCATATTGGTGTGTTTCGACCATAGAATGATGCCTCTTATATCACCGACTCAACTCAAACTTCATCATTATGCCATCAATTTGGTCATCATGACTAAATCATTCATTAACTACTCGAATTTGTCATCGATTCTGCCAACACAGTGGTTCGATCTGTTATCATTACATGTCTCTTTTAAAAGTGTCGTTGTTTAACTACTTTAACTATCATCATTGATTCTTGATGTGACGTCCACTCATAGCCTTGCGGCTATTGCACCATGACCTTATACTTGTGTTACTACCCCGTATTCCTACGCAACCACCTCATCATGGTGTGCCTTCCATTATCCCATTTTTTTTCTTTTTTTTTGCACAGTTCCTCAACCATCATGTGGTTCTGGCCCTATCCTATATGGATTCAATTGACTACCATTCACAAGATTTGGTAAAATTCCTCCATCTAACTAATGCAGTTGCATTGCGCATCCAAAAGTAATAAAATTAACAAGATATGGACCTAACAAATGCATCTGTAACTTACCCATATGCTTCAAGAATTTACTGTCATATAGTAGTACCGAATCTCCTCCTTGAAACTATTTGTTCTTTATGTGGTGATCATGCCAAACCTTCCAGCAATCCTTCTCAATGAGCTAATGGAAACCAGCTATAAAATGGTCCTCTTCAAGCTATAATAACTGAGCTACAAGCTCCTCTAGCATTTCTTTATCATCCATGCCCATCATTGCTGCAATGCGTAGACTGGGAACAATGTAATCCATAGGAATGACTACATCCTTCCCATAAACCAATTTAAACGTTGTGTTCCCCATCAATCTCTTGCAAGTGGTGTGATATACCCACAGTACTGCGGGAATCTTCAAGTCCGAGTCATAGCAGTTAACATTACATACCTTTGTAAGCACATGCTCCAATATCTTGTTGAAAGATTCTATTGTTCCATTTTCCTGCGGATGATATGGTGTACTTTTCTTATGTTGTATTCACAATTCTTCTGTCAGTGCACTTACTGTGCGGTTGTTGAAGTGACTACCTTGGTCGCTCATCAATATCCTTGGGAATCCAAACTATGTCACGATGTTGTCAAAGAGAAATTGTGTTGTTGTTGTAGGGGTCCAGCCTCTATCCACCTCATCAAGTAGTTAGTTACTCTGATTATGTACTGCAAACCACTTCTCTTCCCAGGTGGGTTGATTGGGCCCACAAAATCCATGGCCCATTTATCAAAAGGCTACAAGGTTACTTGCAGTACTAGTGGCATGTCATCCTGCCATGATGGTTTTCTAGTGCATTGAGAGACGTTGCAGCTCCACACATAATCTTTCGCATCATTATGTAAAGTGGGCCGCCAGAGCCCTACGTGAAGCACCTTCCTAGCAATAGCTCATCCTCCATAGTGTCCACCAGCAACTCCTACATGGGATTCCTCTAAAATATCTCCTTGTTCATGGGGTAGGACACATCGCCTCAAGATCTCATCTAATCCAAGTTTGTATAACTGTCCAACAATCAACAGGAAATCTAAGGCCTTGACTGCCAACTGCTTGTTCTGGCTTGTCGAGAAATCTTCTAGCGTGACTCATGTTGCTAAGAAATGGATTATTTGGTCATAATAATCATCTTCTATGTCGACTCAGAACAACTATGCATCTGAAAGTCCTTCGTCAATGTTTGTTGGTTCTTCACATGTCTCAATCTGAGACAAATGATCGGGGCCAACATTCAAGCGATCCAACTTCAACATTATCTCAAAATAAAACTCTTGAAAGAGAAGTAGCTAATGACATATCTTCCCCCCCAACATAGTATTATTTACTAGGTATTTCAAAGAAGAATGGTCTGCAAACATCTTAAAATGACCACCTAAGAGGTAATTCCTGAATTTCTGTAGCAAATATACCATCGCCAAACCTTCTCTCTCAATGGTTGTATATTTTTTCTTAGCAAATGACAACTTCCAACTAGCAAAACCAATCAGGTGATCGAGATCTTCTTCACCTGGCTACATGAGCACCACAATTAGTGAAGCAGAAGATGCATCGACATGTACATGGAACTCCTTGTTCTAATTTGGGAACCAAAGTATTGCTTCCAAATCCATCTTGGCCTTTAGTGTGTCGAAGCTTCCTTGACATTCGGGACTCTATACAAATGCAACATCTTTCTTCAACAGTTTGTCCATAGGGACAGTAATCGAAACATATCCTCTGATGAATTTGCGATAATACCCAGTGTTCTTGAGTGTCACCCTAATCATATTCACATTTGTCAGCGGTGGAAAGATAAAAATGAGCGCTATCTTTGCAAGGTCAAGCAACAATCCTTGCACACAATTTGACCCAACAAAATCCCAAATGGTTCATAGAAGATACACTTCTTGGAGTTCAATGCGATCTGATGCTGTCGACATCTTTCCATCATCAGTCATAGGTTTTCCAGATGATCCTTAATTAGACCATACACTGTCCAATCATCCATATAAACTTGTAGGAACTTCTGAATTAAAACATTGAAGGCAGGGACAACAACCCGGGAAAATATAAGGCGTATTCTTCAACCCAAAAGGAATCATTGTGTATTGGAAGCAGCCCCATTTAGTCACAAATGTCATTTTATGTCGATATTCTTTTGTGATTCTTATCTGGTTATAACAAAAAAATCCATACGTAAAAGAGTACATCTCCTGACCGCCTACTCCTTTGAGTAATTCATATTTTAATGGTGTCAAAAATAGATCATGCATACATGAATCATTTAGTTTTCTTAGGTCAACATAGATCTAAACTTCACCAATTTTCTTGTCTTGGACCACCATAGGACTGATCCATTCTGATTCTTTCACTGGCTCAATGATGGCAATGTCCAACATCCGGTCAATCTCAGCCTTGACTTTTTATTTGTATCGTGGATTTAGGTGATATGGCCTCTGTCTTATTGGTTTCACATTGGGATTTAATGGAATCTTCATTTCTGCTAGATCACCCAGTATTCATTTCATTTCATAGAATTTGGTTGGAAACAAATCTTGGAATTCATGTAGCATATACGTGGTCTTTTCCATAGTCTCTTCATCCTAGTAGTCCCTAACACTTGCAAATTTTGTTTTCTCCTCTATCCCAATGTTAACTTTTCTAATCTTTAGTGGCTGATTCATGGGATCAATTGGTATATCTGGCACAGTGAGATCCCTACTTCCTTCTATCTCAGGAATATTGATATCTTGTGGCTCATTGTCATCCTAAGGTCTTCCTGACACATTGTAATACTCCATCATTAATTGCATGTGGAAATGTGCATGTCAATCCCCTGGACATGAAACAAGTACTACCTTTAATACCACATCCCAGATGATCTGAAGCACATTGTGGGCATCGGGATTGGCATCCACAAAACTAAAGGTATGAGTAAATAAAACTGTCAGCTCCTCACAAGTGGTTCTTTCTCTGCACAACTCCGTTGATATATACCACGATCTGGGCATGTCATCCAATGTGTGGACAAAGGCGTGAACCCATTTATCCTTTGGTAGCCCACAATGTCTAGAATTCCATCAAATGTTTGCTAGGGTCATTCCACCTGTCATACCTCCCAGTATGATATATTTCTGCATCACCAAAGCACACTGTCATCAACCTTCGACACTGCACCCATCTAGTGATTGTCTTTTATGAGTCACCCATGACTGGGATGGATTATCCTTCAGTGCCTCCTCCAGCACCAAAAATTGTTGTGGCTCTGATGCCTTCCCTTCAAATGCCATTAAGAATGTGGAAACTTAGGTATCCCTTCATAAATTGGTAATTCAACAATCTCAGTCATGACATGGTACAACGAATACATGATCAGACCACACATCATGAATGACACCTCGTGCATGCGACTTCGTAAGTTTTCTAATGCATCTTCAGAATCAGAAGATGCAGAAGTAGCGCTGCGCCAACCAAACTCTCTGTCATCATTTGGGTGGATGTAATCTTCAGAAATGTTGTAAGAATGATCCCATCCCTTCACAACACCATGTTTCACTAGTTAAATATATCTTCATCCTTCGTTTGGATCCATAGGAGTGATGACTCGGATGTCTTAATTCTCAAATGTCAGCATCTGCTTCTTGAATTTAATCACTACCATACTATAATTGTCCCATCCAATCCCCAGCAGTGCAGGATAGGATTCTCCACCATCAAAAACTTCAATCACGTCGAAATCAACATAGGTCTTCATACCTTCAACATGTACGACTAGGTTCGACAGACGTCCGATCGGTTGTACTTTGTCCTGATTATCCAAGCGTAGCTGCATAGGGGACTAACCTAATGTTGACCTCCCCATCTTATGCCATGTCTACTTTGTCAAGATATTTACATCTGGGCCTAGATCCAGAATGACCAAATCTACTTCATAGTCCCCAATATGAACATTCATGTGCATCTCTTTTCCCATCTTTTTCTTATGTAAAGAGTTAATCAAGAAGTCCTTCCACTCCTTACCAAGGTGGTTTAACAAATTTTCAATCTTATCCAGAGCATCGAGATCCCTTTTTAGCAACAAGAAACTCTCAAAGAAGCGTTGTAAGGTACCATGGTACCGCGACGGTCCTTCCTCCAACGAAAAATCAAAAGGAGAGGTAATTTTATAAATAGGTGACTTACTAGGATTTATTTTGATTGCATCCTGAGCTTCACAGAATGTCTCTTTTTCAGTTGTTATATCAAATGACGCCTTCTTCTTCCCAATCAATCGAACCTACGGGTGGGGCCCATCCTATCCATTTGTCACACCTCCACGGGTAACGATGGCAACATCAACATCCCCTATTCTAGGAACAACTATCGTCACTTGATTTTGGTTCATCGATGGATTATGATTCAGCAGTGGATTCTGGTTCAATGGAGGGTTCATGGGTTGATTCATAGTCTAATTTTGAAGTGAAACTTGATTCTGAGCCTGGTTCTATAACTAATTCTGGTCCTGTAATTGATTCTGGTTCTGTAGCTGATTTTTTATTCTACAGCTGATTCTAGTTATGCAACTGAAGAACATTCCTGGCCAACCATATTGTGATTAGCTGTGGGAATTTCTCAATATTATGATCAATTACGGTGCAGTATTTACATGAGCACTGCAATTGTGGGAAATATCTCTGGTAATGTCCAAATACCCCACAATTGTAACACTAGACAGGTTTATGACCTCGTCCTCCCCCTCTTCCTCGAAATCCTCCGTGGAATCCTCCTTGTGTTAGAAAATAGGATCACGGAGGAATAATAGATATACAGTTAAATAACTAAACAAGACGCAAAAGAAATTAAACACATTACAGAGAGACACATATTTAATATGGTTTACCCAAAGATGGTCTACATCCACACAGAAATTGCTTGTCCTTTTATTACCGTCCAGAAAGATAAAGGGATACAACCCGCGACAATACCACTGCACTTCCTCTTCATGCTCTCACAGTCTCTCTCATGCAATCACAAAGATTGTTTACAATGATACAATACAATACAATACCATACCCATCCATATTACAGTGTTTTTCTTTTATAGGGGAAATACCATGGGAAAATACTACAGTTAACCCAATACCATGGGTCCACAAACTTGTTGGCCAACAAACATCCCAAAAAAATTTCTCGAGGGCTTTGGCCCTGAACCCCCATTTCTCGAGGGAACTACCCCCGAACCCCCATATATTTGAGGCGTTGACCCTGAACTTCCTTTTTCGGGGAACTTTCCTAAGCCCCAAGGTTGGGACATGAGTGTACATTACACCTGGGGTACAAACACAATTGAACAATATCTTTGGATCTAAAAGATAAGGCTCCACAACCAACACCTTGTTGCTTTTATTGTAGCTGAGATAATTGTTGTGGCGGGGGATTTTGTAGCTTTGATAGAGCCATGAGCATCTGACTATCATGTGGTTGTGGTGTGAACTATGGCTATGGCACAAATTGTGGTTATGGCTACGATGCTATAAATTGCATCTATGGTGGTGGTGTATACTGCAGTTGAGGTCGACATTAGAGGAAATTTGGGGCCTAAAATGGGCCTTATAAGAAAATTTGCCAACAATAAATTTTATGAGTTGTAATCCAAGAACCAATAGAATTTCAATAAAATGAGTCAACCATAATGGTTGAATTAACATATTTGTCATAAAATAAAACTACTTTTTTGTTTGTATTTTCGACATATATCCCTGTATTTTTACTCAAATTTCAAGGAGGATATCTCGTTGGATGTAGAATTTAATTCTCCATCCAACGAGTACCCACACTAGATAATTTTAATGGACCTCGCTACCCCAAAAATAAGAAATACCTGAAAAAATGTGATGATGATGTCATCATTTTCAGGAATTTCTTGTTTTTGGGGTAGCGGTGTTCGTCAAAAGTATGCAGTGTGGGTACTTGTTGGATGTGGAATTAAATTCCTCATCCAATGAGCTCTCCCACTCAGAATTTGAGTAAAAACACAGGGAGATACATCGAAAATACGAACAAAAAAAGTAGTTTTTTTCATTCTTCCTCCAAAATTAATAACTATTATTTTATTATTTTAACTATTATTTTATCATTTTCCTTAGGNCTCCAACGTAGTTTACCACTTGAAGTTGCAGATGTTATTTCTATACTGCACGATGATATTCACCCTTCACAAAGTGTGAGTCGTATGTCCTTTCCTGAAGCAGGTCATATGAACGACATCATTTATCTTCATGCCCCACAAATCGACAAAATGAACAATATAGGTTTGATGGAATCGTCATCATCTTTTGCATGTAACTACATTCTTCATGTCGATGTCCATAGACTTGGTATATGAGGCACCATGGTACATTGCCACAACTCAGTGGGTTCGATGCCCCAGACAGCACATAATTGAGGAATTAAGGGAAACTATCTTTAGTGTGTCCATCTACACAACAACGACTGCACCAAATATATTCGTGATTCTCTTTCCCTTTCTTAATGTCTTGCAACTGAAGCATCAATTTAGCCAGATGTGCTTGAATTTGGTTCACACCAGCTTCATTCTCCCCAACAAGTGAAGCTTCTAACTTCATTGCGATCTCTAGATCCTCGCTCTGTGTCACGATCTTCTGTTGCATCATTGGTTTCTGGACATGAAGTACCAATGCTGTGATAAAACACTCTTTGTATTTAACATCATGCATATCAAAACTACCTCTTGCCATCAGTGTCTTAATCTTTCATCGAAGTCCCAAATAGTCTCATTAAGAAATTTCTTAATGTCTTTTAACTCAGTAATATATTCTACTTCAGATTTTGGTTTCTAAAATTCTTCAATTAGTCCTCTCCTGACTTCATCCAATGTTTATGCAGGGGTCCCCATAGGAACTTTTATAAATTTCATGTACCGATCCATCCCACGACCCCGAAGAGTATTCTCCAATTGGCCTTTCTTAACCTCTTCATCTGTGGCCTATCAAAAACCAATACTACCTCACATAGAAACCAATACTGCTCAGGATCGTCAGTCCCATTTCCATGGAACAAAGGAAACTTTGTATTGGTGCCCTCCGTCCTAGGCCTTCTTCCTACAAATGTTGATCTACTACTAGAATGTTGTTGGCACATCATGCAAGTCAATGTGGAACTTGTGTTTCTTCCTGAATATGGAGTAGTGTGCAGAGGCATGGGTACATTGTTGTCTGGTTTTGATCTCACTGCTATTATGGGTGTATTCTAGGTCTAGTCTCCATCTTCATCAATGTAGGGTCGCTTTGTCCTCTGTGGTATTCCTTCATAGTCTTGCATTTCAATCATAACAAAACCTTCCCTTTTCCTTTGCCTCTTCTCTTGTCAAAACCCTGCTCCTCCCCTCGTAAGACCACTTTCTTCCTCAGCTTCCCTCACAGTCGCTTCGAAACTTGCACCAATATACCCCTTAGATTCCCATTTGTCTCCCCCATTTTGTCACAGTATAGACCGCCTCTGAACGTTGGAGTTATACTACTCAAGGTGCATATTCAATATACCCTTTTCACAGAGAAGCATCTTAATTGACAATTTGAGAGACAACAAGAACCTACCTCTGGGTTCATTGAAAAATTCCCTTTCTACTTCGTTGTAGGACTTGGTAGTGTCAACTATGAATTCAATGATATATCCTTATAGGATACTATCCATCCATACCTCAACATCTCGTGATGCTTTGTTGTCAGTTTCCTACAGCTCCTGGATCAACTCAAGGGTCTAGGATGTTGGCTCTCCTCCTTGGAAATTTGTCTTCTTCTAAGTGAACCGCGCCAACCACTCTCAAAATATAATGGGATATTCATAGAAAAAATACTCATGAGGACCTTCGTGTATGTATCTTGCTAACCACTTGTCCATCGTCATTCCAGGGTTCTGATTTTTCACTTCAGCAAATTGTCGTATCTTCTGATCAAACTAATCTTGAATTTTCGATAGCATCGGATGCCACATATCCGCCTCTCATTCGCAATAAGGTCCCAACAACGGAACCATTTGTTGGGAAAACTCAAACCAAAAAAATCCAATCGACAAGGGTTCCCACTCTATTGACACTCAACTCGTTGCGATCTCCCTGAGCACCGGCCCAGACAGGCATTTCCCTATCTGGCAACACCAGCGAAGTGAATGTAGCCTCACCCAAGATGTTTGAGGGAGGAATGATGGAACCAAGTTTCCAGAGAGTAGAATAGGTCTATGGGAATCAACAATTCATAAACTTATCTATCATATATGACCAGTCACTTAATCATCAATAGAACCATTCATCATTTCTCTTTAAAGGATTGCATCACTCATTCATAACAGAAATAACCATATTGTTGTGCAAACAGATCTAGAAACGAAAATAGAAATACAGAAAGAGACAAAAAGATCATAGTAGTTCAAATCAACCTCCATCTTCTCATATTAATTCTATGCAATCAACCACAGATCCAAAACATACAACAGTTCAATTGAGTTTCAAGTTGGCAATTCTCATTCTATCCTTTCTTGATGATCCTCACATTTACAATTCTTCTTATATTTATAGGCCTGCGCCTTTACATTCATGTTCCACTTTGATGATTTTCTAACTAATTTTTAACTGGTTCTACCAACTAATGACCAATATCCACAAAATATGGTCCAAAAGTAAAAAAAGTGACACAAAATATTCAAAATAGTCTACCTTCCGCATTACGGTCCATCTTTCACTTGCACGGTGTTTTCTGAGCTTGTGCGGTACTCATGGTGCCACGCAACTAACTTATCACAAAACCCTTTCCTACAACTGTAGAGAATATCTAGAGAAGAGTCTATAAGATGAGTGCATAGATGAAAGGTGCTATATAGTTCTCATGCGATATAAAGATTTCCTTTGTGGCTTTCCCCAGATGGTTTTCCACGTCAAATGTTGTCTCTACATATATTTGATGGGTATCTGTATATTGAATGAATGTGAAATGTGAATGAGTAGATCTTAATAGATTTGTACCACCTCGGTTTTGACCCTATTGCATTAGATGTATATGATGTATATATTGTAAATGATCATGGCGTGGAGCTAAAGGCCAAGGCCCCACCATTGATTGGTTATGCTATGTTTTGGGTTGAAATTGTCACCGATGGTATATCGGGGCATGCGGCATACACATCAAGTTTTATCATCATGTAAATATGCATCTTTAATTAAAATGAACCCCAACCAGCTATGTTCACGGCAACTAAATTGAGAAGGGGCATGATTTTCCTAAGGATAAGGGGGGGGGATGTAAAACCTTGAACCAATGAGGAAAAATACATGTGTCACTACCTTGTCTTATCCAACTACCACCATTAAAAACTTTTGCTATTAGTTGGGGTAGTTATGGCTAGGAGTAGAGTGTGGCAGGATTGTCAGTCCTTTCCCACACGCACACTCCACCAGCAAGTGTTAGTTTTTCAACATTAAGCTAGCATTATGTTATGATATTTACTGAGAGAATAACAAGTACAACAATCAAACACAATAGACAATGAACATAGTGTTTTTGATTGGGGAAACCATAAATGGAGAAAACCTCGGAATTTCCTCAGAGATAGAATCAGCACAAGATGCAAAAACCCAAAACAGTAAGATGCACTCCCAACAGCAGTAATCTTCTTCTTTTCTAGCCCCAGTGTCTTCTCCTTCCTCAACTATGCACTACACTTGAGTGTGTGAGTGATGTGTGCTAAATAGAGATCCCAGCTCTCTATTTATACTAATCCTGACATGACTAATACCACACTAATACCCTACTAGGGCCGACCTCTACTTGGAGAGTCTAATAACCCTAGTGCCCCGGAACTGCGGGGACTTTAACCCTTACACAATTAGAGGGTTACCCACTATGACTTGACATGACTTGTTTACATTATTGATCCTCCCAATCGGAACATCGGGGCATGACAACATGACTCAAATACATAATAGATACATCCAGGAATAAACATCGGGTTACAATACATAAGATACATAGAGGAATACATTATGAAGTTACAAATACATCAACAACAGGTTGACCCTTACATTTTGGAAAACCACCACCGCCATCACTCTAGGCAGACTCCCCATTCTCACTACTACGCATTCTCTCCAATGTCTGTTCATCCTCATGCAGTGGCCATAGTCTGTTCATTCTCACACAGGGGCGATAGTCTGTTCATTCCCACGCACAGACATCTTTTCTGTTGATCTCACGCAACCAGGACAGGATCCTCTTATCGGTTTTCATTCACGTTTCTCTATAGAGTGGAATTTGGTGCCCTCTGTATTTTGGGGTCTAGTGCAAATTTCCCTCACGCACAGGTTGGGAGACTGTATTTTCTTCCCCAGTATGGTCTGTGTAATTTTTCTCCGGTGGCTTCGTTGCCTAGGAAAGACTATTGTTTTCCCCCATGTTGTGAGTTGTGTTTACTGATACCTTTTGGGGCTGTTGTAATTCGCTTGGGAGTCGCTTTGGCCACAATAGGGCCAAGAATGAATCAGGAGTCATTTCCCTATATAAGCTGTAACTGCTGATTGATTCCATGCATGAAATGGTTGGTATTCGAACTGTGTTGGGAGCAGGAATGGGGGCTTGGGTTGCTTGATAAATCTGGTGCGTTTGGAAACCACACAGACGGAGCTAGAGGGTTGCTTTTGTTCTCCACAACTCCTGAATCGCACTGGAAGGGAAGTCAGGGCCTGAGGGACTGTGTATCAAAGAAGGGACTGATTCCTGGTGTTGGGTGTGTGTGGACGTATTAGAAGTCAGACTAGTTCTGGTGTAGGTGTTCCTAGCTCTGTAATGGGCTCACCAACTTAGCATTTAGCCTTTCCCAGCTCCTTGATGGCCCGATAAACCTGACCATGTTGGCTTGGCTGTCTTTTTGATGGCCTGATTAACCCAACTATGTTGGCTTGGCTGTGTTTTGTGTATCCTTGAATTTGTGTAAGCTTGCTTGTTCCTTATTCCTTGGAGAATCATGCCCAGCTCGGGGGTGGTAGCATTGCTGAGAGATTTAGGAGCATGCTAGCCTATGGTTGGGTGGAACGTTGTGGCAACGTAGCTGGTTGCAGAATGAGTTCTTCATAAGATAAGTAATCTTTTCTATTTTACTCCTGCAATCATTTTATTGTTAATGAATATGGTGAACATGTTGAATGCTTGTATGAGCGTATATTGCTTCCGCTATGTATGATAAATAATTGTATCTGTGTATGTTCTACTTCAATGCATTTCATTTCAACATTTTCTGAATGCACATGTTCATGGGGCTGGTTTCCTGGATGGTAAAGGCCATGGTATCGTCCTCTTCGTCGGTCGGATGGTCGGGGACATTACAGTGTGGTATCAGAGCTCATGTTGCAGCATGGACCTGAATGAGCCATGAAAGATGTAGTGACAGAGGCAGGATTTCTTTCTACCCAGCGGAGATCAAAAGTTTATGACAAAAAAATTCCACAAAAATTTGTCTAAGTGTTTGAACTATCGGTTCGTCGGAACACTTAGTGGGATGGACTTTCGATGCAGCGGAGAGCTAGGCGGAAGCACACCCAATGGAGGATAGTTGGAAGAAAATTGTGGAAAATTTTCTAATTTTTCGTCAGCCGTCGGCAAAACTTAATGGATGTGGGAGCCATAGTTTCGGCAAAGATCAGTCGAAGACCATCGAAACATCAGTTCGATGTAGTGGAAGAAACGCCCGATATTGACTTTCGGTGCCAACAAAAGTTTGTTGTTCAGACCATCGATGGACGTCGGCAAAAAATAGTTGAATGAGTGCCTGCCATTGTGGATGGCTAGACAAATACATGTTCGACGGGTAAGGCCTCTGACCGCTGACGCCGTAAAGAAAGAAATTTTTAAAAAAACTTCTAAGGCCCAAAATCGTCGGCTATCAGAAGAATATAGTGCTTTGTGCATCTGCCATTGCGGAAGCCTAGAGCACTAGTCTTCTGATAGGAAATAGCTTTGACTGTCGATGCTTGTCAAAATCAGTTCACCGATTGGCAAGCATTAGTATATTGGGTTGCTGATTGGAAGAAGATCAAATATGATGAGCCACCATTGCAGCTGCTAATCGAACTAACCCGCCGATGCTTTAGTCTTCCACTCGCCTATGCCGAGGTGTAGTGGATTATGGAGCCAACAGAGTCAGTGGAAGATAGAGAAAGTTTTCGCCAACAAAAGAAGAAATTTTCAAAAATTGTCTAAGTGTTGAGGCCATCGGTGATTGGTGACGGTTAGCTGTTTGGATTGGCGGAAGCTAGTGTATTGAACGTCCGCCGTTGCAGCTAGCTAGTGAACTATCCTTCCGACGGATAGTATAATATGATTTCATCACGTTTTTTCAGGTATTTGTTGTTTTTGGGGTAGCGGGGTCCATCAAAAGTATGCAATGTGGGTACTCGTTGGATTCGGAATCAAATTCCGCATCCAACAATCTCTCCCGATCGAAATTTGAGTAAAAACACAGGGAGATATGTCGAAAATACGAACACAAAAAAGTAGTTTTTTTCTTTCTTCCTCCAAAATTAATCAATATTATTTTATTATTTTCCTTAGGAGGCCCAATTTAGACCGCAAAATTCCTCTAATCTGGGTAATCCTCCCACTTCGTTGGGTTTTTGATGACATACATTCAAAGCATGTCCTCAAAAATTTGGTTTTCTCTTTCTGTTTTCCCATCTGTTTGTGGGTGATATGTAGTGCTAAAGTTCAACTGTGTCTCCAATCCAAAGAATAAATATCTCCAAAAGTTTCCTATAAACTTAACATCTCGATCTGAGATAATCGCTTTGGGTATCTCGTGCAATCTAAATATCTCTTTCAAGAAGATAGCATCAATGTTCACGGCTTTGTAGGTCGATTTCACAAGAATGAATTGTGGTGCTTTCAAAAAATTATCGATGACCACAAAAATAGAATCATTTTTCTTCTTACTTTTCAGTAAACCAGTGATGAAATCCATACTAATGACCTCCCACTTCCATTTCGGAATGGGTAACGGCTGCAGCAATCACACAGGATGCTGATGCTCAGCTTTGACTAGCTGACATTCCTAAAATTTCACAATAAACATTGCAATGTCAGCCTTTAAATTAGGCCATAAATAATGTCTCTTGATGGTCAATATCATCTTTTGATATCCCGGGTTCGCAGAGTAGGGTGCCCGATTAATTTCCATGAGGATGTTGTACTGAAGTCCCCTCCTTCTGGAAGATACAAACAATCCCTGGACCATAGTATTCCGGATTCATCTACCTTGTATTCCTTTCGTTGTTAAAACAACCTGTCCTCCTGGACTTTCATAAGGATTTCCACATAGAAGCAGTCAACTTTGTTGTCCGCTCTAATCCTATCGTGCAAATATGCATCGGTTTGACTCAAATTCACCTCATACATCATATGAGTTCATCGTCTCAAAGCATTGGAAACCTTATTTTCATTGCCCGTAATTAGATTTAGCTCGAAGTGGTACTCACTAAGGAAATCCAACCACCGGGCTTGCCTTGCATTCAGATCCGGTTGATCAAATAAATACTTTAGACTCATATTGTCTGTCTTCAAAAGGAACTTCCTTCCCATGAGGTAGTTCCTCAACATCCTCAAAGCATGGATGATGGAAGCTAACTCAAGATCATGCATAGGGTAATTATGCTCATGTTCCTTTAACTTCTGTGATTCATAACAGATTGCGTGATCGTTCTGCAAGTGGACTCCTCCAAGTCCTTCGTTGCTTATATTTGTGCAAACAACAAAATCCCCATCGAGATCCACAATTCGTAACACTGGTGCGGTCATCAAAAGTTGCTTAAGCTTTTGAAAACTTTCTTCACACTTTGCATTCCATAAGAACTTACTCGCTTTCTTCTACAAAGCGGTCATGGGGCAAACGATTCTTAAGAAGTTCTCAATGAAATTTTGATAATATCCAGCTAATCCCAAAACGAACCTAATGTTAGTGACACTAGTAGGGGTAGGCCAATCCTTTATGGCTTTAATATTTTCTAGGTCCATAGCTATCCCACTAATGTGACCTAAATACTGTATCTGTGGTTTGTAAAAATCACATTTACTAAACTTAGAATAAATCTGGTGTTCTCTCAACACTTGTAGTACTATGCGAAGGTGTTCTCTGTGTTCTTCTTTATTGTTTGAACAAAACAGTATGTCGTTTATAAATACAAAGACGAACTTATCCAGATACCTACTGAATATGTTGTTCATCATACACATAAAGTTTGTGAGTGCATTGGTCAACCCGAACGACATCACTACAAACTCATAGTGCATGTACCTTGTACAAAATGCGGTTTTGTGAATATCCTCATCGCGAATCCGTACCTGATGGTACCCAGATTATAGGTAAATATTTGAAAATATTCTAGCTCCTGTCACCTGATCAAATAAGTCATCGATCCTAGGGAGTGGATAATGGTTCTTGATAGTCATTTTGTTCAACTGGTGGTAATCGATGCACATCTGCATCGTATCGTCTTTCTTCTCTACAAACAATATCGATGCTCCCCAAGGAGACACATTGGGTTGGATATACCCTTTCTCTATCAGCTCATGTAGCTGCATTTTGAGCTCCAGCAACTCAGGTGCACTCATGCGGTAAGGGGATTTGGAAGCCAGAACTGATCCGGGGTTTAATTCAATGGAAAAGTCTAGGTTTCATTTTGGAGGTAATCCTGGATGTCCTCAAGAAACACATCCTTGAATTCTTCAAGAATGGGGAAGTCTTCTATGCATTTCTCTTTATCAGACTCTATGTCTTGGATGTTTACTGCAAACAACTTGCATCCCTTCTTGATGCATTTCTTCGCTTGTAAGGAAGATATTTGTCTTATATAAACTTTCTTTGGAATGCCCTGAACCTTCACTTGGTTTCCTTGGCTATCGGTATAAAAGATAGACTTATGCAAGAAATTGAGCATGACATGGTGTTGTTCCAGCCAATCCATGTCGATAATTACATCGTACGATCCTAAAGGTAGAATGTTCAGGTTTACTTTCGTAGGAAAACCATTCAAGTTTACCTCACATTATTTAACAATTTATGAAACTTTCTATTTTGTACCTATGGCTAACTAAACCAGCCAAGGTTTATCATGTTTTACTTTTCCTAGTTTACATACATCAAAAATTTTAGGTGAAACATAGCTTTGACAAGCACCGGGATCAATAAGTATTGAAATAGAGGTGTTCAAGATCTTACCTTCCTTTTCAACCATTGTAGCTTGATGGTCTGCATGTTAGCCATCCAATGCTGCATAGATATATGGTGTTCTAGTTATGTCCTCAACAATTGGTTCTTCCTGTAAGTTATGCAAGACCCCACCGGTCTTGTTCTTATAATATCGGGCATAATAAGGCTCGCTGCATTTCCAGCATTTGATCTATAGTGGGGTATCATTGGATCCACTTTCTACTTGCTTGTTAACATTAGTAGCTGGTACATAAGGCTTCGTACCAGATTTATTAAAGTTCTTATTCGCTTGAAAGATGTTATTCTGCTTTCTGTAATGTTGTGGGTTGGACCCAGGTTTCCGACTATCAGAGAATTTCTTAGAATTGTCTCAGTTTCAATTCATTTTGTCTTGCCTTAGATTTCCATGCTCATAACAGAGCCTAGATTTATGCAGTGTGGTATCCAAGGTCTTAGGCATGTCGAATTCAATCCTGTCCAGAAAACTGGAAGGAATACATCCGAGGAACTGTTGCATATTTACATTTTTCTTCTTTGATGTATGGTACATAATGCAAGAGACCTAGAAATCTATTAATAAACACATCCATAGTCATGGATCCCATGCGTAGTTCGTGAAACTCTTTCATTTTTCTATAAAAGAAAATTTTCGACATATATTTCTCTTGGAAACGTTTTCGGAAAGTATTCCAGCGTATTTTTCTTAGCTCATCTTTCTCGGTGTGTTTTAAATCTCTCCACCATTTGGATTCCTTTCCATTCAAGTTATAGATGGAAAGACGAGCCTTCATCTCAGTTAAGTAGTTATGAACCTCAAAGTATTTGCTCATGCCCAACAGCCACTCTTCGGCCTTGTCCCCACTGTTTACTTCACCTTCATAGGTTGGGGCTCTTATTTTTCTAAACTCCCCCTGAAGACTGTCATTGCTTCTTTATTTCTTTCTTCGAGGAGAAAGAGGGTCATCATTGGAAGGACTACGATGATCTCCTTTCGGTGCTTCAGGGGTATGTTCCTCTTTTTCTCCTTCTCTTGGGATGCCGGCCCATTTATGGTAAGGTTCTCTTTTGGAACTATTTGTGTATTGGGTAGGTTTACCCCTGAGGGATTCCTCCCATCATATTTCTTTGTAATGCTTAATTTATAGCTTGTTGTTCTTTTCTTTCGTTTAGACTGTCTTCTTTGAGACTTCACAATTCTACTTGAAGACTATGTATAGTCTTCAAAATATCAGAATTAAACTCCCCCACCAGTTCTCTTTCTAGGGTGGGGGTGTTCATTCTTCCTTGTCAGTTGTTATCTTCCTCAGTGTTCATAAACTGAACTGTTCAGTATACGTTTCCTGAAGTTTCAAAATTTTTAAATAACAGAAAAATTTCCTGTTCATCACAAATGTAATATCCATTAGAGAGAATTTGAGGTCAAAAATGGGCCTCCTAAGAGATGTACTACAAAAATATAAGATATATTAAAATATTATGAGTTAGGGGTTTTATGGGGTAGGTATATATGACAACTCACCTCCTACACTACTTTTTATGCACAATATAAATAACCATGGTTGAGTTACTTTTCTAAATTGACTATAAATAAAATTAATAAAATAACTCTAGAATGATATGACTAAGATTCATTTTAAATTTCCAAAAATTTATTGTCCTTTAACATTTATTTGTCTTGAAATTGTAAATAAAATTAAACAAAAATGAATTTAATTTATATGCATAACTAACATATTTTTTTCATATAAATATCATTCATGAATTTAATTTATTTTAAAAATACAAGATTATATATATATATATACATTAGTTTGACATTTGATATTAAATACAATTGAGTGAATATATAATTTAAAATTAAAAAACATGAAAATGACAATATATTATTTTATAAAAAAATGTGATAAGACATTTTTATGAATTATGAGTATTTTACTTGAAAATGACAATAATATTATTTTATGAGAAAGTGAATTGTGATTACTTTACTTGAAAATAACAATAATATTATTTTATGAGAAAGTGTGAAATGACTTTTATTGTGAGTACTTCACTTTATGACTTAAAAGTACTTGTACCACTACCTTGGTTAACTATGGATTTTCATCCACCATAGAAAATGTGACAAATAAGCATTCTTAACTCATGCAATGCCACCTCAACCATGGGGGATGATGTCATCTCCTAGAATGTAATTGGTTGATTTTTATAGTACATTTTGGTCCTTTTGAGGCCCATTTTTTACCTCAAATTCTCTCTAATATTTTATTTTCATTGCAATAAATGCTTGGTGCACCCATAGGTCTCTTAGTTTTGAAACTGGGCTCTAATACCACTTGTAATGTCCCCAAAAATCGAATAAAAAAATTATTGGCTAGTAAAAACTACCTAGACGGAACATTATTGGCTTGCATACTATATCAAACAATTAATGTACCACTGTTTACTTGTAAGTTGTTATTACGTTCTGTCATTTACTTTCAGTCATTATTATTAATGTATTTTACTTACAAAGTCATACTACTGTTTACTTCTTAGTCTTATGTTTATACATCTATCGCGTATGTGTCGTTACTTGATTTAAATGCTTCATCCTTTTTGCATAGTCTTACTTGTTATTATAAAGTCCTAACTTAACTTTGTTTGTGGAAACAAAGTGGGAGGAGTGGCAGGACTCGTTCTCCCATGACGGTCTGAAAGGTAAAGGCGTTTACTTGTTTGCACGCTTTCTTAGTTCTTCAAACTAAGGAACCTCTTTTATTTCATATGTAGATCCTACTTTGCGACAGATTCATATTTAAAGAGCATTGAATATATTTATCCTACTAGGCCTACTATTTGTTACTACAGTTCCTTATCGACATCATATTATACAAGGTAAATGGTGTTGTCGTCAATTTAGCTATCATAGCTCAATTTCCTATCTACTACTTATACTTCATTATAGTTTAAATCTCGTCATTTACATCTTAGTATATTTTACATTCTAGGTTGAGTCTATTAAAAAAATTAATATATCCTATGTTTTCTTATTGCGGGTTATGATCTTGGCCAAAAAACCAGACCTTGATTTTTATAAAGGGTAAATATTAACATGGCATATTTCATATGCCATGTTTACTAATAATTTAAGCTTAGGGAAACCTTATTATGTTTAAGGCTTTAAGCCTAGGGTTTACATGTTATATTTAGTACATAATCCTTGTGGCTTGACTTATGACTAGCGTAGACAAAGCATGGACTATGCACTAAACCTAACATTGCATTGTATTAAACCTGTGATATGATTTGGGGTGGAGAATATAACATATGGTCAAACCAATTACGTTGGGGTTTAACGATTTGTATGGTAGTGGAGACTATCGTTTGACGACTATATCAAGTATGGAAAAGTGGGTTTTCGGTTGTGATGTTGGAAACCAGCTGGTGCCGTTAATGCACCTTAGTTTTTGTGGTAGCCCAAACTTAGGCTTGCCTCACGATGGACTTGTGTTTTCATTTTTTTGTTTAGGGTTTGGTCTTGGCTCTATGCAGGGAAAATGGAGGCGACCTCGAGACTTCAAGATAAGCTTAGTTCTGGGTTTTTATGTCTGCAATTCATTTGTTGCATTTCTCTCATCGTTGCCATACTTCTCACTCCCATTTTCTCTTGGTATTCGCAGGTGCCAAGGTATGGGAAAGAGTAGCGTGACTCAGGCTCTGTCATTGGTTTGAATGTGGTGCCAAATGCAAGGTAATCCTTGCCAAACAAGCATGCACTTGTTGTCTCTCGTCCTATCTGCGTTTTGTTTCGTTATTTTGGTTTGGGGCTTCTTCGTGGGGTTTTGGTTTCTCCTTTGGGTAGTGATGAAAAAACTTGGGTTTTATAAATAATTTTAGGCTTTTAAGCCATGGTTAAATATTATGCCCTTACAAGGTCTATGCATAAGTTTATGTAAATTTGAAACTTTGCTTTGGGGTTTCCAGCCTCATAGCACCATTGCTTGCAATGGTGCCAAGCCCATGGCGCGACAGTGTAAGCTTCGGTTTTGGTCTTTAATGGCGACTATGTAAAAAGACTTTGGAAAATACTGTGTAAATAGATATATTGGTTTTATATACTTGTAATGGTAATTACTAAATGTTGTGGTTGTTGATGAATTTATACTGCGCTATTTATTTGTTACGGTGGGTTTGTAAGCCTAACATTTCGCCTTAGTTGCAAGTCATTGTAGAATGATGTTATTTCGATATTTACTCTAAATACTTGATAGCGTGGGTAAAGGCCATGTCGTAAGTGGCATGATATTTCCCTTAGTAGCTGTGATAGCTCCAAATTGGTTTCATTACTGTCTATGCTTCGGTTATTAGTGTGTAGGGTGAAATCATTCATAGAGTCAGTTTGTTGTTTATATCCATACTATTTATTTTACTTGGTAAGTCGTGGCTTGGTTGAATGATCCACATAGCTTCAGATAGTTGTTTTGTTGTTTATGATTTCGTTGGTTAGGAAAAATAATGTCGCTTATATGTGAGCCCAGGGTGCAAGCCCTCGATGGCCGTTGTTGTTTTAGTTAGAATTTTAAAAGAGACTCTATGTAGTTTAGATGTTAAGGTCAAGGTCGTGCCTATAGAGCAAGGGAAAAATCATAAGCTTCACGACTTGTTGTAGCTAATGTATTGGGTTTTAATTGTAATAATTATTGAGTTTATTAATGAAGCCCGCATATGTTGTATGTATAGCGTGGCCTTGGTAAATGATACCCACATGGTTTGAATCCTATTTGTTGGTCATGTATGAGTTGTATATATAATTTACTAGATGAGATTTGGGATTGTATTCCCACAGGATTCGATTCCTGTTCCCATTATAAATACTGTCGTTTGTAATACAATTTCAATATTTTTTTATACATGAATCATTCCTATGTATGATATAATGTTTAGTTCATTATATGGAATGTATGTTGAGTTATGTTTTTTGTTAATGTTAAGAATATATGGTATGGTTGTTTGATTTAGGCCTATGACTTGGGTTTGAATACCCTCAGGGGTCGAACTCGTGACCTCTATTTATAATTACATCATTCTTTATAATTTGTTTTTAATGTTTTACTTGGTGTAATTTATAAGCAATAGTTGTGAGGGTCCTTTAAAAGAATTATGCATGTAATTATGATATGGTTTAGTTAGGACTGTGGATTATATATATATATGTGAACAAAGATTTGATCTTGGACCAAATGCATAGTCACAAATCTTACTATGTTCATTTATTTATGATGATGTATTTTTTTGATGGAATGTTTTAATATTTAGATTGTATCAATGAGACAGACCTTGTAAGGTCTTTAATGGTTTATTATCTTTGATTTAAATGTAGAATAATTTATAGATAATATTTTGATTTGTTTATGTTTGATGTCTATATATGTTTATATATATACATAGTAGTTCAATTTGTAGATAGTACCTTAGGTTACATAGATTGTAAGTTATACCTAAAAGTATTCAGAACCTATTTCTAAGATTAAACTATTTAAATCTATAACATGTCTCTACTAAAAAATGGAATAGGTGATTAGAGTAGATAAAGACTAATTGAACATTAATAGTAGGTATGAAATAACCTATTTTGTACATAACCGAGTTTTATCAATAATATTACCATAGAAATTAACTAGGGTGTAGAACCCTTGATGAACATTAGTAAATAAATTGAACTTGTAGAAATAAACCAATAAATAAACGCTGGATAACCTGGTATAGGAAATCACTTATAGCCTAGGGTTAATACTTTAAGATGCAAAACCTAGAAGCTTTAAATAGAGAAACATATACATTGGGTTAGGAAATGCAAGGCAATCATTTACATAACATAGCTAGCCTTTATTCTAGGAAAGTAGAATGGATAGTCTAGGGCTTCATACCTATAAATTGAAGCTTTGTTAATGGATGAACCTGCACACTCAAATAATGAGCATTAATAATTCAAGACAGATCCGACCTCTGTTTTTGATGACCAAATCACTTGGGAACTACGACGTTCCACCCAAACATGACCCAAAACTGTTCCGTGTTTAAATATAGATCCCCTCAAGCTGGACTCCAACATGCAAGTAGCTTAGAACACCTAAGGTAGGGTTTCCTATCTGGTATATCAGATCTGGATCAGTTCTCCTTTTTCCTTCTAGGAAAATTTTCTCCAATAATTTCTTGAGAGCAAAATAGGCAGAAAATGACTCCTCTAAAGATTGATCAGAACCTTAGGCCTTTCCTTGGATTAAGTCATTATAGACACACTGTTAAGTCAAAGGGACAGTTAAATCAAGAAACCTTGGTTTCTTTATTTAACCCTTTTCAATTACTTTGGGTATTTTATTAATATTTTAACTTAGGAACTTTCTACTAGTTCCTAATTAGACTTTTTAGGTTTTGGACTATTTATTATCTTTACATAATAAATAATAATTGGATGGAGCTTTTCTTTCTCGTTCATCATTAATATTATAATTTTATTCAACTCCTTATACATACCATGTATAAAGTACACAATAATATAACACTTGTTAACATTTGTCTTTGGGCATCATATACCATGATCCCTAGACTTAATGACAGTTCTTGATTAAGGTCAAGTAGGTAGATGGTTTAGGTCTACTAGGATAGGAATCCCTAAACATCCTTGCATGTTGGATTTCCCTCGTATAATGTGGTAGTTTTTTAGTACTTTGATGAGAATACAGAAATTCAAAATTTCATTTAATCACTTACAAATAAGTATGATGAGATCAATATTTTTCTCGAGTCATTTTCACTCGGGAGTTACTAAATTATTTTGAGTAACTCCTAGTGCTTACCAAATCCCATACTCAACTCTCTAACAGGGAGTTACATTTCAGTGCGATTCCAGACCTCCTTGCTCAACACTAATGCTAGGATGTACTTGTATGATACACCTAGGGATACAATGGCGAAGGATCTGATGCTCCAGAGCTTATGCTCAACATCAAGATAGAAGGATCCAGGGCTTATGCCCAACACTTCCAATTATCTTTTCATGTGTTCCAGAGCTTCTCGCTCAACAAAAATCATTGATCACTCAAGTGATCCAGAGCTTCCCGCTCAACACAAAACATCTTGTCAATCATGTGCTTCAAGGCCCATGCCCAACACAAAACAAGCATATATATATATATATATATATATATATNCGCCCAATATATAAAACAAATAATCACGTTCATATGCAATGGGGTCTTAGACCCAATATAAAAATAAAACATCAAGATAATAATCATAATCAATAGGCACATGCCTATAAGTGTTAGTTCCAAAATTCGGGATATTACAGAGTGCGCAGACGAAAGGTGCAATATATTTCTCATGACATGAAGAGCATCTTTGTGGTTTTTCCCACATCGGTTTCCATGTTAAATGGTGTATCTATGTATATTTGATGAGTATGTGTATGTTGAATGAATTTATGATGTGAATGAGTAGATATTAATAGATTGAATATAATTTGTTTATGAATAAGTTATTATATGCATGTGTCACACTATCGGTAAACATACTGCGTGCTAAGGATTTATATTAAATTTTGTATTATGTGTCGATGGATAAATAGGTTAATATCTTGAATACACATACTAAGAATAAGAAATAAAACCCTCGAATTTTGTTGAGCAAGTTGGTAAGGTGCCGTGTGATCAGAAATCCCCACCCAACTGCAGAAACATGGTCCTGTCAATTACCGATAGAGATATCTCGGGTGAGACTGCATCTATGCCACAGGTGCTGTTGAGAGATCATTTCTCTCTTGGTCCACTCTCTTCGGTTTTGTTGACGGACAAATAAGGTTTTGAACCTATTTCAAAGGGAGAAAATGCCAACATCACCCTTCTATTGAAATGATTCATCCTATGTAAAAAACAATGACTTAACTCATGTTACCATGTAGTAGAGGGAGAAGTATATTCCCTAACCAAATTTCCCTCTACTCACGAGAATTCAATAGAGGAGGAATTCTTGAAACTGCAATTTTGAGTGCTTAAATCCTAATTTGTATGATTTGGATGGTTTTAAAATGTAACATTTAAACTAGGATTGGTAAAATGGATTGTCGAAATTGCATAATAACCCATATTGCAATATTCAAGCATTGTTTTGACCAGATTCAATAAAAAATCCGCCTAAAAAATCAAGCGTTTTAGTTGTTTTTTATATCACTTAGTATCATCGGAGTTGGTTATAAAGGGAATTGACTTGGTGTGCCATAATTACAAACCATAAATGACTCCTTCTACCTCAGAATTAACAAATTCCAATAAGGTATTTGACAAAATGCTCATCAAATCCTGAGAAGTCTTTTCGATAAGCTCAAAGGGATAAGGGAAATGACGCTTGGGGTTGAGGGGCGGCAGCAAGTAGTGGGGCCTTATGGATCTGAATACCCTTTAAATATTTGTGATACTTAGGGTTGAGGGGTGACATGCAATAGTGGGGTTTTATCGGTATCAATACCCTTTAAATGCTCATTCGATACATTTATTGAATATATAGATATGGCTCGAGTGTAAAATTTCATATCTATTTAGTTGGTTCAATTTCTTTGGATTTGGTTGAATGACAAATCCATGTTAAATTTAAAATGAATATTTGGTAATCATCCATCATTGTAGCTTTTTGTTTCTAATGTTGGAATGTTTCTACAAGCGATTTCCTTCACATGCAAGAAAACAAATTTATGTGGTCATGAGTAATTAACATTATTGTTAATAGGTTAACTTTTCTCCTTCACATTGTCATGAGCATCATATCTTTACACAACATTTTAGGATTCATTTCCATCATAATATGACTTGATAATTATGAGTAGGAGAGTACATAGACCCCAACTTTGACCATTAACATCAACACATAGAATTTTCCTAATGAGCTAGTCATGCTATGCATTTAATTATACAAAATCTGCACTTGGTTCCAAAAAAAAACACTATTGTAACTTGAGTTGGCACATTAATGTTTTACATGTTCCAAAGGGGCGTAGTGGCTTGAGGAGGACATCACCAATCCCTTATTCCTAAAAATATATTTTGATTATTTTATATCTATCTTCGTCCCACTATTTCATTAATGTGAAGGGATTAGTCACATTGAACCTAGTTCTAAGACATGCCCACTTTTTTTTTCTATAAATAATGTTTAATTTCTACCAAACATAGAAAGAGAAACTTAATTATATTGCTTTCTTTTTACCATAGGAATTCCTATCACATCATCTACATCTTCCAGTGGAGGAGAAAAGGAACCTCCATTATGATACATATGATGTCCACCTCTTTATGATTGGCATTCAAGCCTCATGTTTCCCTCTTGCAAAGCTCATGATTCTTGTCATCTATGCACCTCAAACTAAACGTGAGGGATATATCAATTTGTTTTCACCAGTTATGGATCTCCCATGACCAAAGGAGAGGTCTATAGCCTAGGTTAGGGACAACCTTAATGTTGAATGGAAGAATGATTTTCGCACTCAAAAGATGTGGTCACTAGGTTTGTATGAAGACGAGGAACATCTTGGACTTCCATTGGTTCAGTTTTATTTTCATTCAGATGGCTCCCACCCTCAACCCACAACCTGCATGAATTGAACAGCTAAGTTGTGGTGACTTTAACCTCCGCAATTGCCAACTTCCCTACTATTTCACTCTTTTAAATAGTAGGGAAGTTGGCAATTGCAGAGCTTAAAGTCACCATAACTCAGCTGTTCAATTCATGCAAGTTGTGGGTTGAGGGTGGGAGCCATCTGAATGAAAATAAAACTGAACCAATGGGAGTCTAAGATGTTCCTTGTCTTCATACAAGACTAGTGACCACATGTTTCGAGTGGGAAAATCATTCTTCCATTCAACATTAAGGTTGTCCCTAACCTAGGCTATAGACCTCTCCTTTGGTCATGGGAGATCCATAACTGGTAAAAAAAAATGATATATCCCTCACGTTTAGTTTGATGTGCATAGATGACAAGAATCATGAGCTTTGCAAGAGGGAAACATGAGGCTTTGAATGCCAATCATTGTACTTAGTGTTGTGGTTTTATCGCAATACTTCAATAATAATCAATGAAAGAGGTGGACATCACATGTATTATAATGGAGGTTCCTTTTCTCCTCCTTTGGAAGATGTAGATGATGTGATAGGAATTCCTATGGTAAAAAGAAAGTAATGTAATTAAGTTTCTCTTTCTATGTTTGGTAGAAATTAAACATTGTTTATAGAAAGAAAAAAAGTACGCATGTCTTAGAACTAGGTTCAATGTGACTAATCCCTTCACATTAATGAAATAGTGGGACGAAGATAGATATAAAATAATCAAAATATATTTTTAGGAATAAGGGATTGGTAATGTCCTCCTCAAGCCATCTTTCATTGATTATTATTGAAGTATTGCGATAAAACCACAACACTAAGTACAATGATTGGCATTCAAAGCCTCATGTTTCCCTCTTGCAAAGCTCATGATTCTTGTCATCTATGCACCTCAAACTAAACGTGAGGGATATATCAATTTTTTTTTTACGAGTTATGGATCTCCCATGACCAAAGGAGAGGTCTATAGCCTAGGTTAGGGACAACCTTAATGTTGAATGGAAGAATGATTTTCCCACTCGAAAGATGTGGTCACTAGGTTTGTATGAAGACGAGGAACATCTTGGACTCCCATTGGTTCAGTTTTATTTTCATTCAGATGGCTCCCACGCTCAACCCACAACTTGCATGAATTGAACAACTGAGTTGTGGTGACTTTAACCTCCGCAATTGCCAACTTCCCTACTATTTCACTCTTTTAAAATGGGTGGAGGGAGTGACAAACTTCACATAAAATCTAAAAGATATCAAATTTTTTTCCTTCTAGGAATCCCGCATAGTTGAAGGATGGGTCTATAAGCTAGGTAGAGGTCAACATTAATGTTAAATGGGAGAGTAATCTGCCCACCAATAAGATGTTGTCACCAAGTCTTATGAAAATATAGACCATCTTAAAAGTCCCTTGGGTTGGTTTAATTTACTTTTAGGTGGCGCCCACCTTCAAGCCCTAATCCACTAGGATTAAATAGACAAGCTATCTATCATAACTAAACCTTCACAATTGTCACTACCTTGCTACTATGAGCTTTTAAAGAGATGAAGGGTGTACCACTTCACTTCCAAAAAAACCACCCATCTCAATACTACCACACTTTTTGTTTATCATACACAATTGTCACTACCTTGCTACTATGAGCTTTTAAAGAGATGAAGGGTGTACCACTTCACTTCCAAAAAAAACCACCCATCTCAATACTACCACACTTTTTGTTTATCATACATGGAGGGTGGAGGGTTTCAAAATGTTGCATTCCCGGTTTCGCTGGTGTCGTTGCAGTACAACAATGGAAATGGCCTTCAAAGTCGTCGAAGAATATCAATAGCACGTAGGTAGAAAATGTCCTAGATTCGACGATATAAGCTTTTGTAGAAAATGTCCTATATTCGACGATATAAGCTTTTCTAGTAAAAAATATTTTTCTTTTTCGAGAATACTAATGAGGCAATGACCTTCACATCAAGTAGGTCCGGGTCACTATTAGACTCGTCCTTTAAAATAATTTCAAATGGAAAACAACGAGGCACTAGGTAAGCGTGACAATTACACATGTGCTTAAAATACACAAGACCATTTTGAAAGCAAGGATTCTTATTAAAGTATAAGATGTCAAGTCATCAATGAGCGAGTCACATGCGTTCATACATTAAAGTCAAGCTTTATTATGATGCTGCTAAGAAGTGATTGGTTTGTCTATAACTTTGTGGGTTGCTGGCGTTGGCAAGGGACCAGTTGGCCCAATAGAAGAAAAACCAAGGCAAAGCCGCCACCTTATGGGTTGCTGGCGTTGGCAAGGGACCAGTTAGCCCAATAGAAGAAAAAGCAATGCAAAGCCGCCACCTTAGGAGTGGCGTGATGTTCATTCAATCTTTTCCTCGTGCTATTCCACACATGCTCAAATACTAAAGATATTCGCTTCAATCAACGTCTGATTCCATCTTTTTCTTTATGATCTTTTTCTTTGTGTTATTCCACATATGCTAAAATAATAAAGGTTCTGGCTTCAATCAGATTAATTAATAATAAGATTTGCACGCCTTTCTCAAAAACCCCATGTGATTTTAAGAGAAGAATAGGCGTGGATTCCATTGCAATTGGAGGGGGATAGGGCGGATTTAATGAAGAATCGATCCAGGTCGAAGAGAATCGAATTGTTCAACAACTATTCTTCTGAGAAGGGTAGCTTCACCATCAAATTAGGTTTTGGAATGGCGTTTGAAGTGCAACGTGACGAGGGAATGAGTTTACCTTCTTGGATTAGGAGTGTTAGTGGAAGCGCTAAGCGGGCATCTGCAAATTTTATTCCCCGGTTGGATCTATCGGCTCCTCGGAGCTGTTCCAATTCCAATAATTCATTCCCCAGCCAGTCCGGTTTTGGATCCCCAATAGCAGTCATGGAAGGATTCAAGCACTGGACGTCGTCAGATGATGATCAGGAATATAGTTCTTCTGGGTTTCTCACGAGTCTTAGGTGTGGAATTTAAATGGGTAGAAATTAAAATAACTGGTTGTGTTTTTTTTTTAAGCTAATTCTGTTACTCGTGCAGATCTTTGAGGTCAATGGTAATTTTTCTTTTTTCTGAATTAGACCTTCTGCATCTATTATTCCGGACAAGCAATCCAGTGCGCAATTGACTATTTTCTACGGTGGAACTGTGAATGCATATGACGATATTCCTGCAGATAAGGTATGGATATGATGATTCAAACGGTTAGGAGCTAGACGGGAACTCTGACCAAGTTTAGAATATAATGGATCTGTTTGCTGTACAGGCCCAAGCCATAATGTTAATGGCCAGTAGTGGAAATGGTTCTGGTTATCGTCAGACTAAAGTCCACAATGGCTGTGGGTTGCACACTGAGCAGAAAATATGGGTTCCGCTCATGAAGTTATCGGAGGGATCCGGAATCCATGCCCAACCTGCAAATGGCAAGGTGAACAAAGGTATGGCCAAGGACTGCACTTTTTTTACAGGCAATCCAACCTCCTAGGTGCTAAAACTGAGCAACCTTTATCGAGTTGTACGATATGTGGAATAGATTGAATTTAGTGGAGTGCTTTGAACTTTAGGTATTAGGTTTTTTACGTAAAATATCCCCGTTAAAAATAGTAGTTATTTTATTATTTTGTTTTCCACTATTAAATTACTCTTTAATAAGACTAAAAATAGTACTTATTTAACTTGTTACAAATAAGTTATTAGTTATTTATTCTGGTTTTCTTCTAGTTGATTGAGTTATCTCACAAATTGTCACAGTGTCAGTTATCCATACATTAGTTAAGAGTTATTTATGCATCAGAGTTATCTATACATCAACTATAAGTTATTTTTAGGTGGATAGGCTTTTTATTTGAGAAGAGTTATCTATGCATCAAAGTTATGTATGCATCATCTAGGAAGTTATTTGTAGGTGGATACTGTTTTTATTTGAGATTGTGGATTAGGCCAATCATCTACGGAAGAGGATGACTGATGTATTATGTAGATCAATTCAGGATGAGACTACTGTACTATGGAGATGGATTCTATGAGAGTTGTTCAAATTTCTAAATAAACAATTATGAAAAAATAAAAATAAAAAATCAGTGGTAGCTGATGCTGTAGTTTATGAATGGATAACTCTTAGTGGTGCATGGATAACTCATAAATGATGAATGGATACCTAAAAGAATGTGAGACTAATTTCTTTTTTACAAATTGTCTTCCATTCCATCTATATTTCTCAATCATTTAATCCCATGAGCACAATCCGCAGTTAAACTATGTGGGTGTGCTAGTTTATATTCTTTTGAACAAGTACCATAAAATCAATTAGAAAGTACACTTGTCTTAGCGTAGCTTATGAGCCTATATTCTTCAGGTTATGAGCCTATATTCTTCATATTAGCGTAGCTTCGTCAAAATTATGAACATTAGCTTGTAGTTAATAAACAACACTTTTAGGTCATATTCCATAACTATCGGGAAGTTTCGAACTATACCTATGGATCACTACTTTGTTTTCTAAAAATAAAACTAGATTAGCTTGTAGTTTCAAACTATACCTATGGATCACTACTTTGTTTTCTAAAAATAAAACTAGATCTTAGGATCGAATAGCTCTAGTTGAATTACTTCCTCTAAGAAACCTTATTCGAAGGGAATCAAAGCCGCTTGGTCACACCAACCCTAGCTTGTTGTTTCAGATCTGTATCTCAAAGGACTATTGTGGCTTAAGAAGCTGGATCCCAAAGGTATCTAAGCGGCTTGGCCACAGAAACTTTTATCCTTCAAGGCGGAATTTAACTATTTCGGATTACATTTTATTTTAATACCAGTACTCTGGGCAGAATAAATTTTAACACCGCGATGCGATAAGTTTTAATACTGCATGGACAGTGTGTTTAAGTTTTACAGTTCATTTGATAGTTCATCCGTATTAGAGTAAACATTAAAGTGGCTGACACTATCAAATACATGGCATTCCATAGAAATTACTTCATAACAATTACTCAGAATTAGTCCTGATTATCGCAAACCTGTACTCCGGCTATGGCATGATCATCAGATATTCCAATAGCGAGGAAGCATTCCCTGCAACGTTTTCTGGAAAAGCGGAAGCACAGGTACCGTAATTGCTTCCTAATTATATTACTACGTCGTTTCCTATTAAATTTTATGCCTCTCCTCCTTTGAAAGTCAGAGCTACAAGGTAAAATGAAATGATATCGTGTTCTGTGCTATGCAGGGTGAATGCAAAGGCACAGTCTCCATATAAGACAGCCGAGTCAGACAATCCAGAGGCTCATCAACTTGCATCAGACACCGATGAAAATCTCTCCATATCTCCCAAAACAGCAGTTCTGTGATGTATGTTCCTGCGATCTATCGCTGTTTGGAATAAAGCAGTCAGCGAGTCTGTCTGGAAGCATTCCAAAATGTCTGTTGGCTAATATTAGCTTTAAACTTTTTTTATTTTATTTTGGAATTCTGATAGATTATACTGTGGTAGTGTACAGTAACTCTTGTCATTTATCCGTTTTAAATGTAATTTCTTTTATCCATTAGGGTGTTCTGTCACAGTGTTTCAGAAGGTATCAGAGTTTGTGTTATATTTCTTCCCTCGTATTCATAAGTGTGCTGAGAACGAGTTAGGGGCAAACGAGGTTCACGTTGAATTTCTGTATGGTATATTCTAGAGATTCAATTGGGAAATACGGAAAAGAGATTAATGTTTTTTTAAAGAAAGGAATGAGTTTTTTTTTTAATAGAGTTGAAAGGTAAAGTATTACTGCACATTTTTTATATCTAACATTATGTAATGAAAAAGTATTTTTATTTGTAATATTATATTTGAAAAAAATAACTTCTCATATAAAACATGTGAAATGTAATAACCAGAAGACTTTTATTATAAAAAAGTGAGATGAAACATGCAGAAGAAAAACAATGATTAATTATATTTTTTTTACCAAAGCTAGGCACAAATTCTTAAATCTCCATAAATGTCATGATCGTCATCTTATTCCTTGCAATATTAATATTGAAAAATAAAATTAAACTTTAAAAATATCATTGAAAATCTAATTATTCAAAAATTATTTCATTTAAAAATAAATCAATTAATAAAGGTTGCAATATTGATGGAAAGCAAATGAATACTAAATCATTTTAGTTGTAATGTCCCTTAAATCTGTAATGTAAGGTCAATAAAATTATTATTATTTAAGGGTCATCCAAAATTAATCTCAACATTTTAATAAACTTTTTAAAAGAGATATATGTATTTGTTTTGGTATCAGTTCCTTTAGTAGATTAATAGATGGTGTTTTATTTTTTTTATGGTGATACGTATTCTTTTTGTAGATTAATATATGGTGTTCTATTTTCTTATGGTGATACTTATTGGTGTTTATTTGTTTAATGAGCTTTGTGGTGTGATTCACATTCTACTTACTTCCTATTGTTTATAATGGATGTTTAACATGAAACATAGTCTTATTTAATAAAATGCTTACCTGTGCTTCTAAAGGGAAAAGAGTGGCTGAATTTACCTAACCACTCAACTAATAAGGTATGAACCACTCCCATCACTTCTATCACTTGGACTTACTTAGTTCGTTATGAACTAAGGCATGAAAAACTTATTTGCTTGCAGGTTCTACGACCAAACTTAAGCTTTTTGTAATGTTTAAAGGAATAGTTTTGATTGAAAGTAAATTAAGTTTTTAACCTTTGAAACCAAGGTTATAATGCATTGAGAAAATACACCCTTGCAAACATTGAGAAAAGTAAACTATAGGGAAAAGGGTAAAATATCTAAGTGTTAGTGCAGGTGGTTGATGTATTTAAAACAATGCCATGTGTAGGCCTCGTGGTTTCCTTCCATGTTGAATTAGGTTTCAAAGGGGATTTACCCTGTTTTCGAAACCCTTATTGCATGTTGAAGTGGTTGAGGGGGGCCGAGCTCCCTTCATGGTGGTTTCTTTGATAAAGAGTGGACAACAATTTTGCAGATGCGCCATCGTGTCTTAGGTATGCACCTCCTCCATGTGGAATATCTTAACTCTATTTGATTTAATAGTTTATCTAAAGCATTCTCTCATATTTGGATTGATTTTGTTGCACGTTCCACGTTGGAGCAGGCTTGCGACTAAGAGAAAGGAAGATCATCACGCTAAGAATTGGTAAGCCCATGTGCAAGGGTCCTTAGCCTCTCTTTGTGTTTTGAAATGATTTGGAGGTGCGCTAGATGTGGCTATAATGTATTTCCATTTAGAGTTACAAGGGTTTAATGTATATATGGGCCTCTTCAGGCGTTAGATGAAATTGTGATGTAATGTTAGATGAAATTGTGATGTAATTTTAACTGTGGGTGAATTACAACTTAACTAAAACCCTATTTCTCGAAATACAAGGTTATATCGTTGTTCTATTTCAAGTTTTGAATGTATCCTGTCCATTCCCATGGTTAAATGTTGTTCTAGATGAAATGATTTATGCTTTAAAATGTTTGCTCTATGTTTAAAAGAATGTCTAGGAAAATGTAGTTAGTTTGGTGAGCAATGTATGTTGTTAGCGGTGCCATTTCCGGCACTGTATTTAAATTTGTTTGTATTTATTATTCAAGTGTGGATTCTTTAGTTTGTTTAGCTTCTCTAGAGAAGCATGGGAAAATCCCTAACTTTCTTTTCCTATATATTCATAATGTCATGCTGAAATGATTTTTATGCCAGTGCTTGAAGCGTGGCCCTTCCTTTTACAGGATGGTTCGAAAAATCGCTCCATGGGATTCGATGGTTGGTTGGTTATCGTGATACCCTAGCTTTCTTATATGGATGTTACTTAATTTTATTTATTTCTTTTTTTAATGGTTTACATAGGATTTCAACCAATACTAAGCGTTAGTTTATGGATTCATGTTCATAGTTCTTGCAATGTTGATAATTGTATACTTGGGACTCCAAGGGATTCGACCTATGGTTCACTACTCTGTTCATTGTTGGCAAGTAAATGTCGATTTAGATGATAGTTTATTTAATGGCTACATTTGTAAATATCTATGTCTATAAATGTATGAGCGTGACTTCGAGCCATTGTTGTGCGTAGTGTTTTAGGAATCGTGTTGAAATTCTGGACACGATGATCATGTAGATTTGGAAACTCCAATGTGTTTCGATTTGTCTATGGTTATTTACTATGTTTTATGGTAGGCATGTAGATGTTTAATTAAATGTTAGTTTATATAATGGCTATAATTGTAACCCTTGGTGGATGTTCTGTAATAATATGCTAAGTGTTTTATTCTAGTTTTATAACAAAGCTCCAACACGAGCATGCTTTGCTGGAGAAAAAATTCGCTTGGAAAGATAACTCTTTCCTATTTGTTAAATGTTTTAAAAGATTATTTGTTGTTGTTTCTAGGATCTACGATGTCTATGTTTGAGGATTTTATGAGGATTCAATGTTGTTTCAATATGTTTGGAAATAAGTTATAATAATATTTATGGGTCAGTGCAAGAAGATGAGGGACCTTTAAGATGCAATCCTAGTTTTCAAAAACAACATCATGTTACCAAAAAATACATCAACCCGAGCCTGACATAGCACTTGGTATGGTTCAACCCGAGCTTGACATGTCATGGAACATGTAGGATAGGAAGACAAATCGCTTATGTGTTATATAACTACAAAACACCCTCGCGATATGTAGTTATAAAATGTGTACGCGATTTGTAAATCATAAAAAAAAATTAAATACATCGTCCCGAACCCGCGGCCCATTTTCACAATCAGGAATGCGAATTCGACGGGCCATTGGAGCGTTTGGAGCGAGACCACTGCTTGGGATTGTTGCAGGAGCTAATTCAGGTTGGGGGGAGGAGATTTCATTCGTGCATTGTCATCCAACAAGGTAATTCAATCACCCAATGCATTTTTTTTGGTCAATTTTTACCCTATAATTGTGTGACTTTAGATGTGTGATATTCAAATGCACTTCCCTCCTATCTTTTTTAATTCTCAAGAGCATTACCTTATACACCTAGTAGAAGAGATTGAAGAATGTGGTTAAAACATGGAAATTTCTATTATTTGAACAAATCTCAGGTTCAAATCCAAGCACTAAACTATTAGTATAAATACATTGAACATTGAATTGAGTTTCACTTTATTACAAGCTAATGTTAAATTTAAATAGTGTCTTATGATTTCACTTGAGGTCTCACGTCCACACCATTGGTTGATTCCTATACCCTTGGTTGATTTTCTATTGGCATTTCTTGTTCCAACATGAACTCACCCTTGTATGAAATTGTTGGTGTTTCTAGATGTTACATGGTGTATTCACCTTTGTATGAAATGATTGGTGTATTCACCATATTTTTTGAAAAAATCAATATAACCAATGTTATGACGTGAGCTTGATTTTTAATTAGATTTAGTTTGAATTTTGAAGAGATGTCATTATATACCATGTATACGTTTCTAATTATTTTCTTATTGATTTTTTTATTGCAGTTGTGGCTATGGACCCCAATGCAGAAACATTGATTGAGCTTACCCAGTTGAGAGGGTTGAGTACTGCTTTTAGTGGTGGTGACAGAATTCGACATTCACTTGCATCCACTTTGGATGCAATTGTTGAGACCATCACATTGTCAAACAACGTACTATATGATATTACTTCATATAGAGAAAGAAAAAGACGTGAGTACGCTGATGGGCTTAGCTACAATGCAATAAAAAAGTTGAAAATCACCAAAGAGCATATATTTTCATTGTTTAGGGACCCTCGCACAAAGGAAATCCCAAATGCAAATAGGCCACATATCTCTATCGAGTGGTGCACATATCACCCATTTGTTGATAACTCGATGGACAGACGGTATATCGTTTTTGATATGCCACCACACAACAACAGGGAAATCCCGTTGTACTTCCTTCGGAAGATGTATGCAGAGTTTGTGTTGGGAAAACACGTAAACTATTTTGATATATTGCAGTTTCAGGGGATCGGTGGGGGGATGCCCAAAACCGACCCAATTCTAGGCTTCGAGACATTGATCGCCCTATCCCTACACCTCGCAAGCAGTTTCCTGGGCCAGATGTCCCACCTGTACATCATGTTATTCCACAGACACGTGAGGCATTTTTTATTTTGGCATGTGCCGTTGTTCTCCATAGCACTATGGTTCAGCATATGGGTGAGGAAGGGACATCTGTCCCTGGTGTGGTACATACACCAGGTTGTCATGGTGCCAGACCATCTTCTAGTGTAGTACCACCCACTGGTGCAGGACCATTTACTAGTGCAGCACCATCAACACATTCCCAACCTACTTTTGAGCCTCACGAGTGCACATCATGTGGTCGTCCATGCTATGGTCTTTCGTCAGATGTTGTCTTCAGTGGGTTTTTGAGTGATGTATGTATATGGTTAATTGTAATAAATTCTTCATTTATTTTCCTCTTTGTACACATATGTATAGTTTGAGCTAATATATTAATTTTGTGAACTTGCAGTTGATGCTTTATGCCGGCAGCGACGCCCCAAAGTATCATGTTCCACACTCTACACAGGGGTAGGACATTCCATCCACTGATCCCGTATCTCACACCGAGGTAAACATTTTAAAATTTCAGTTTTTTAATACTTGTTAAATTGTTAATTTCCACATACTGTACATGTTAGTTCACTAATGTTATCTACGGTCTAATATTTACAATTATTAAACTTGCAGATGCCGGATCTTTCACGGGGGAAAGCAGCGATGGAGGTAGGATCCATGGTCGTATCGACCGAGGAAATATCTAGGCAGATGCCAGATCCTACATGAGGGGAAGCAGTGATGGAGGTAAACATTTTAAACATTTAAAAAATGTCATTTTTTAAATACATGTATGTTCGTTGAATCATCCATGTCTAGCTACATGAACTCTTGTTGACTATAGGCTGGTACCGAAACACCTAGACCATCTCTTGGAGTTGTATCTCCCCATAGGCCATATGTGAACAAGGGTCAAGTGTATATGAGACGGCCTACTCCTAGAAAAAGTGTAGTTGTCCGCGACCATGGAGATACTGATACCATGGTAATTTGTATATCCTTCGATGATATTTCTTGGTTAACTTGAAATCCAGTGCATAAAATATTTTGTTAATGTTTGATTTGCATGTTTACTGCATCAGGAGCAAGAGGTTACTATTGAAAACCTTACAGGGATGGTTGATGCAGCAGTCAGTGCTGCATCTACAATGGCAACAAGTCACACAGAGGTACAACTATTTGAACATGATATAGACATAGTGTGTTATTGTTGTCTATTGTTTATTCATGCACATTTCTAACTATTTCAAGATTTGGTGATTGTAGCCACCACCACCACCAGGTCCTGCCCCCTCTGGTTCGACCATGGATGTGACCATCATTCATGTTCAACCAACAGCTCCATCTGCTACACAAGAAACCCAATCCCCTGAGGTGAGATGTCCATTAATGAACAATTGTTTCATGCAATGTCCATTAACATTTTCATAAGTTTTGAGTTAATTTAGATATGGTATTTTATTGAGATAATGTATTAGTACATAGTTAATTGAATTTAACAGTTGATATTTAATTTGCAGGATCTAGAGATGCACACTGGTCCTATAGTTGAGCCTACAGGACCACCCTCAAGAAAGAACAAGAGGAAGCTTGAGTTTTGATGTGTCTTATGGGATATGTACATATCGATACATGTATACATGTGGCTTGGACAGTTTTGGATACATGTACTTTTGGAGATATGTACATTGACATTTCACTTACATGTACATGTGTCTTGGATAGTTTTGGATACATGTACATGTGGCTTGGATAGTCTTGTGGAGATACATGTACTTCTGGTTACTTTTGGATATATATGTGCTCTTCGATACTTTTGGATATATCTATATGTTTGGAGACATGTACATAATTGACATTTCAGTTATAAATGAATGATACATTTCACTTTGAATTTGTTCTTTGGTTTCCACATGTTCTTGTGTCAATCTA
>LPNX010044754.1:5592-74392 GCA_001517045.1 Pseudotsuga menziesii
CTAATCTCTGTCACACCCTAAAGGGTGCATTATGAACACAACCCCAGAGACTCCATTTCAGCCCACATATTCCTTGCGGGTAGCCGTATAGGCTTTTTTTTGGACATACTCCATGTACTCTCGGGTATATCTTGAGTCCCCCTTAAGCCTAACTTAAACAACTCATACTCCAATTTTAACTTAAAACGTACCAAGATGCAATCGCAAAACATTTATTCCAGACACATGCAAGCACACTGATCTTTTTTGACTCCATTATTAAGTCACTGGTCTTTTCTGCTTCATATTTATATTGTGTATCAACTTTGTGCTTTCGTGTGTATCTTCATATCTTGTCATCTTGATTGTTTATAGTTAAAATATTCAAACTCCTAAATAACTGATTCAGTACAACATCATTACACTAAGAAATCATCCTTAGTAACTTAATAGGGTCTACCCCCCTTGGCTTCGTTAGGAGTTGAGCCTAAACGGAGGAGTCAAGAACAAGGTAACAGCCTTGACTCGAGACTTGCCCCCAAGGACACACCGAGTGGCTTGAATATTTCTGCCACGTGATCCAGGTGTGTGAAAAGGTGGCAACAGTGCTCATGTAAGTTTGGCCTTATCTAGCTCATTTGACCATGAAAACTTGAAAATTTTGTATTGAAATGCAAGCTGGGAACATGAGTAAGTACCTGGAGGAAACGGTTGTGAATTCCGTCGGCTAGATCTCCTGGAATTTGCAGTCGAAAATCAGAGCTCCAATGGGTAAAAGTTTCAAATGATTTCTATTTTTTACTATTTATAGAAAAAATTTCAAATATTTGAAAATTTTTACCCCCTTTTCTATAGTTTTGACAGTTTCTAACCATTTTGGACCGTTTCTGACATAATTTGTGTTGTAGAAGACCATTTACAGAGCCGTTTCAGCCTATGGATTGATCCGTTCGTGCCCTTTTCAGGTATCATGTCTACACTGGCATATAGGTTAGGTTCACCACCATTTGCATTTTGCGTGACCTTATGACCATGTTATTATATCCTTAGGTACGAACCCACTCTATTGTGTCACAGAACCTTCTTGCTGCTTTAGAAGTGGCATAATATGAGTGGTAGAGCCTCACCTTACATGGGTACCCTAGTTAGCACCTAATTTGTATTTGGTGCCCATGTCGATGTTTCTCCTTTTTAGGGTGTGGGAGTCCGTTGTATAGTATTGCCATGATATTTAGCAAGAGCCTCATACTCCTCTTGATCTTATGCTGGCCATGTCCCCCCCGGACTCCCTTGTATCAAGTTGTGGATGCATTATCATAAGCTTTTCTTGTCTTATTGAGATTTATGCCGGCTCCCCTGACATTGCGTTTCAGCCATATAGCCCGAGCTTGTCTTATGTCTAGCCATGCAGAGCCATTTTGTATATCCTTCGCAGCTTGATTTCCCTTTTTACCGGGAGGGGATTTTCCCCCGAGTGTCAATATCCTACACATGGATCCTTGCATTGAGCATAGGTATGTTCCACTGCATGGAACTAGTTTGTTTGCCCTTATGACACTCGTCTCCTCCTAGTTTGTAACTATAAAGCTAGTTTATTCTTTTTTCAAGCTTTTCAAATAACTGAAAAAGACCAAAAAAATCAAAAAACCAAAAAGCCGGACAAGAAAAGATATTATCTTTGGCAGCTGTCGAGTCGTGTCGCCTTCGAACAGAGCACTGTATATCACATCCATTGGTTGGGTTATAGTTTGACTCTAGGAGCTTTACTCGTTTATCTGAGTTTATCTCCACCGACTGGTTACGCTTCCAGTCCCTATGGAGCCTCTATTGATGCCTCCTACGTCATAGATATGTCCCAGTTTGTATATCGAGTCTATGCTGCCTCCATTCAGTCACCATATGTCGTTATGCTCTTGTTCGAAGGAAGTTGAAACCTGAGTCGACCATTCCTCAGTTATCTTGACTTTGCATGTCGGCCATTCCCGGTACAGTTACTGGTTCGTGCACCTTATGATCAAGTCCTTCCACATTAGACAGCTTTGTTGAATACCTCGTGTTGGATGATGGGGGATGCCTTAATGCCCTCCTTCCAGCGGATTTCATCCCATCGACTTCAGATCATTTATTCCGGGATTGGAGTCTAGAGTCATTTTGAGTGCCTTGAGACTTGCAGTCATCAGTGGCAGGTTCTCTCGCCATCGACAGTTTTGGGAATACATCAATGTCCCCTGATCGATGGATTCTCTCAAGTGTTTGACCTCAACACATTTATTCACACTTGTTAGTTTGCACTCTAGTACCTTGATTCCCATTTTCATTATCGGTGGGTGATCTCGCGTCTATTAACGGTATACATCAATGACCGGTAATCAGACGATGGACTACTATGTTCGACCTCGACACCTCTATTCGCATAGTAGGACATGTACTCGTAGCGGTTTGTGTAGAAGACCTTCCGGACTGGTGGCATCTCTTATATGCTACCTCCTTGATCGTGCCAGTGTTCATGAGATTTCAGCTCTCGTGACTTGTTCTAGTATATGTCAGACATTTCCAGCCACTATGGAGATCTTGATCTATTATATATCTTTAGCCTTTGTGGAGATCATGGTCCTTTGTATATCTTCATCATGGAGATTCTTATTTATGTATATTGTACGTGGCGATGACCACATATATTCTATCATGTTTCATGCCTATTCATGGCCATTGTACTCTTATGTATCCGGGACTGCTAGATGTATTTGCAGATTATATGCAGAGTTGTATTATGGTATTATGCTGATTGGGTGGCTGGTCTTCCATTTGGGTACCTTCATCACTTCATTTCTGGGATGGACTTATAATGTATTTCAGCCATCGTATAACCCCTCTGATCTCATACATTAGGGGGCATCTGTTATAGCGGATTTCACCACACTAGGTGAATCACACATTGTATGGCCCTCCCCTGTCCCGCTGCAGACTCATTAGCCCCTATGGACCACTTTGTATCTTTTGATGTAACCTTGATCATCCCTAAAAACATTAGAAAAGTGATATACGCGGCTTTTTCCTCGATAACCGTGTACATACACGAATATTCCCTCGATAGTCGCGTACATCGGGATGTGTACATAGTCCAAAGCATTTTGGAGTTTTCCTTGACTTGGATCCGACTCATATGACTCCTGGCCTTCCATATTCCTTGAGATCGCACGGATTCGACCTTTCAATACCCGTTTGGAAAGCTATATAAGGAACCCCATGGTACATTGAAAGCATAAGAGAGAATTGAGAGTATCGAAACAATTGTCCATTGTTGCCAGAACTTATGCTTGAGTCTGCATCCCTTTATCCCTTGGAGCACTGTTGTGTTCTTCCCAAGCTTGCATTTTTCTAGTAAGCTTGCTATCGAAGTGATGGAGGATTGAGGTGGTGGAGGCCCAAGTGGGGGATTCAGTTTCTCCGGTTCGCAGACGTGCCGTCAGAGGTTGTCACTTGTAATCTCTGATTATGATTAATAGAAATATCTTTTCCTATCTAGTAATGTGTATTTGAATGAATATTGTTTATATTGGAATATGTCAAATACTTTTACATTATTGATTATATATGCTAGAATAGATCTAACACCATGAAATATAGTATGCTTGTATTGTTTACTTGTTGTTGAGGACGTGCTATAAGAATTCAAGCTGAAGATTGGAAAGCTCAACAGGGATCTACTTCAACCGTCCGGAATAAGGTACGAGGTTCGATCCTTTAGTGTTAGATGTTTTTATTTCTATTTCATATTGGGAAAGATTGATTTCTGGAGTCTAGCTGTCTGTTGTGGTACCCCAAGCCATAGGAATTTCTCTCCGTAACAGATGAATACTATGGAAATATTGATGGATAGGTTGGATTTAGATAAAAAAAACCTGATAATAAAGGACAACTTGAACACCAAATAATAAATCCAAACTTTAGAAGACCTTTTCCTCCCCCTCAAATCACGTAGAGAGACCCAAGAAATCCTAGAAATCCTGTGTGAGAATCGCTTCACAGTGAGATCTAGGACCTAGAGCAATATTCACAAAATATGCAAGAGAAGAGTAAAAGAGAATGAAATAACACACATAAATGGTTCCAATAATTGATCTTTCTATTAGTGTACAAATGGTTAGGATTATTAATTCTCCCTTGTCCAATTTGGTCATATGTCTAAATTATTAGTCATGTCTAAATTGGGAGTCCATCCAGTCTATTTTCAGTTACTAGCACCATTGGGTCCACTTGGCCTAATTGGGGCACATGTTCTAGTTACTAAAGTGTGGGGAACACTAATTAAGGCCTACTGCCACTAATTTCACTTGCATGCATCATTTCAGGAGCCTCCTAGATCAATTCCTACAATTTAGGAGCCACTGGGAGTACCAATACCAAACTTCCTTAGTTGAGTTTAGTTTGTGACTAGTCAAGTTGAGTTAGGAGTCAGTTACATTCAGTTCTAGTCCTCTACATTTAGTTAGTGCTAGGTTTGCATGGATACATGTAGGAGAGGTGCATTTCTCACCTACCACAATCAGTTAGCCTCAGTTAACATTGAATTAGACACTTGAGTTGTGTTTTAGAACTCCGTTGAACTCCGGTAATCGTTTAGAAAAGGTCAGCTAACTATTGAGTCCTCCTATAATGATTTAGACAAGGTCTTAGTTACCTACAGTCAAGTAGATTCTAATCAATTCAATTTTCCTCATGTGGAATTGAATTGCATGTGTCTATTTAAGACATTGTACTTCATTGTAACTATTATCTAATTACTCTTTGGTTAATGAAAAACATTCACAACTGCAAGCCATTTTTGCACTGTTTCATTCTTCAATAACTGAGTAAATTGTGTGATATGTCTTGTGAGTTGTGTGTTTTTCCACATATCTATGTGCTCAATTTAATATGGTATCAGATCCTCGGTGGACAAGACTCTTCTCCTCCTCAGATCTCCTACTGGATAATTTTTGAGCAAAATTTCTCCTTCCAGCTCTGCACCAGAAGCAAAAGGTTTACCACTTAATACCCCAAGTTAAGGAATTTTTTATCAAGCTTGATCAAATATGTTGGGTGTGATGAAAACCTGAAATGTGCAGGTTGTTCGACCTTGCAGTGCCCTTTTTTTGTTTTGCAGGTACAACTTCGAAATGGATTCATCAATTCCTCTTCTCACCCGATCCTCAGACTATTTTGAATGGAAGGTGAAGATGTTTGTATTTCTGAATAGACAATATCTCTATTGGGTGTCTGATGGATTTAGTAGAGAGTATTTTGAGAGTGAGAATTACTAGCTAAATGCAAGGGATGCAGCTTTTGAAATAATGAAACTGGCTCTTTCTCCTAGCTTTCCCTACCTCAGTAGATCTATTAAAGATCCACAGGAACTCTGGACAAGATTGGAAATAACATTTGCAATGATTGATGAGGAGCATAATAGCACTTTGGAGAGCACATCCAGAACCATAAGAATCCTTGATCCAAAACTCTCAGCCTCCACTCTCTCTGATAAAGTTGTTCAAGATGAAGAAGAAGCATAATCTTCTACACAGTCAATTCAAATTGAAGACAATCTCCTTGCAGTAACTCCTTCTCCTGATGCTCTAGAAGTTTATGAGATCTCTGATATCTCATATCCTCATATGGATGAAACAGAAGAATAAATTTGAATCTTTGGTATTGAAGAAAAATACTACTGCAATTCCATGCAAACATTCACCGGTGATTTTCCTTTGAATTCTGTGCAAAATTTGCCAGTAATTGCTTCCAAAGGTGAAGAGAAATTTGATTTTTCTCCCTCTAATGTTGTTGCTGGTGTGAAAATATGTAATACCTTGGATATTTTGGAAAAAATATCATATTACTAGAGTGATCCATTCACTCCCCATGATATAGATCTTCCAGCAAATTCTTGCAGGATTGCATTCACCAAAATTCAGAATTTTGAAGAAGAAGAAAACTGTACATGCACCTTCTCGATGGACCATACCTTTGGATCTGATATGAACCTTATTGGATTTGATATGATCTTATTTATATCTGATATGATACTTCTTGGTTCAATATTTCAGGTTCATAAACCTTCAGTACTTATTGTAGTTGTTCTCATCAACGGTGTGAAGAAACAAGTACCGCAAGTCTCCTACAAAACTCCTGCTGGGGATTTAATTTCATTTCATAGTTTTGGATATGTTGTGAACCTATTTAGATCTGATTTAATTTCTGATCTGATATTATTTGGTTCAAATTTTAAAATCCAAGAGCTTTCAGTCATGCTTGTAGCTGCTCTCACCAATTTCGGTGTGAAAAATCAAGTACCACAATTTCTCTTCAAAACTGTCGTTGGGGATTTGGTGTTAGTTTTTGTAAAGTCCTTGACCCTCCGAACGATGAACAGGACACTACCAAACCATCAAAAATCTGGGAAGCTAGCCCCATGAACATGAACAGACATAAAATGCTGAAATAAAATTCTTAAAACATAAAACATGCTAAGACGCATAGTCATTCACATACACGGCAGAAGCAAACATACATTTAGGCATTCAACATGTTCATCATAGTTCATTAGCCATCAAATATAATTGCAGAGGAGAAATAGACAAGGATACTTATCTCATGAAGAAATTTTCCCGCAACCAGCTACGTCGTTGCAATGTTCCACCCAACCATAGGCTAGCGTGCTCATCAATCTCTCAGCAACACTGCCACCATCGAGTTGGGCATGATTCCTGAAGGAATAAGTGACCAAGCAAGCTTACACATAGACAAGGTACACAAATCATCCAATCCCACACAGTAGGGATTATCAAGCTATCAAGGAGCTAGGAGAAGCTAAATGCTAAGCTGGTGAGCTCATGGAAGAGCTAAGGACGCCTACACCAAAGCTATCCTGACCTCTAAGACACCCACACACACCCGACACCAGGAATCAGTCCCTTCTCTACTTCACAGTCCCTCAGGCCCTGACTTCCCTTGCTAGTGCTCTTCCAGGGTTGTGGAGAAGAAAGCTAGACATTTAAATCCATCTGTGTGGCTCCCCAAACCCAGGTTTCTCAAGCATACCCAGCCTTCAATCCCACTCCACATAATCCAAAGACCAACCACATGTAGCACAATCAGCACTTCACAGCTTGGATAGGGAAAGACAATCCCTGAGTCATTCTTGGCCCTATTGTGGCCAAAACGACTCCATAACAACTTACATCAACCCAAAATGCAAAGGAAGACACATCCAACAAAATGTGAGTGAGACCAAAGCCAACACAACGTAGGAACTCACAGCAAACCCCGATCAGGGGAAGAACAACAGCCCCGGTTCCCAATGAAGTAACAAAACATTACACAATCCAAACACAGCCAGCAATGTTGGAAAACAATGGTCCTTCCTCAACAATGAAGCCATGACACATTTTCACAGTCAGCAACGGTGGAGTAAACATAGACTCTCTGCGTGAGCAAGAGGGAAACATCTCACAAAGGAAACCACAGAAAACATCTCATAGTCTGACAATGGAGAAAAGGAAAATGATTCTCTGCCAAGATCAGAGGAAGAATCGATCCATAGACCAGCAATCCATGAGAGAAGGGAGAACGAACCCCCAATCAATGGATCGTGGATCCTTTTAACTCAGCTCGATGTGAGGAAAATGAATGGCCGACAATGGGGAGAGTGGACAGAACAAATACGGTTGGTATACCAAGTAGCGCGTGAGGAAACCACTCCCAGCTCGTGCAAGTGACTGAGCCAGGTGGTGGAGAGTGCGTGGGGGAAAACCTGCCACCCACCACTACTCAGCATTAACTTCCCAACTAACATCAGGGATTTTAATGGCTGACACATGTATTTTCCCCATAGGCTCATGGTTTCACATTCCCCGCCCCCCTTAACCTTAGGAAATCATGCCCTTTTCATTAATGTTGCACCGTCGCAGCTGGTTGTAGGTTTTTTATTAGTTTTTCATGTTTACATGATGCCAATTGCAATGATCCCAATTTCCGAAACATAACACAACCAAATCTATGGTGGGTATTTTTCCTTTAGCTCCTCACCATGATTAATTACAATATATACATTATGTACCTTTAATGCAAACGGGGTCAAAACTGGGGTGTTACAATCCCCTCTCCCTTGGAATAAAACCATCCCCAGTGTTCCAATACATAGGAATACATATACCATTTGCACATCAAAATTTTGCAGATCTGTCCCACATTCAATTATTTACTTGAAATTTCAGGACCAAGCCCCTCGGCTTCCACGAGCTTCTCTTGCTAGTTCTCAGCTTTCGTCTCATCCCCAAGTCTAGGAACTTTTCTGTATATTGAGCGTCTCTCCAATATTTTCTTGGGTCTTGGCAATTGTTTGAAGAAGACTTCCAGCCAATTCCAGCAGCTTTTGGTAGGCTGCCATGATCAATGTGCACTTCTGGATTTCACTTTTCTCACCTGTGAAATGCATCATTGAACTTTGTTATACCAAGCATAATATAGGCATTAAAATCAGTCAATTAATTGCCCTGTTGGCATGACATTCCAAGTCTCATCAATGATACTTTCATATTTTTCATGCCTTCCCAACAGGCACATGAGCTCAATCATGTCCATTCTTGGGCAGGGAATTAACTATTCTAGCATTCATAATTATTTTAAGAAAATAGACACATTCTATTTTCAGCCATACATGCATTCAACAATCTTTTGTTTTCACAATGCACAAGTATATATATATAGATATATATATATATATATATAAGAGAGAGAGAGAGCAGCAAGAGTTTTTTTTTCCCCTATTTGTCTTGTTCCATCCTGGAACCCACACCACCAGTGTGGTTTTTATGCTCTCAGCCTCTTTCACTTCACCGTGAATGCTGGACCAATCCCTCTTGGTCATGACACTTAGTGTCTCTAGTCTATTTCAGACCTCTCAACCATGGAGCCTCCCCACATGGTTTGTCTCGGCTTCTAGGAACTTCACACTCTCACTAGCACCTTTTTCATTATTGCTCATTCTGAGCTCTTCAGGACAGTCACATGTCCACATGCACCCTTGGGATGGTTTCATAGTCCTCTCTTCCAACGATACCTATATTCAAACATTGAATAAATTCACATGTTTAGTTTATTCTCATCATTTTTTATCTCTTAAACAAAAACATCATAACCAAAGCATGTACACATGTATATTCATAAGCAAGAAATTGCAAAATAATCCAATACTTATGTGTATTGTGTGTTCCCTCATTGGTCCACAGGATCTTGCAAGCCTTGCAAGCCTTGGGATCACCTATGGACTTGGATGTTAGGTCAGCATGCAGGCTGCTTCACAACATCCTTCTATATATATCAGGCATAGTCAAGCCAACCTATAGTTGGGTTTATTAGACCATCCAGCCAAGCCAATATACAATTGGGTTTATCAGGCTGCAGCCAATCAAGCCAATACACTGCTGGTTTATCAGGATACTCAGCCAAGCTATCTAACAGTTGGGTTTATCAGACTACAGTTAGTCAAGCCAACACTGTACCATTTCCACAATTTCCACAACATCAAATAATTACACATTCAAGCCAACCTTCAGTTGGGTTTATCAGACTGTCAACAAATCACCCGCACTTATATCAACAATACACTTATATCAACAATGCGCTTATATCTACAACCAATCATCCAAGCCAATGCAGTTGGGTTTATCAGGCCATCAACAATATCACATGCACTTATATCAACAACAAACAACCATTTCTAGGTCCAGGATCTACTATGGATCCCTAAGCATATACTAGCCCAACATATCCTTCTAGTACATCTTTATGCCGACTGGGAAGGAAACTTTATCATTACCATTTCCAGGTTTCATTTCTAGTAGTGAGCTTTAATTCCACTACCCCATACAACACAAGAAACCACCCCCTTCTCTGCTCTTCAGTCCCTCGGGAATGTCTCCTTCTCTGTGCTCTTCAGTAAGAGGTAGGATGAGCCCAAGCCATTGTCCATTTAGTGTGCAACACTAGACTGCATCTGTTTAGCCTGACAACACACATAATACAAGCAACTCATCATTTTTATTGTTCTAAAACTATAATCACATTTCATATCATTCACTATCAAGTATTGAGACACTAGGAGTGCATCCACTTCTTAGGGTGTAATCAATATTGAAAAACCCTTTCATGACCCGACATTGGGAAAGTGTGCACCCCTTTTCGATGTAAACCATGTAGGCCCTATTCATACTCAAGCAATCTGTCATAATAGAAATAAAATCAAAACATGCTCTATATATTGAATTTAACAATTGACATGCATATTCTTAGCTAGGGTCACAGAACACTTATCCATTTGCCGAGGCAGTATTCCTTCATTAAGGAGGAATGGGGGATCCCTTCTCTGAGTTGACAGTCCCTCGGTTTTCCATCCAAACTCCTTTTCACATTTCATATTCACACATGTCTTACCGACATAATCCATACCATCTCACTCATGTTTCTTACCAACATGTAGTGCAAATGAGACATTTCCAAAATGTCCAATGGAGCTTCACCCGAAACCCATTTCCAAGATAGGGGAAAACCTCCCCATAAAGTTTGGCTCCTTCAGGCCATCACACATGGTCTTTCTGCAATGTGTACCCTTGGCACATTCATCAAGTAGCCAAATAGTCAATCATTACCTGATAATACAATCCGAATTGATTGTTCCATAACCAAGCAATGACATTAGTAATTAAATTCAATAATAATTTGCAACTCTGTCTACTACAGAAATTGATTTTCTTGGCAATGAGGTGATCCTCATTTGTGGATCTCTTGTAAGCAGCACCACTATGCCCATTATAATTTTATGCTTACTAGCATAACATGAATACCCACTTACAATGCATCCTCCTGTCACAATTCTATGCAAGCCAATAGTGATTAGTAGTTGTCAACAATTTCTCAAATCTGAAATTCACAAATTCAAATTTGACAACTCATTACGCATACAAACTAGTTTCACGACGATGAGACTCTTCTCATTAGGTTTGGCTCTTTCACATGGTAGATTCCAGCCTTTGTCATGGTCTTACTCACATTGCCATGCCCCAAGCAATATACTTGAAACCTGAACTTCAATCAGCCAAACACTTCGTAATTCTTGATGCATATAAATTTTTCCATTGCTGCAACAATCACTGAAGCATTTTCAGAATTATAAAATTCAAATACTTCCAGCTGTTAGCATATCAATATTACCAAAACCCATTTAGTTCACGCAATCATTATCATACTTTAAATTACAGGGTATAGTCACATCATTTATGCAATTTAAATGAAATGTTTAGATACTCCTTACTTAACAAGCATATCGTTTGTACCACCTTGCCCTTCCATAGAGCATTTTCGGCAGCCAATTAATCATGACTACCCTCTTCATGCACTTACTATCCTACATTCATAACAGCTCTTGAAATGGTTCTAGAATTGTCATCAATTCATCATTTCAGCTATTAGTTATTCATAATAACTCCTGCACTATCTCTATGCATTCATGCATTGCATCGCAACATTTGCACCCATACTTATGTATGCATATCTACAACATTTACTCATACTTTTCATGTGCATCCATTCAATGCATAACTACAAGATTCATTAGAGGAAATTTCAACTCAAAATGGGCCTTTTAACTTTTATTCAAATTCCATGTCATCATGTGTTAGCCAATGAAATTGCTTTAAATTTGAAATACCGTATAGGTCTTAAACACTTTTTTATTATAAATTTGGGGATAGGTATCATAAAAGAAACTACTTTTTTTATTTGTCTTTTCGACATATCTCCCCGTGTTTTTACTCAGATTTCGATCGGGAGAGCTCGTTGGATGCGGAATTAAATTCCGCTTCCAACGAGTACCCACTCGACATAATTTTGACGGACCCCGTTACCCCAAAAACAAGAAATACCTGAAAAAACATGATGATGATGTAAACACGGGGAGATATGTCGAAAATACAAACAAAAAAGTAGTTTTTTTCTTTTCTTCCTCCAAAATTAATAAATATTATTTTATTATTTTATTAGTTCATTTTAGGAGGCCCATTTTGAGTTTAAATTTCCTCTAATGTATAAAATCTTTTAATGCATACCCACTCAATGCTACCTTGCATTGACTCAATAATACTATGCATTCAAACATACCATGCATGGCCTAACCATGACTACTTCATATAGGATGCATGACTATAATCAAGATCATCATTGCTTACTTTCCTTGGGCTACTAAGCTCATAACAACATAATACATGCATGACACCTTTCTCTGTGAATGCTGTATAAAATTCAAATACCCACATGGTATGAGACCTCTTGCTTTTACCACTCCATGCAATTGTCATAATTAAACTCTTACCTTCATGGGTCCTACTTACACCCTTGACATTACCAGTTTGGTTGGTCCTTTGCAGGAGATTGCAGAATTTGCTCACCAACTTTTGATTCTGGACTTGTTGCCTTATCCCTTTCTCCATAGGGTTGCTAGTCACATTCGTCATCATCAGCAACATGTTGATCCATGTCCATGTTGTCATTGGTTTTTCCACTAATGCCAACACCAATGCAATAATTGTCATTAGTGGTTCATTATAAATGTATAATTCTTGCTATTCTTACCAACATGTAATATCTTATGCATTCAAGGCATATCTTCATACATTTCATGTATAAAACTTGTAATCATAATTAGCAAGACGGGTTTTAAGGAAATTTTCCTTTTCGAGTCCCACATCCTTGTATGGAACTCCTTTTCCACACAACACTTGGTTTGACTTCATGGTCTTGCTACCTCTAGGCATGCAATTCCTAGGTTTGTCCATATTGACAGCAGCACATTTCTCTTTCAAGCAATCACTAGCACTTTGTTGCTCCGCATTCAAATTCGGGTGACTCTCCCTTGTTCCCTGCTGGATAAGCATTCCAACGCCTATCCACATGCTTCATTCTGACCTCAGGTGTGAAAACCACATCATTTCAAAAATGATGGCAAAACACACCAATAAATTTTGGTCTGAAATGCGAACTTCAGCCACCTAGGGTTTTCTTCCTTGTCAGTTCCAAAACTACTAAGAACCCCAGTGAGAAAATTCACTGCAAAACCCACTGGAACACTAGCTAGAATTTGCTGAAAATTCCACTGAAATCAGTTGAAATTTGCTGAGAAAAAATTCCACTAAAAACCCAAATTTTCTTTCTCCCTATCAGGTCTCTTTCCAACTAATTTTCCGACATTTCGGCGGCAAAAATATCTAGTTTTTCTCCGCACTCATCGGTGGCCTATTCATCTATTTCCTTTCGCTATATCAGGCCCGTAGTCATATAACCTTCCGAACTTTATTGGCGATTGGAACCCTTAAGCCTTGCATTGCATCGGCGATGCCAAGGACTGTTCATCGGTGGTCAAACAGCTAGCATCTTCTACTGTTACGGACCCCCATCCGTCTAAGCTTCCGAGCCCTTTATCATTTATTGGTGATGCCGAGGACTGCGGCGTATCGGCAATTGGGTACACTAGCCACTATGGCATCGACAATCGGAGTCGTTGTCCATCGGAAGGATAGTCCCTTAGGTGGCCGCAACGGCGGACCTACGATCATCTAATTTCTTCCGATGTCAGCCACTGCATCAGTGGTTCCATCCTCTAAAGTTTGCCGATCAAATCAACTGAACTCCGTCAATGATTTCCATACTTCAGAATTTTCGGTGAAAAAAAACTTCCTTTATCCTTCCACCGTGTCGACGCTTTCATCATCTATTTTCCATCGACGTATCAGTGCTGCCATCATCTATCTTTTGCTGACATTTTGCCGCCACATCAGCGATCCAAACAACTAAGTTTCACCGACGTATTGGTTGTTCGGACAACTAAAAATTTCCAACATTTCCAGGACTTAGACAAATTTTCGAAAATTTCTTTTCTTCGTCTGCTAGCGCATTGGCCACTCCATCCGCTAACTCTCATCGAAGTTTCGGTGTCCTTTAGGATATCTCGGCCGACACTGTGGCTCATCATCACTAATCGAATTTCGACGACTCAACATTCCCAACTTCTGGAACATTTCCTTCTTCCTGGTGCCGTATCAGTGGCTCAACCAACTAGCTTCCCTTCTTTTCCACCAACATATAGGTGACCTAAACAGCTACGTTTCATCAATTAAATCGACTGATCTCCACCGATCGTCGATAGCGAACACTTAGAAAAATTTTGGAAAATTTTTTCCCTTAGTCATTTTCCCACGACGCTCCGTCAGATATTTCATCTACTATTTTCCGCCGACACTACGACGACTCCATCAACTACATCACACCACCATTTTAGTGGTATTCTGTTGATGACTTTCGATGGAAGTTTCCTCTCCTTTCGTTGTTTGCCGGTGTCCCATATCGGAGGGCCTTCACTAAAACTTCCGCTGCATCGGAGGAGTGATCCTCTAAAATTTTTTGACGACCAATAGTCTGGATACTTAGAAAAATTTCTAAGATTTTTATTCGGTGTTCCCCATCGGACGACCTTCTGCTTAGGTGATCCAATGCATAGACGGGACTTCGGACTAAGTCCTTTGATGATCCGATGATCCCAATACTTAGAGGAATTTTCCAAAATTCCCTTGTCATGCACAGGTTTTCTTTTGTTTTCTGTTGGGCAGAGGACAACCTACCTCTGCTAGCTGACCTTTCATGGCCCATTCAGGCCCATGTTGTAACCTTTGCTCTAATACCACACTGTAACGTCCCCGACCCTCCGACCAGTGAAGAGGATGCTACCAAACCATCAAACATCCGAGCAACTAGCCCCGTGAACATGAACATACATAAAATGCTGAAATAAAATTATTAAAACATAAAGCATGCTAATATGTATAGTCATTCACATACACAGCGGAAGCAAACATACATTCAGGCATTCAACATGTTCATCATAGTTCATTAGGCATCAAATATAATTGCAGAGGTGAAATAGACAAGGATACTTATCTCATGAAGAACTTGCCCCACAACCAGCTACGTCGATGCAACATTCCATCCAACCATAGGCCAGCATGCTCATCAATCTCTCAGCAACACTGCCTTCCCCGATCTAGGCATGATTCCCCAAGGAATAAGGGACCAAGCAGGCTTACACATAGCCAAGGTACACAAATCAGCCAAGCCCACATAGTAGGGCTTATCAGGCTATCAAGGAGCTAGGAGAAGCTAAATGCTAAGCTAGTGATTTCATGGAAGAGCTAAGGATGCCTACACTAGAGCTAGCCTAACCTCTAAGACACCCACACACACCCGACACTAGGAATCAATCCCTTCTTTGCTTCACAGTCCCTTAGGCCCTGAATTCCCTTACCAATGCTCTTTCGGTGTTGTGGAGAAGAAAGGCAGCCATCTAACTCTGTCTGTGTGGCTCCCCAAACCTAGGTTTCTCAAGCATACCCAACCTTCAATCCCACTCCAAATAGTCTGAAGACCAACCACTGCATGCATGCAACAAAATCAACACTTCACAGCTTGGACAGGGGAAGACAATCCCTGAGTCGTTATTGGCCCTATTGTGGCCAAAACGACTCCATAACAGCTTACAGCAGCCCAAAACGTAAAGGAAGACACATCCAACAAAATTTGAATGAGACCATAGCCAACACAATGTAGGTACTCACAGCAACCCCCGATCAGGGGAAGAACAACAGCCCCGATTCCCGATGAAGTAACATGTTATTACACAATCCAGACACAGCCAGCAATGTTGGAAAAAATGGTCCTTCCTCAACAATGAAGCCACACCACATTTTCACAGTCAACAATGGTGGAGTAAACACAGACTCTCTATGTGAACAGGAGGGAAACATCTCACAAAGGAAACCACATAAAACATCTCATAGTCTGACAATGGAGAAAAGAAAAATGATTCTCTCCTAAGATCAGAGGAAGAACCGATCCACATACCAGCAATCCGTAAGAGAAGGGAGAACGAATACCCAATCAATGGATCGTGGATCCTTTTAACTCAGCTCGGCATGAGGAAAATGAACGATCGGCGATGGGGAGAGTGGATAGAACAAAAATGATTGGTATACCAAGCAGTGCGTGAGGAAACCACTCCCAGCCCATGCGGGTTACTGAACCAGGTGGTGGAGAGTGCATGGGGGAAAACCTACCACCCACCCCTACCCAACATTAACTGCCCAACTAGCATCAGGTATTTTAATGGCTGACACATGGCTTTTCCCCATAGGATCATGGTTTAACATTCCCTCCCCCCTTAACCTTAGGAAATCATGCCCTTTTCATTAGCGTTGCATTGTCACAGCTGGTTGTAGGTTTTTTATTAGTTTTGCATGTTTACATGATGCCAGAACTATAAGGTTCCAGATGGCACGATGAACCATCGACAACGATCCCAATTGCCGAAACATAACACAACCAAATCGTTGGTGGGGATTTTTCCTTTAGCTCCTCACCATGATTAATTACAATATATACATCATGTACCTTTAATGCAAACAGGGTCAAAACCGGGGTGTTATAGTTTCCTCTTATGAGGTTACTAATATTTTATTTTGTGAATCATCATATATTTTTGAAACTATATCAGACTATGGAGATCAATCATTCTCTCTCCACATTCCCAGTGTTGCTCTACCATTGATCACATGCTCATCTCCTCACAGAACTAGTAAAGAGGAAGAAATTCTACATCCGCCTGAACACATGCTCCTAATACTTGGGGATGATTTTACCACTCATGGTTTTATTTTCATAGCTGAAACTTATCAGTTTCTTGAGTGTTCCTTGTACTGAGGATTTCTCCTCACTGCAGGAGCAGGAATGACTCCCTTGTGCCTATAGGGCACAAGGGTAGGTTCCTACTGTTGGAAAACGGGAAAAATGAAATGGAAATGCAAGTAAACAGAATCGTAAATTAAACTAAGTTAATCTAGTGACAGAAACTAGAACTAAACTAAATCATAAGAAAGAGCAGAAAGAAGAAGTGGAAGCTTTGTGAACCCCTCTGCAAAAAACGGGTTAGGGTTCCGCCTCCTTAAACCCTACAAAACAAACCCAAGCTACAATGGAGAAACCTGCAAACAATGTTAAATAAAACCTACAAGAAACAACGGTTAGAAGTCAAAGCAATCTAAATAACTAAGTAAACACAAAAAACACAAATATACCTTCTCGTAGTGGGTAATGGGCCGCCATTCCCTAGCTCCTGGAAGCCTCTCTCTCTCTTGGTTGGGGGAGAAATGGCTCAAATGGGAATGAATATGGAGGAGAGGGAATGTGGGTGGTTTGAGAGGAAAAGGTATCAAATCATCCACGAGCAGCATAACAATAGGAAAGGGAGAGGTGTTTTGAGAGTGACCCCCCACCCTCCTTTTATAGCTTTTCCAAGGGGTTTTAGGGTTTTAATCCCTTGGCCAGGGCTTTAGCCCCATTTTTGGGCCTTTAGGCCCTCCTGCCCTAACTTTATCCCCTTTTAGGGTTTTAGCCCCTTTTTGAGGGGGCTATTTTGAGTTCTTTTTGGGGGTTTTTAGCCCTTTTCTTCATCCTTGGGCTATTTTGGAGGTGTGGGGGTCTAATGGAAGTTCTGATGGAGTGATATGGGGGTTGTGAGATGGTGTCCTTGGGTGGTGTAGGCCATTGAGAACTATGTGGGGGATTTTTGGGTTAGCATTCCTCACATGTTCTGAATCCTCAAGAACCTTTTCTCACTTATCAATTGATATCAGTTATTCTACATGGGTCCAGTCTTCATCCGGCAGCTGTCTATATTTCTGATTTAGTTGAGCTTATCATTCTTCTTCCAAAGAGGAATATTCCTCTAGACATAATGATGGAGAGGTTCACATGCCAGGCCCCAGGATACTTGTGCACAGAAGAACCAAATTGATCCTCATTCTACCTGCTTAATTAGAGGGGGGATTTTTTCCCATGTGCCATTTTTCCCCAGCTCCTTGTATTGAGCAGTTACTTTACTTTACTTGATGTAATGGGTAACCTATGGTCTTATTTACCAGGGCCCATAGATTTTCCAAGTTATCATTTAGGGGGGGGTGTTAGGATTATTAATCCTCCCTTGTCCAATTTGGTCATATGTCTAAATCAGAGGTCATGTCTAAATTGAGAGTCCATCCAGTCTTGTTTTTAGCCACTAGCACCATTGGGTCCACTTGGCCTGATTGGGGCACATGTTCCATTTAATAAAGTGTGGGGAACACTAATTGAGGCCTACTTCCACTGATTGCACTTGCATGCATCATTTTAGGAGCCTCCTTTCCTACAATTTAGGAGCCACTAAGATTACCGATACCAACCTTCATCAGTTGAGTTCGGTTAGTGACTAGTCAAGCTGAGTTAGGAGTTAGTTATATTCAGTTCTAGTCCTATACATTCAGTTAGCACTAGGTTTTCATGGTTGCATGCAGGAGAAGCGCATTTATCACCTAACATAGTTAGTTTGTAACACCCCGGTTTTGACCCCGTTTGCATTAAATATACATGATACATATATTGTAAATAATCATGGTGCAGAGCTAAAGGTAAAGGCCCCACCATGGATTTGGTTATGTTATGTTTCGGATAGAAATTGTCAACAATGGTATATCGGGACATGCAGCATACATATTAAGTTGTGGCATCATGTAATTATGCATCTTTAATTAAATAACCCAACCAACTATGTTCACTACAAGCAAATTGAGAAGGGGCATGATTCCTAAGGATAAGGAGGGGGAATGTTAAACTTTGAGCCATGGGGGGGGAAAGCCATGTGTCACCACCCTGTTTGTTCTACTATTAGTTGGGGCTTCTAATTGCTGGCAGGAAAAAACACTATTCCCACACCTGCAATTTCTCTACGACGCACCTTCTGGGCTGCAGATGGTCTGTCCACTATCTCGATCGTGACTGTTCGCTTTCCTCAGGCAGAGCAGAGTTAAAAGTATTACAATTCCTTGTGTGGGGGTTCGGCCTTTTCCCTCTCACACACCGTTTTCCTAGTTGGTGAGACGTCCTTCCTCCTGATCACGCATAGAGCCTGCATTTATGCCACCATTTCCGACTGTGAAGGGTACGTTGGCTTCATCGTTGAGAAGGGACCATTGTTGTCCAACGTTGCTGGTGTGTCTGGACTGTGGGACGTTGTTTCATCATGAGTTTTGCATGTTGTGGTTTTATTCTATCTGTTATTTTTCCATAGTTTTGATGGCTACGTATTTTTCCCTCGCGCATAGATTGGGAGTCTATTCTTTCCCCATTTTCATGGGTCTGTGTAATTTATCCAACGATTGCAGGGGGATTGTGTGCTGTGAGCTCATGGTTGTTCATGGGCTGTTGTTTACCATGATTGTTGGACTGTGTTTTTTCCCTTGTGATTTGGCTGTTGTAGGTTGTTGTGGAATCATTTTGGCCACGATAGGGCCAAGAATGATTTAGGGAGTCATTTTCCCCTGTTAAAGCTTGAATAGTTGTTTTGCTACATGCACGTAGTGGCTTGTCTTCGGAATGCATTGGAGTGGTGAATGAAGGACTGATGTGCTTGATAAATTTGGTGGTTTGGGAACCACACAAATAGAGCTAGTGTTCTGGCTTTCTTCTCCACAACCCCTAAATAGCACTGGAAGGGAGGTCAGGGTCTAAGGGACTGCATTGTAGAGAAAGGACTGATTTCCTTGTCTTGGGTGTGTGTGGGTGTCCTAGAAGCCAGGCTGGTTCTAGTGTAGGTGTCCTTAGCTCCTCAATGAGCTCACCCACTTAGCATTTAGCCTTTCCTAGCTCCTCAATGGCCTGATAAACCCAACTTTGTTGGCTTGGATGATCTATTGTTCACCTGATAAACCCAATTGTGTTGGCTTGGCTGAACTGTGTATCCTTCTGGTGTTGTTATCCTTGGCTATGTGTAAGCCTGTTAGTTCCTTATTCCTTGGGGAATCATGCCCTATTCAGGGGTGGTAGTGTTGCTGAGATATTAAAGAGCACGCGGGCCTATGGTTGGGTGGAACATTGCAGCGACGTAGCTGGTTTCGGGACAAGTTCACTATAAGATAAGTATTCTTTCCTAACTTGTGTCTGCAACTATATTTGCTATTGATGAATGATGATGTGCATGTTGAATGTTGAATCGTATATGAATGCATGTTGTTTACTTTGGCTATGTATATGAATGATTAATGCATCATAATATGTTTTATGTTTTTAAATATCATGCTTCAGCATTATATGTATGTATGTTCTTATTCATGGGGCTAGACCCCCATATGATTGATGTATCGTAGCATCCTCTTTGCCAGTCGGAGGGTCAGGGACATTACAGTGTGGTATCAGAGCTTTGGTTGTAGCATGGGCCTGAATGGGCCATGAAGATGCAGTGACAGAGCTTATGTTGCAGCATTTGGGCCTCAGAGGGCCATGAAATAACAGTTAAGAGAGGAAGGTTGCTTACTACCCAGAAGAAACCAGGAGAAATGGGTGATGACAAGAAAATTCACAAAAAAATTCTAAGTGTCGGAATTGTCTACTCATTGGAAAACTTAGTGACAAGTTCTTTCGATGCAGCAGAGCACTTAGTGGGAAGGCCACCCGACGGATGGTAATGGGAAGGAAATTGAGGAAGGGTTGTGTTCGTCAACTGTCGGATCATCGGAGGACTAAGGGAGAAGGTCCTCCCACACAGTGGAACTTATAGTTTGAATCTCAGCCGACACCGTGGAAGTGTTAGTATGAATATTACCCGCAGTGGGAAAAATTCTGAAAATTTGATGAAGTAATGGAATCATCGGTGCTCAATGATGATTAGTTGATCGTATTGCTGACGCTCAGCTGATCATGTTTTCGATGCGGCAAAATTTTGGCGACAACATCAGAATAAGTTAGATGATATTGCGCCACTGTTGTGAATGACGAAAACTATTCTTCCGATGGTTGGAGCCTCCGACCGTCGATGCTGCAGAGAATAGTTTCTCCGACGGTCGATGCAATGGAAGACAAGGTGGGACATTTTCAAAAAAATTTCTAAGGAACGAAATCATCGACAATCGGAGGGGAATAGTTTTTGACATCGCCAATAAATAGTTGAAGGAAGAGCCAATGGAAGATGAAGAAAAAATTCAAAAATTTCTCTAAGGCACGAGATCATCGGCCATCAGAAAATGTTAGATGTACTGGTCGCCAATGAACATTGGAAGGAATTAGTGGTTCTAGTGCCACCATTGCAGAAGCCTGGTGCACTAATCCTTTGATGGTTACAGGTTCCACTTGCCGATGCCGTGATGGTTGCTAGTTGATGCAGCGACATGTAGGGGAAGATGTAGCCGATAGAGTCTGCGAAAGATAGAGGAAGCTCTCATCGACAGATAGTTAAACAAATCAGCAAAGGTGATGGTTGAGCCGATGAACCGAAAAAGAAGACTAAAGTCATAGAATCATCGGCCATCAGCAAAGATTAGTTGATGACATCGCCCATGAACATCAGAAGGAATTAACGATTCGCGTGTCGTCGTTGCAGAAGTCTAAAGAACTAAACCCTCCGACGAGTAGAAGATCCGACTGTCGATGCCGCAGTGACTAGAGGTTCCGACCGCCAATAGGCTTGTGCCGTGGAAACCTTAGAAACATCATTGGTCATCATTGCAAAAGCATAGACAACTAACCAACTGATGCATAGATCACCCAACCGCCAATGCAGTGGTTAGTCGATTTTACCCGTCGATGCAAATCGAAAGTGTAGTCAATTTGACCACCAAAACGCCGGAGGGGAAGAGACCCGATTAGATGGACAATTTTGAAGATTTTGTTCAAAGTATAAGGTCATCAAAGAAGTATTAAGGATCAGATCATCGATCGAAAGGAATCAAAGGATTGTAAAACCTCCATTGCGGTAGTCTAAGACACTATCCACCCGATGGATAGTAGGTCCGATAGCCGATAGATGTTCGCGGAACCCACAGTGAGATCACTTTCCGCTGTTGCGACTACCCAAGGGATGGCACACCTGATAAATAATGCTTCTGACCACCAATACCATGGAGAACCATAGCTGATGAAACCACTAATGGATAGACCTTGGCATCACCGTTACAGTTCGGATGGGTTAGAACACTACAGACCCAAAACGTCGGAGAGAAATAAACAAACAGACTGCCGATGAGAAGCATGGAAAATTAGTGGTTTTGGCCCCTGAAATGTCGAAAAGTTAGTCAGGATGAGACCGGATCCTATACAAGCAAATTTGGGTTTTCAGTGGATTTTTTAAGCAGTTTTCGACTATTTTTCAGTGAATTTTTCAGCAAACTGTCGGTAGATTACAGGGCTGAAAAGGAAGAGAGAAAAAATTTGTGTTTTCAGCAAAATTGTTGTTTTATGAAATTCCAAAAGAGGAAGGTAGGTATTTCTGATTTATATTAATGTTATGCATCTAACAGTTTGGTACTAACACATTTGTAGAATTATAGACAACTTCCACGAGTAGTATTCCAAGAAGAACAGTAAAGCAAAAGGTGGTTCAGTCATGAGAACCCATGATGGGTATGATGCTCGAGATTCTTGCGAGCTTGCAGGAGATTCCATGGGAGAAAATGTCCAGAATGGAAATGATGACATAGAGTCTAATGGAAGGATATTCCAAGAGACACCATCTGAGGTTGCAGCCACCATGAGAAGCTTGATTAAAGCCTAGGAACAGAAGCATCCGTTGAATGTTGCCATGTTGCAAAGTTTGATAGACTTGTAGAGAAAGATAGATTTTGGACGAGGTACATCAAGACCAGAAGGCAGTAAGAGCAGCACTAGGAGGAGGAGAAGGACTTCCAGTGGATCATCTGATTCTGAAGAATCTAGTGGGGATACAAGCTCATCTTCTCATAAAAGAAGAAGAAGAAGACACCATAAGGATCACTCTCGGGATGAATTTAAGAAAGCTAAGCCTCCTACATTTGATGGTGAGATAAAGACTAGACAAGAGGCTGAAGCTTGGCTCCCTAGGATAAAGAAGTACTTTCAAGTGCAGGATTATTCAGGAAACATGAAGGAAAGAGTTGCCATATTCAACTTGAAGGAAAGAGTTGCCATGTTCAACTTGGTGGGAACACTTCAAGCAAGTAAAGAGGATTAGTGAAAGGAAACTGAAGTGGAAATAGTTTAAGAAGTATTTCGGGCCGAAATACCTCTCTGACAGGTATTATGATGACAAGATTAAGGAGTTCCATGAGCTGAGATTGGGACAGCAGACCATGGATGAATATGAAAACAAGTTCTTGGAATTGTTGAGGTTTGTCCGGTACACCAGAGATGAAAAGGTGAAGGTCCAGCAGTTTCTGAGTGGATTGCCTCAGTCTTACAAAGATAGAATTGAGTTTTATGAACCAAGAACTCTTGAAGAAGTGATAAGGAAGGCTAAGTATTGCTATGAGCAAATCAAAGGTAAACCTGAGTACCAAAAAGCATGGAAGGGAAAGAAGAACGAGAAATTTGACCAAAGAAGGAAAGGTTTCAAACCTTCTAGATTCAGGAATCAACAGAAGCACCCATCCCAAGCTACGAGTAATCCAGTTGGAGTGACATGTGGAAAGCCTAAAGATACACCACCGAATAAAGGTCCACTCAACTGTTGGAAATGGGAAGGACCCCACTTGTGCAGATATTGTCCACTTGAGAATGAAAGTACAAGTCTAGATTATAACATTCTGGAAGCAGAAACAGTGGGTCAAGTAGCAAGGGCAGTCCCTAGAATTTATGCAACACTGGAGGACCACCAAGAAGATCACCAGTCAATTGTGGTTGAAGTTGTAGGTAAGATTGTTGAACAATCTGTTTCTATTTTGATTGACCCTGGTTCTACTCATAGTTACATTACTCCTAGAGTAGTAGAGAGGTGTGATTTTAATAAGTTCAATCATAGAAAATCTTGGTTAGTTCAGCTAGCCACTGGGACTAAGAGAAAGGTCGGTGAAGTGGTAGAGAAATGTCCATTGATTATGAATGGATTGATCACTTGTGTGGATCTGAATGTTCTACCACTTGGTTCCTATGATGTTCTCATTGGAATGGATTGGTTAGAAGCTCACAGATTAAAGCTTGATTTTTATAACAAGACTTTTGAATGCACAGATGAAGAAGGAAACCCAGTAGTTGTGAAAGGTATTCTGAAGGTAATTTCAGTAAGACAGATTTCAGCAATGTAGTTGAAGAAGTTCTGTAGGAAAGGTTTCCAATTGTATGCAGCTCATATTCTAGAACCAACAGGCGATGAAACTCCTAGGTTGGAAGACTATCAGGTGTTACAGGAATTCAAGGATGTATTTCCCGACAAGATTCCAGGGATTCCTCTGAAGAGGGACATTTATTTCACCATTGAACTAGTGCCAGGAGAGGCACCAGTGTCTAAGACACCCTACAGGATGAGTACACCAAAGATGCTAGAGTTGAAAATGCAACTACAAGAGTTGTTGGAAAAGAAGTATATCCGATCAAGTGTGTCTCCTTGGGGAGCACCGGTTCTGTTTGTAAAGAAGAAAGATGGTACAGTCAGGTTATGTATTGATTACAGATAGTTGAACAAGGTTAATGTGAGGAATAAATATCTTTTGCCTAGGATTGATGACCTGTTTGATCAAATGAGAGGAGCAAAGGTATTTTCCAAGATTGACTTGAGGTCTGGTTACCATCAGGTGAGAATCGAGGATGAAGACATTCATAAGAAAGCCTTCAGGATAAGGTATGGGCATTATGAGTTTGTAGTGGTACCATTTGGTCTCACAAATGCACCAGATACATTTATGTGCCTTATGAATAGTGTCTTCAGTAGGTATTTGGACAAGTTTGCTCTTGTTTTCCTTGATGACATTTTTTGTTTATTCTAAGAATGAGGAAGAGCATGCAGAGCATTTGAGGTTGACATTGCAATTGCTCAGGGAGCATCAGCTGTATGCAAAACTGAGCAAGTGTGACTTCTACAGAGATAGAATTCAGTATTTGGGTCACATTATCTCAGAAGAGGGTATATAAGTAGACCTTGAGAAGATTGACGCCATTATGAATTGGCCTACTCCAAGAAATGTGACATATGTAAGATCTTTTATTGGACTTGCAGCATGCTACAGGAGATTCATTGAGGGATTTTCCAAGGTTTCACATGCAATCACTTCTTCGCAAAAGAAGGGGATAAAGTTATAATGGACTTCGAAGTGTGAAGAAAGCTTCCAACATTTGAAGAATCTTCTCACCAGTGCACTAGTATTGAAGGTTGCAGATCTAGAGAAAGATTTTGTGGTGTGTACCGATGCATGCGGACAAGGGCTTGGAGGATTCCTTATGCAGGACAACCACATGATATGTTACGAGTCAAGAAAGATGAAGGAGAATTAGAATAACTATGCCACTCATGATCTTGAGCTTGCAGCCATAGTACATGCTCTCAATGTCAAAATCCAAAATTTTCCAAAAATTTTAAAATTTTGAAAATACAGATAATATTCAATAATGCAGTCAGCTAATTGTTTTAATTAGTTATATGCTAATGATTTCATAATCTGAATTATCTACTTGATTATGTTTAGCTTATATAATAATTCTTTTCCAGTTTAATGACTTATTTTTCTTTGCGACCATAAGGTGGAACTATCTTGGTATTCTGGGGCTTACTTAGCTTTTGAGCTAACGCAAAAAGTTTACCTACTCTTACAGATTTACAAGTAAGAAAGATCCGGTGCTGCTTGTCAATATTCATAAAGCATACAGATATATGTTCGATGCAAAAATAATATCTCAATAAAAGAATATAAAATCTGTTCAATTTCAAATGCTTTTATGAGGTAAAACCATTAAATCGTTATTCTTTTTAAAGACGCCATGGAAACGAGATTCAGTCCTATCAGTATTGGTGACAGTTGCTTTCTCTCTCTAGTTGTAATTTATAGTTTTTATTGCATACTAAACTCTTCGATGTTTATCAATGTTTACCATAGTCGTCGTGTGTGTAAATGCCTTAAATCTTTCTTTGCATGCAGACTAAAGATGGCAGGGTTTTTACGTTAAGGGCCTATTTTAAATTGTGATCATGAACAACTTACATCATGACAAATTTTGGTTAATTTTTGTGATAAGAATGTAATGTATAATAGTTAATGATTTTTTATACCATCATCCTATCTTCTAAAGCTTTGAGGCTTAAAAGGAAATTATAGGATTATTACATACTACTATCAATTGGATTAAGTTAGTGTTGATGCACTGAGTTCTTTTACACATAACTTACCTAGATAATTTCATCCAGTTATTGTTATTAAATGATCAAAATTCCAATGACAAGCCCTATGAGGCATTACCATCTCAATTGCAAACCCTAATAGTTAATAAATAAATACTCAAATATATAACTAGAATAACTCTAGCAAAAAGGGGTATCTTACCATAAATTAATTTTATGAATTTCTTTGGCATAAATATTAAATGACATAACCATTACCAAATTTGTAATCGTTTCATTGAATATATACCATATTTGTATAAATGATGGGTCGTATTATCGACCACGCCCTTGATGAGTTTTATGGTTAAACATTGATCTAAAGTTTTATAATCGTTTATTCTATGCATCCCTTGCTTGCATAATGTGCTAGGTCACATAAATGTTTATAACCTTGCTATGTTATAATCCTAACCTTTGATCTAAGGTTATTTTGTTTAACCTTTCAGCGTGAAGGCTTGGTTGACATTCGGGACTATCGAACCTTGTAGAATCTTCACCCATCATATGATTTGAATGAGAAATCATTTGGATGATTGTTCGTCGGAACTATACAGTTTTTACCCCCTGCATGCAAATAATTGGATTGTATACGTGGGCTCGTCGTAGCCATGTGTTGTGAGGTTAAAAAGGCATTGGTGAACCCTAAACTTGTTATTTCCTCCGTTGTTTTTGGCCTCTGACCGCTCTGATACTGTGTTGGTTGCCCGCCCTATCGCTCTGCAACTCGTTGCTGGTAATATCCTAGCTTGCTTCTACACCTCGTGAGCTCGCCCTGAACGCTCGATAGAGAAGTGTTGTAACGATTTTTTTTGTTGCTTGGGCTAGGTTGGTTGTTTTCCTTCGGGGTTTTACCTTTGCGGCTGGCTCCCTTCAGTATACACCAGATAGTAAAAGCCTTAATCTTTTGTGTCCCAATAGTGAGAATCGTGGTCTCGCATCTCAAACGTTGTTGGGTCTTAGGGTTTCGTAGTAAGGTGGTCTTTGGGATTGGGAAACAGTTGTGGCCGAAGCGTATATACTCGCTTGGCTTGTTGCTTCGTCTCTTAGCCGTCACTGGTCATTGCTGCGATATTAATCTCCAACTTTTCGGTGGCAGATGAAAGTTTTTTTCCTCCTCGCGTTGGTAGCTGCACTATTGCTCGTGGGTGGTTACGTTTTAGTGAAGTTTTAGGTAAGCATTACTTATGGTATTTTTAACTCTTTAATTTTCTATTTTGTTACATCTCTACTTACATAAATGAAATATTCCAACAATATCGTGGATGTTGTTGATACACAGGTGTCGGCTTAACCTTCTGCGTGGTTGGTGCAAGGCTGGGACAAGCGCTTGCTCATGGGTAAGCCTTGGATATCCCATTGCATTTCGTCCTTGTTCAGTCCCTTATGGGACATTTGATGGTTGGTCATCGTGGCCTACAAAACCCTCATGGTTTCGGTTTACCTAGGTTAACTTGGTTCGTTGTTTTTGTTAATGAAAACCCTTGCTTTATGCAGGGCTTTCGGCTTAGGCCGTGACTGTAATTTTGATTTTTGTTCTAGTTTTTTTGTGTATAAAATGTATAAATGAAGGACGGTTGGTAAATCCTTACTGTGTTCATTTTTAGAAGCTGAGAGGCATTAGAAGGAGCTTATACTCTTTCATTTGATACCTCTGTTGTGATTTTGATACAGTAGGGTTTTTACCCTAACTCCGTGATATAAAGATGTATTTACTGTTCCTTTTTAAATTATATTTTTATTTACAATATAATACTGTAATTTATTTGTTTTACTTATATTGTATAAATGGTTATTTAAGCTCGGTGAATCGAGCATGTCTATGTTCTGTTAATTTGATTCCCGCAAGTTATTATATTTAAATTTACCTTGTAAATTATTTAGGATAACTGTATATTGTTTTTAGATTATCTTGCTTTAATTCACTCTATTCTAATAAAGTTTTAAATATTGTTTTATATTTGTTAACCTTCAGAAAATAAGTAAATTTAATGTTCTTAGAGTTGTACTTATGTAACTGATAGTTACATCTTTAAAGTACAAAATTTATATTTACTTGATATTTATTATAATGGGATAAAAATGTTATTTTACCTACAAACAAATGTTGTTCCTATAATTGTATACATTATCTTTGTACTTAGTCTATTTATAGGTGTATATTGAGAAAGTATTTTATTGTTATATTCTTTGCTTTCTATATTAAATAATTTATAAGAAGTCCCTTCTGTATTCTATTTTACCCTATTTATATTATAATATTAATATTTATAAAATAAGAAAAATAACAAACTAACTATGTTCTTTCCTCTAAAATATATTTTAGTGTTTATTTAAAATCTATAAAAGACAGGTTAGTAGTTGTAGAACTTGTTTAAGTTCATCTAGATAAAAATGAAAGAATTATTTACATTACCAGCCATAAATAAAATCTTAAATCAACTAGTTTTAACTTTAGAAATAAATCCAGGTTTATCTATCCTTACTCACAGTTTGGTTGCTATAAATACAGTAGTTATTTATCCTAACGGGAAAAGAAATAAACTGTAGAGTTGAAAAGCATTTTTATTTAACCTAACACTACACATTTTAACTATTATAATCTTTTCTTTTGGTTTCAAAATAAATATAAAGATTACTGAAATGAATGCTATATAGAGAACTGTTTTATCTACCAAAACATACTACTGTTAGCATAATGATATAGCTTCTTTTCCTTTTCTAATAATCTGACATTCACAGTCTAGGTATAACACTACTCCATGTATAGAATAATATTTCTTCTGATAACAAATAAGAGAAAACATTCTCATAATCAAGCTAACATCTTATTTTATATTTACATCATACTTTCTTCATTTAAATACACCACCTGTGCTAGAGTACGATCTGGATTACTCCAGATGGGGAAAAACACAGGTAGGATTTATTTTTCATCAAGAATAATTTCATTACTAATCAAGCTAAGATATTCTATCCTCTAAGTTTTACATCATAACCTGAAAATGCATCATTCATTCACACACAGATATTAACACAGAAATTAGTAAATAGCAGAACCTGTTCTTAAAGCTGGTCGACAACAGCAATGAGAGGTCGTTCCTCCCTACCAACTCCTGGAGAGCGCTCAAACAGCGACTCCTCGGGACCCCCGAGCCTGCTCTAGTCTCCCTGGCTAGAACTAGGTGAAGCAAATAATCAAGTACTAGTCAGTTTCTCTTTTCCCAATGAATTCCTTGAAGTGCATTCCTCCTGAATGATTCTTCTCCTGGAAAATATCTGAGCCGCCTCAACTCTCTACATTGGGCATTTTTAAAAGATTACCTAGGTATTTTTGGGTTAGTTGTCATTAATTGAGCCACCTACTCTGATCCCACTTTCTTGGGGGATCATGACCCCAAATGTAGGGAAGTTGCCACCTGCAACATAGGAAGTGTTTGAGGATGTTGCCACTTGTCCTTTTGCTCTCCACCTAGTTCCTTCCACCAGTTTGACCAGTAACACTCTTATGAACAGATCTCCCAAGCTGTTGTCTCCACTTTTTATTTATTAAAAATAAATTATTCAGAATTACATTCCACATCTTTTGACTCTGTTGAGTCATCAGTTTCAACTTAGCATTAAATTTAACATAATGTCTTAGGAATCAAATTAAAACAAATAAAATTATTTTACAAAATTGTGGTATGTGACACTCAAGATGTAAAGACATTATTTGATGGGTAGAATATTTGAGCTCAGGATAGACCATTATGGTCTGAAGTATTTATTTGATCAGCCTACTCTGAATACTAGGCAAGCGAGATGGCTGGAATTTTTATGTGAGCTTGATTTCGAAATCAAGCACATAAAGGGAAAAGAAAACAAGGTAGCTGATGTGCTTAGCAGGAAGGTGTAGGAAATGCATGTGGCATCTCTTAGTATTCGCCAATCATATTTAAGGCAACAGATTGTTAATCATGTTTCTAGAGATGAATTGTATGAGAAGGTAAAAGGCAAATTGCAGCAACAAGGTCTTGAGAAGAGGTATGAGGGACATAAATTGGAAGAAGATGGACTTATTACTTATAAAGGCAAAATTTATATTCCAGATGTAGCATATTTGAGGAGGGTTGTTATGGATGAAATCCATCAAACTCTGTATTCTGGTCACCCAGGATATCAGAAGACAATTGCTATAGCTAGAAAGCAGTACTTTTGGCTAGGAATGAAAAAGGACATGGCTAAATACATTGCAAGGTGCATGAAATGTCAATAGGTAAAAATTGAGCATCAACATCTAGCAGGCTTGTTGCAGCCTTTGCCAGTTCCGAAATGGAAATGGGAATTTATTTCCATGGATTTTATTACAGGATTGCCAATCACTTGGAGACAACATGATTCCATCATGGTTGTGGTAGACAAGTTGACAAAGGCAGCAAATTTTATACTGGTGAAGTCTATGCATAAGGCTGATGACATTGCAAATATCTTCATGAATAATATTTTCAAATTGTATGGATTGCCAAAGGCAATAGTCTTTGACAGAGATGTCAAGTTCACTTCCACTTTTTGGAAGGGATTGTTTGCAGATTTGGGTACAAAGCTAAACTTCAGCACTGCCTACCATCCTCAAACAGATGGGTAGACAGAAAGAGTTAATCAAGTGCTTGAAGATATGCTTCACATGTATGTGATGGACAAACCAAACAAGTGGGAAGATTGCTTACACTTGCTAGAGTTTTCTTATAATAATGGACATCAGGAATCCTTGGGGATGAGCCAGTATGAAGCTTTGTATGGAAGGTGTAGGACACCAGTGACTTGGGATAACCCATTGAATAGGGTTGTGCTTGGACCAGAATTGCTCAAGGAAATAGAACAAGAGGTTGTAAACATCAAGAAGAATCTGAAAGTAGCACAAGACAGACAGAAAAGCTATGCAGATAAGCATAGGATGAATAGAGAGTTCAGTGTTGGGGATCACGTCTACCTCAGAGTGAAGGCCAAGAAAAGTTCCTTAAAGCTTGGAAGTTGTGCCAAGTTGTTACCTAGATATTGTGAGCCATTTGAAGTGCTTGAAAGAATAGGGCTTGTTGCATATAGACTTGCATTGCCCGCTAGTACTAGAGCTCATAATTTTTTTCATGTTTCTTTGCTTAAGAAATATGTACATGATCCTAACCATATAATAAATTGGGATGTGATTCAGGTGGAACCCGAGGGAGAGTTCCAAATCGAGCCAATGCGCATCCTCGACAGGAAGGTCACAATGCTCCGAAACCGAGCCATAGGGAAGGTAAAGGTGCAATGGGAGCACTACGGACCTAAAGAAGCTACATGGGAGCTGGAGTATGCCATGCGATTGGCACATCCATTTTTGTTCAATTCTATGGAACACTAAGGCGGTACCAGTGTAGCATTTTGTTCAATTTTGTAAAGCACTGAGGATAGTGCTATTGAAGGGGGAGGGGAATGTAACACCCCAGTTTTGACCCTGTTTGCATTAAATATACATGATACATATATTGTAAATAATCATGGTGTAGAGCTAAATATAAAGGCCCCACCATGGATTTGGTTATGTTATGTTTCGGATAGAAATTGTCATCGAAGGTATATCGGGACATGTGGCATACATATTAAGTTGTGGAATCATGTAATTATGCATGTTTAATTAAATAACCCAACCAGCTATGTTCACTCCAACCAAATTGAGAAGGGGCATGATTCCTAAGGATAAGGAGGGGGAATGTTAAACTTTGAGCCATGGCGGGGGGGGTGGAAGCCATGTGTCACCATCCTATTTGTTCTGCTATTAGTTGGGGCATCTAATTGTTGGCAGGAAAAACCACTACACCCACACCTGCACTCTCTCCATGACATGCCTTCTAGGTTGCGGATGGTCTGTCCACTATCCCGATCATCACTGTTCATTTTCCTTAGGAAGAGCAGAGTTAAAAGGATTACAATTCCTTCTGTGGGGGTTCAGCCTTTTCCCTCTCACACATCGTTTTGCTAGTCGGTGAGACATCCTTCCTCCTGATCACACATAGCCCCTGCGTTTATGCCACCATTGCCGACTGTGAAGGGTACGTTGGCTTCATCGTTGAGAAGGGACCATTGTTGTCCAACGTTGCTGGTGTGTCTGTACTGTGGGACGATCTATTGTTTCATTGTGAGCCGTTCGTGCTGTGGTTTTTTTCTATGTGTTATTTTTCCACAGTTTTGTTGGCTGTTTCTTTTTTCCTCACGCATAGATTGGGAGTCTGTTCTTTCCCCATTTTTGGGGGTCAGTGTAAGTTCTCCAGCGATTGCAGTGGGGATTGTGTGTTGTGAGCTCATGGTTGTTCGTGGGATGTTGTTTACCACAATTGTTGGACTGTGTTTTTTCCCTTGTGATTTGGCTGATGTAGGTTGTTGTGGAATTGTTTTGGCCACGATAGGGCCAAGAACGATTCAGGGAGTTGTTTTCCCCTGTTAAAGCTTGAATAGTTGTTTTGCTGCATGCATGCAGTGGCTTGTCTTCGGACTACATTGGAGTGGTGAATGAAGGCCTGATGTGCTTGATAAACCTGGTGGTTTGGGAACCACACAAACAGAGCTAGTGGGCTGGCTTTCTTCTCCGCAACCCCTAAATAGCGCTGGAAGGGAGGTCATGGTCTGAGGGACTGCGTTGCAGAGAAAGGACTGATTTCCTTGTGTTGGGTGTGTGTGGGTGTCCTAGAAGCCAGGCTGGTTCTAGTGTAGGTTTCCTTAGCTCCTCAATGATCTCACCAGCTTAGCGTTTAGCCTTTCCCGGCTCCTGGATGGCCTGATAAACCCAAATTTGTCGGCTTGGTTGATCCGTTGTTCACCTAATAAACCCAACTGTGTTGGCTTGGATGAACTGTGTATCCTTGTGGTGTTGTTATCCTTGGCTATGTGTAAGCCTGTTAGTTCCTTATTCCTTGGGGAATCATGCCCGGCTTGGGGGTGGCAGTGTTGCTGAGAGATTAAAGAGCATGCAGGCCTATGGTTTGGTGGAACGTTGCAGCGACGTAGCTAGTTGCGAGATAAGTTCGCTATAAGATAAGTATTCTTTCCTAACTTGTGTCTACAACTATATTTGCTATTGATGAATGATGATGTGCATGTTGAATGCCGAATTGTATATGAATGCATGTTGTTTGCTTCCGCTATGTATATGAATGATTAATGCATCGTAATATTTTTTATGTTTTTAAGTATCATGCTTCAACATTATATGTATGTATGTTCTTGTTCATGGGGCTAGATGCCTGGATGATTGATGTATCGTAGCGTCCTCTTTGTCGGTCGAAGGGTCAAGGACGTTACACAATTAGCCTCAGTTAACATTGAATTAGACACTTGATTTGTGTTTTAGAACTCTGTTGAACTCTGATAATGGTTTAGACAAGGTCAGTTAACTATTGAGTCCTCCAATAATGATTTAGACAAGGTCTTAGTTACCTACAATCAAGTAGAGTCTAATAAATTCGAATATCCTCATGTGGATTCGAATTACATGTGGCTATTTAAGCCATTGTACTTCATTGTAATTATTATCTAATTACTCCTTGATTAATGAAAAGCATTCACAGCTGTAATCCATTTTTGTACTGTTTCATTCTTCAATAACTGAGTAGATTGTGTGATCTATCTCGTGAGTTGTGTGTTTGTCCACATATCTATGTGCTCAATTTAATACAACTTGTATATCTATATGGTACATACTTATAATACAATGGAGAAAATTCATGAACCCTTGGAGGCCATCTAGATGCATATAAGTGTCAGGCTAGGATTTTGCCCCAAACCCCCCCTAGGTTGACCAATGGGCTCCCAAACCTTACCAAACAGTCACAAATGCAAGTGTCAACATATATAGAGGCATGTTAGATCATAAATGAAGCCATTATAGGTATAGGACAACACTTGTGTGAGGGGGAGAGTCTCTAGGAGCCAATACATGCCCAAGAATACCACAAAATAACCAAATTCACACACTAGCGCCCCTAATGGACGACATTGGTTTTAATTCCCTTGAACACATAAAACAACGCATAGTGAAACTTGGAAACATAAGACTAGAGTAACCAACCATTATGAAATTCTCCAATTCCAAATGAATTAACGAAAGATCCATATATGATAGGAAGCATAACCTATCGGTGGATATTTTTTCAAATTATTGGTACAACTTCCTAAGTCAAATGTAAATTGTGTACTTATAATTGATGCAGGGATATATGTCATGTTCAAGGGTGACAAAGATTGACTGTTTCCATTTTCTTGATGAAGAATTATGAATAGATTCAGTAATATTCCTTTTTTAATTTTAGTGCTTTTTCATGTATTAGCTTGAAAAATAATAAAGAATGTTATAGTACATAAGAGGCAACAAGTGTTGCAAGGGTGTGCACCTATGTTTCAAGAGCACGGGTCAGGCCAAGGCAAGTATGTGTACTGCAAAAATGGGTTGAGCTATTTTTGCACACTCTTTCAAATGTTCCATCCATAGGTAGGCTATTTGAAGTAGGATTATGTGTCGACAGACAGGGAAATAGAACCAATTAACTACGGTTTTTATCCAATATAGGATCATGGCCAAGTAGGAAAAAGGAGCTATGGTTTTACTTCACACTAATTCTTGTGAAAAACACCAAAACCATAAAACACCATGAATCATGGCCTATCTTTCAAATCTTGGATCAAAATAGTTTGAACATGGCAATTTCTCCAACATACTAAAAAACTAATCATAACCCAACCGTTTAGGAAACCAATAGGATTCAATATATGCATTTAACATATGAAATAACAAACATAAGTAGAACACTTATTTTTTACCATTTTTGTAGGAATCACCTCTTTCGAGGATGTATCTCAAAAGCAATGAACCATTTACTCAGTAATTTGTCGGTTGTAGGTGAGTCTTCATGATGGATTAGGAAGTCAAAATAGTTCAAAAGTGTTTTTTGAATTTTCCATATATTCGAATTTTTATAAAAAAATATTGGATATTTTATTTTGAAGAAAAGTATAAAAGGGGAGAAAGCGTTTATGCTACTCTTTTTGGCGTGTGCAAAGTTATTGCAATTCAACTTAAACACACTTTTTGGGTTATGATGTAATCAGATTTACTTTATATAAAGGGATGTTACTTCAAATTTTACTTATGCTTTGAAAAATTTGCTCAATTATGGTGCCATGCATTCAATATACATGCTTTCTTTATCGGAATGGTGTATGACAAATATGCCAATCAAGTACATAGTTAGATAAGTAATCAACTAGACTATTTGAACTTCTAGGAACGTGAATATACTCAGTGAATTCAAAATGACGTTCTAGAAGACGAACTCGTAGAAAATTTCTAAACAGTATAGGATCGTGAAATTGATACTGACTATTCAACCGAGATATAACAAGTTGTGAGTCCAATTTAACAGTAGTTCATTGGATTCCAAGGGTGTTAGCCTAAACTAGAAGCTAAGTGGCTATGCTATACTCTACAAAATTATTGGTCGCAGGTCCAAGGAAAGAGCCTCCCGAACTAAGAGCTTGATTGTCAGCTATGAATATTACCCATGCGGCAGAAGCAATGTTCCAAGAGACATGGATGGCATTGTCCGCATATCCAAAATAAGTGAAAGTTTCCAATGACATTTTCCAAGTACAAATACCAAGAAAGATAAGTGTGTGCACGAAATAACCTTTCTACAAAACTTTTTTACATAAAATACAAGATAATACAACAAAAATTTCATGAGGCCTAAGTTCCTATGCAAAGTATTTCTTTAGATAGAGGCAATTTTTTATCTCCAACAAGGGTTCCCCATCATAATTGACTAACTCATGTGCACCTCTTTTTAACAATGTTTTGACAACAAGTGGGCCAAAAAATTTAGGTACAAATTTCCCTTTTCCTATTTTATCATTGTCTTGGTCATAAACCAAAACCAAATCACCTTCAGAAAAGACTCGAGGATGAGATACTTTGTCATATGGGGATTGGACTCTTTTCTTGTTTTCTTCTACGTTTAATGAGGCCTCTCTTCTAGTTTCAAGAGAATTAAGGTCGAGGATTCTTTCTTCTTCTGTAGAAGTGTTAGGTAAGAGTTCGATAGCCAGTTTTAATGGCGGGATCTCACATTCAATTGGAAACACAACTTATTATCCATAAACCAACTGGAAAGGAGTGAAATCATTCATCATTTTAGTGGAGGTACGGTAATCCCAGAGAGAAGAAGACAAAATCATATGCTAGTTAGTTTTTTTCTTATTAATCATTCGATGCAACATGGTATTCAAAACCTTATTGATAGCTTCTACTTAACTGTTGCATTGAGGATAATATGGTGAGGAAAAATCCTACTGTAATCCTAATTTGGTCGTAATTTCATCCATGAAAAAATTCCTAAAATGGATACCATTGTTCGTGATGTTATCTTTGGGTACACCGAATCTAGTTATCACATGATTGAATAAGAAATATGCTGCAGTTTTTGTCGTGTTTTCAAGTGTAGGAATTTCCTCAGCCCACTTTGTAAAGTAGTCGGTTGATACTATGATGTAGTGGTGTCCATTAGATGAAGGTGGGTTTATTTTCATGTAATCAATGGCCTATTTTGAAAATGGACCCATAGTTACTACAGGGTGTAACAAAGCAGGATGTGCATGCAAGTTTCTTGTATATATCTGGCAAGGATGACATTTTTAACGACATTAATGAAATCCTTAAATATGGTGGGAAAAATTACCCTGCACACAATATTTTCTGGGCATTTTCCCACCCAGAAAGATGACCGCCACATGCTCCTACATTGAAATAATTCAAGACTTTCTCAACTCATTCATGAACTACACAACATCTTAGAATTAATTCTATTCCTCTACGGTATAAATATCCCCAATAATGAGGTATCTTCATTCTTGGTATCGTATACGACATCATTCAATGCTAGAAAACTGAGCATCAATCCTTTCGGTTTGGAGATATATAATTAATGTTTCATACCAAGGATCAGTAGTGGAAATGAGACATAAATGTTCATCTTCCAAAGACTTCTTTTATTGTTTCCTCTTTATTGTCAGGTAACTCCGACACTAGTTTTTCTCATGTTAAAGACTTCCTGGATTTAGCATTTATGAATTCAAGATCAAATTATTGAAAAATTACTATCCATTTTGAATACTTTCCCCCAAAGATTCGACGAGACAAAATATGTCTCATGGGGTTCATTTTAGCCACTATAGTCATTTTTCTTGGAAGTATATAATGTCTAAGTCTTTGGACAACATGAACTGTTTCTAGGGATAGCTTCTCCACCTAGGAATATCTGAATTTGGGGCCATCAAGGCCCTTACTACTATAATATATGAGATTTTTTTGAGATGAATCACCCTCTTGGACCAAAACCATCCCTAAAGTGGATTCTGTTTCTACCAAATAGAGCAAAAAATATCTAGTATAGTCAAGGGGACTAAGCATTGGGGTTGACATGAGGGCTTGCTTCACTGCAACAAAAGAGAGTTGAGCTTGTTCATCCCATTTGACCAATGCATCTTGTTTTAAGAGACACATGAAAAGTTTAGAAATTTCATCATAATCAACAATAACTCTTATCAAGAATGTTTCTTTTCCTTCTAGGATTTGAATATGTCTAATTTTTTTTAAGGAGGGAAATTGTAATATTGCCTCAACCTTAAGGGGATATTCCCGTATCCCATCCTTGGATACTTACGACATCAAAGGAAAACAATTTGTAAATGTGCACAATGTTCAGCTCTTTTCCTAGATTTGGCTATGAAGTCATCAAGATAAACCTCAACAAGTTTCTTAATATCATGGAAAGAATATGACATGGCTCCTTGAAAAGTATTCCTGGCGTTTTTAAGGCCAAAAGGAATTTTTCGATACACAAAATTTCCCCATGGGAAAAGCTTTTTATGTTGGTATTGTTTCTTAATCTGAATTGGGTTGTAACAGGAGAATCCATGCATAAATGAAAAGATTTCGTTACTTGCACACTCGTCTATAATCTGATCAATAAAGGGTGTGGAATAATTATCTTTGGGACAAGTCAAATTTAAATCCCTAAATTTAGTATAGAATCGGATTTCTCTTGTTTTTATTGACCGAAACTGGTTTTTATACCCATTCAGTCAAACGTGTAGGGTAAATGAAGCCAAACTTCAACAAATTTTACACTTCTTCCTCGATGGCAGTGGATTTATTAGGATTTACTGGACGTAATTTTTGTCATACATATTTGACATTTGGATAGGTTTTTCTCTCATGTTTGACAATGCTAGGATCAATGCCTGACATTTATTCATATGACCAAGTGAAAACATCATGAAACTTTTTGAATAGAGCAATATATATGGTGTGATTTCCTCCAAAGAGCAATTGGCACCTATATTGATATTCTCAATGATGTCAAACTTAATGGATAAATTGATAGGAATGGTTTTTGAAATGTCTGTCGAATTTCCTTCTAAAAGCACATCGTGTGTTTGGATAGAGAATTGGTAGGTTTCCATATAATCATCAAGGTAAAAATGTTCAAGTTTAACCTCTAATGAATCTGGCTTAGAAAGAAATGATGATCGATAATGCATGTCCTCTTAGGGTCATTTTGAGATATTCATGAATTCCATGATAGATTCATAAGATGAAAGGGTTTGATATGAGATGTCATGAATGTTGGGAGTATCAATAGCCCATACAGGTGACGTATACAAATCATATTCCTACAATGGAGAAGGATTTTGATCCAATTCTGGTGAAACATTTTTAATTGTGTGATATCTCATTTCTATAGCAGACAAAGGCGTACTACTCCTAGTTTCATCAAGTTTTTTCGAATGTATTCCCTTTCCTTCACTAATTTGAAATTGGATTTCCTCTATTGTAGTTCCATCTAATGAAGTGGAACCCATCGTTGTAGTGGATTTGGACAAAATGGTTAATGGAAAGTTATCTGCTGATGTAATGGTGAAAACTAGAGAAGTTTGAGGGGTAGATGTTGGTGGTGGGATTGTGAAGGTTCCCATGAGGGAAGGGTATTTGAACATCCCAAATCCCACATATTGAATTGATACTTTTGAATTCTCCACAAAAGGTACATTTGAGTGGATATCGGTTTTAGGTGTGCAGTAATCTAGCTGATTGATTGTAACAATATTCTCTTGCTGGGGGAACCGAATTAATAGAAACACCAAAGATGTTACTTCCGTCATTGCATGTATTTAACTACATCCTGATAGAATATTGTAATCCATGGGTGCATCCACTACCTCAATATCAACCTGAACTATTTTACCTCCCTATTCAATTGGGCAGGCCGTAATGAGTCCATGAGGTGGGAATGCATGTCCATCAAATGATTTAAGTATTGTGTGGGATGGTTTCAAAGTGGGCGATCCTAAATCTTTCCAACATCCTAATGATATGACACAAGTAGATGATCCTTTGTCTATAACAGTTCGAAAAATATTCAACCCATGTGATAGCACTTTAACTTGAAAATTGACATGTGATGGAAGCCCACTTGTTGACTGTTCTAATTCAAAGGTGATCAAACTAGTATCATTCGGATGAACTGCTCCAATGAAAGACAATAATGCTTTTCTCTGAGTGGGACAACATTGTAATACCTCCAAGGCCGACATGGCACAAGGTGCTTGAGCTAATTTGTCCACTATGCTATAGTGTTGAGCCTCTCTCGCATTAAGATTATGAATTTTTTTTGTAGAACCTGTTTTAGAGGTCGAGGCACTATGCCAGTAGTTGGTTTCTAAATGGTGAGAGAACCAGTTGGCTGTGATCCTACTTGGTCCAAAACACTAGGTGGTATGTCATAGGAATGATCCCTTCTTTGAACATTAACCTCATTATCTAATCCGAATAAGTTGGAAATGGGTGGATTTCCCCCTTACAGAGGGTTTTCTTGGTTTCCCCCTTGCGAGGGTACCATAGATGCAGTAACCATCTATTTCTGTTGTGGAAAAGGTTGAGTCAACACAACAAGTTGTTGCGTCCCACTACATTGAGATAAAATTTGATGAATGCCATTCATATGAGGAAATAGGTGAGTAGGATGACCTCCTTGACAAATTTTTCAAGATACTTGTTTTTTTGTTTCTCCTTCTTTCCTTTTGGTAGATTATTCATTCTAGGTGCATCTCCTGTCCCATAATTATCATTTGGATTTCTCTTTTGTTTCTTCTTTTTTCCTTTTTGGTTTGTGGCTTGAACCATGAGGATTTTCGATGTTTGGGTAGTATTTGCAGGTTGTTGGTTTTCCTGGCCACCTATGGGTTGAGAAGTTTCAACTGATACTTGTCCCATTTTATAGGTAATTCAATCAATTTGGTTGACAGAACAAATCACACCATCAACATGAGGTCCTTTCTATGGCCTTTCTGGATCGGACATAGATCTTGCAGCAAGAGGTATTAAATCATAAAGTGTGCTCGATTGTGAATATATCAAATCCATTTGTTGGGCACTCTGAATGAGTTGCTCTTCGTTCATGGATCCTGACATAGCTACATGTTTGTCAAGAGTAGGAAATAATGATTTCACAAACCAGTATACTAAGAACTGATCTGGGATTTATGCTTTAATAAGCCTTTGACGTCATCTCCACTCGTGTATATGATCAGATATGTGAGTAGAAGTGGATTTCCTAAGCGAATTAAAAATTTCAGTACTCATCTCATATTGGAAAGGTATTTGAATATGTGTCCAAAATACCATTGCTAAGGATAAAAAATACGTGAATGTATTACGCGGAAATTCAATGTATCATTTCGTAGCAGTTCCTGTGAGGGTCCGCCAAAACAACGTCAACCTAATACTATCATCAAATAGGGAATTGGATGAACACCATAAATGAAATGTCATCACATTATTAGATGGATCGTCCCCTGGTTGTCCATCGAAATTGGGTATGTCCGAGGGAATTTTGGCTGGTATGGTTGGCCATCCATTCATATGTAGAATAGGATCATTGGTCAACTGGGATAAATCTGGTATATTCAAAGTGGCTAGGAATAGTGATCTGATGGTGCCGACATAGATGTTTGATATGTGGGTGGAACATGATATTTCCACTGACCTGGGTTTTGATTTACGTTCTAATGTGGATTTCCCCCTTGAAAAGGAGGACCCCAAAAAGACTGATTATTCCCAAGAGTTTTCCCATCCCATTTTGGGATGGAATTGAAAGGTGAATCACCTCCTTGTGGATGTGGACTCCAACAAGGTTGATAGTTTCTTGGGATTTTACCATTCCAAGGATATTTTCCTTGTACTTGACAAGTATTCCAATGTGAATTTCCCCCATGTGGGAGTAAGTTCCTAAAATAGTGGTTACTTCCAAGACCCATACCACTCATGTTTGAGATAGGATTGATAGGTGGAATGCCCCCTGAAATAGTGGTCGTGGGGGTGTAGGGTTTTACCCAGACATTGTGCTAGGATTAGTAGGAGGATAACCCCCCAGTACATTTCCAGTCATTTTCGGATGATTGCTCCAATTGGTATTTATGTTCTGAGGTCCATTTCCTCCAGTAGGAATATTACCATTCTAAGGTGTAGAGTTTCCTCTAGAAGTGGAACATAGACGAGTATTAGGTTCACCAAAAGGTTTCAAATTAACTCCTTGTAAGTTTTGACCTTTATAAGCCCCACCATATGGGAAATCAATATTTTGTAAGGTACTCCCTTTAGTATGGATACCTATATGTGAAGTGGATGTACTTCCAGTATTGGAACCTGGAACTGTACCAACTGGCACTGAAGTGCTAGTTGAACTTACGTTATTACCAGGAACGTTAACTGTTGGGATTGTCATTGGGGTCGAATCGGAGGTATTACCTCCTCCAACCACCATTTGGGGTTGTACTGATGTGGTTCCTAGATATTCTGAAGAAGCTAAAGGGTTAAGTGTAGGATTTTGAATGTTATTTGAATATGTGAAAAGAGGTTTGAGGTTATCCAATGATTCATTTACCACAAGTATTACCGAGTCTGAAAGATTCAAAGGTGGATTAATAGGATCAACTGTATGGTTTTCTATTATTTCAATTTCAAATGTGGCAAGATTATAAACTATTTTTGTAGATGGTTCAGGATTAGGTTGATGTTAATCTTCTCTATTATTGTTAATTAAATTTAAAAATGGTTCAATTTCAAATCCTCTTGAGTTTTTTTTGTATTCGTATTTGGGTTTTAATGGGGCCTTCAAGTTATAGTGACTCACCTTGCTACTGCATGATTTGTGGGTCTAGAGAGAAGCCACTTTAACGTTTAAGTTTTTAGATTTGAAAAATATACCAAAATGTAATTAAGCAATTCTAAAGGAAATATATACTCCAACAAAAATAAAAGTGTCCACACCACTAAAAATGTCCCTAAGGAAGCAACAAGCATACTTAATTCCAAAAAATAGAGGTTTAGGGAAAAGTTGAATTTTTAGAGGGCCTTCCAAAACTAGTAGCTCTTGAGGTAAATCATGCCTCAAAAATTACTAAAAAGTGAAGGTACAAGAAATAGTTACATTGTTCTTCAATCACCAGGGGTGCAAGTGTTATCTCTTGGTTGCTCACCCTACTAAGGAGATGAAGCAACCGTGTGCTTGTATTAGGCATCGCAAGTGCCCCCCATTCACAACAGCCTTTGTGATTCCCTAGGAAAAGAAACTATGGTTACCATTTTAGAATCGGTGCCTGGGTAGGACCGTCATCAGTCTAGGATAACTCACATAGACTTGATATCTCAAGAAAGTGATGTCACTTCGAGGCCTTGTCACTTAACTAAAATATTGTAATGTGCTCATATCCCACCAAATAAACAAGAGGGAGAGTATCACCCCTAGAAATTCAGATTGACATCGTGATTAACGCATGTGTTAGAAGCGCTTTCCCAATGTACACTCTTTGCTACTAATGGAATTGATTCTATTTAATCAATACTAGTTTCAAATATTTATGGATTTGGAGTGTTAACTCACCATCTTAACCCAAATCCCTAACCTAATATTGTTCGTGATATCAAAAATAGAATCTTAGTTGATTTTAGATTAAGCTTTGATTTTAAAGGTAATTTGACTAGTTTCAAGGAGTGGTGGTAATTTTAAGCTTTGATTTTAAAGGTAATCCAATGCACAAATTCTTTTAAACCTATATTTTCATTCGATGAAATTTTTATACTAAAAGTAAGGTAAGAGGTTTCTTCGATAATCTTCCAAACATGCATGTTTCTCCCACTTTCCGAAATAGTTTTAAAAAACAAATATCCCTAAATCAAGTAAAATATTCAATGGCTCGAAAAAGGTGATACAATATACTTTAATGAGTTTTTGAGGTTTATGAAGCAACTTTTTTTTTCATTGAAATGATGTTTTTAGGTTTGATCAACAGTTACACTTGAGATATATGATTGTTGTTCACAGGACCACCCAAAAGTGCAAGTGAAGAGGATATCTAGAGCTCAGAAAATATATGCTTCAACAATAAAGTCTACACTTTTACACTTAAGATCCTTGTTTCTCGTTGAGAGGACCACCCGAAGGCACAAGTGAAGAGGATACGTAGGGTTCATAATTTTTCTAAAAACTAAAAACCTAGACTATTGCACTTGAGATCCCTATTTCTCTTTCATAAGATCTCCCAACGGTGTGAGTGAAGAGGATACATAGGGATCGAACACAACTTATATTAATAATTTTTCAAATAACGAACAAGGTCCTCTCATTGTGTTTGAATTGATCTTAAGTCATAGGTCCATATTTTTGAGAATTTATGTGAATTTGATTTTAGATGATGGTATTAAATGTTTCGTAGTTGTGATTTCAAGTTTTGTGGAAGGTCATCAAGTTCACATGACTTCAAAATTCATGGCCTAAAGGTTCATAAATTGAAACAATGTGTCATGTTATTTAGTTTTTCAACAATTTTCTTATGCTAATATGTGATTAAAATGACCAAATTAGACAAAATTTCAGACATTCAAGAATAAAATAAAGGACCTAAATGGTAAACATGTCATAAACTTTCAGATCTGAGCATTCGTTTAAAGTTATTTTTCCTAGTTTTGTAAGGATGTTTTCGAGCCTTCCAAATTTGAGGGAAAATGTCCCTAAATCCTTCAAAAATGATCCTAAAAGGTCATAATATGACCACAGGGGATTCACCTTGTTGGGAAATATATTATCATGTTCGTTCATAAAGGGAGGTTTTTAATTGTGAAAATAAGGTCAATATATTGTAGGTATTAGGGGGCGAGGAATAGGCTATGGGGAGTTTAAAGGTATTGAGGGGGTGTAAAAAGGGGGTTTTAGTAAAAATAAAGAATATATTGTAAAAATACGGGTTTTTTAATTGAAAATTTGTATTGGGAGGGGGGATCAAAAAAATAATTTTTGTAAGTAATTATAACTATCTAGCGAAATTTGAGGTATTCTTTATTATCCCATGAATGAAGGCACTATGATAAGGATTCACTAAGTGAAGACCCCATGAATAGGACTCAAACATTGTTTTGGATTTCAAATAAGGTTCCATAAAGTCTAAAATGAGCTCAATCCAAGGCCAAAAATCAACGATCTCATAAATTTTCAATCTCAAGCCAAATGCACACAAAACTTTAAAATCCTTTAAAAATATCTAAATCCTAATAAAAGAGAGGTAAATACTATCGAAAAACTCTGTTAGAATATTCCTAATACCTATCCAATAGATTAAGTCAAATCAAATGATCCAAAACTGAAGATCCAATAAACAAAAATCAAGATTTGTGACTTTACCTCACTGTGGGTATCGCGTTGTTGTATTGAATCACAAAGCGGAGGCACCACACATAGGTAAGACAAAAAGGATGTTGTTGGGGTGATAATTCTCTATGTATAATAGAAAAGGGAGTTACCAAGATCAAAGGAGGAAAAACACTAGATATGGGCCAAATTTATTGAAAAATGGAATTAGGTCAGTTTTGACCTCCAAAGTTGAATTAAATCCTTCAGAGACCAAGATGAAGCATGCATTAATAGAATTTAAAAGGTAATAAACAACCAAAAAATGGGAAAAACTCAAGAAAACTAGTTTCAAGAGAAGAACCCCTTAGCTCCCCAATGGAGTTGCCAATCTATTAGTGGAGTATTCTACAAGTGAAGTTACATCCTACTCTCCTATTTCTATGGGGTGGGTGAATCCAAACGGGGGTGGGTGATAATTGATTTTTTTTATTGTTTGTTTCTTGTAATTCTTGGATCAGCTCTGGAGTCCAGGATGTCGGCTCTCCTCCTTGGAATTTTGTTTTCTTAGTAGTGAACTTTTCCAACCACTCATGCAAGAGGACAGGAAACTCATAGAAGAACCATTCATGAGGACCGTCGTGGATATATCTATCCAACCAATGGTTTTTCGACAGTTTCAGATTCTGATTTTCTGCTTCAGCGAATTCTCACAACTTTAGATCAAACCACCCCTCGATCTCTGGTTGAGTCGGATGCCAAAACATATCCTCCTTTTAATCGCAACTCGGTCCCGGCAATGGAACCATTTGTTGGCGAAAAACCACCAACAAAGCCTCGTCGACAGGGGTTATCACTCCGTTGATGCCCAACTAGCGCAATCTCCCTAACCATTAGCCCAGACAGGTTTTACCCTACCCAACAACATCTCCAGAGTGGACGAAGTTTCACCCGAGATATTCAAGGGAGAGCTGTCGGAACCGAGTATCCAGCAGTGAGGACGGAGGATATGGGATCCGACAGGGAGACAACATAACTATTGGATCCTGAACTATGCAGTCATCATTGATTCATTTCCACAACTACATATTTCATCATACATTTTTCATGGTATCTCTAGTGCATCAACATTGTTCATAAAATATCTCAACTCATAATGCAACAAAATGTCACAGATTTTAAAACAGATCGCATCAACATCAATATAGCAGAAATGGAATAGATCACAGTGACATCAAAATAGATCATGGCATCATAACAAATCTAGATTACAGTAGCATCACATCATAACATAGTAGATTGCAACAAGCATAAAAGATAAGATTTGAGCAACAACTATCATATCATATTAATCTTGCGCAAATTGATCCAAAACACACAATTCTTCTCCATAGCAGGAGACTGAATACATCAAGAAAAACCCAGGTGGATCACAGATACCACAGAAAATTCTCAATAACCATAGACACATTGCACTAGACCTCATGCAATACTCATGTCTTGATGATCATCCCCCATATCTATTCAATTGCAAAACTAGTTCTATAAATAGGCTTGTGCCTTTACATTGACAGTCAAATTCTAACTAACTTATAACTACTAATGACCTATTGTGGAAAAACTTGGTCAAATAATATATAAAATATTCAAAACGATTATTCTTCCGCCCATCGCGTTGATCTAGCCTTGCGCGGTACCACGTGAGCTTGCGCAGCTGTCGCGATGCTGCGCAACTCACTTACCAAAACCCCTGCCAAGATCCTCCCCTTCTTCTTCCATCTCCATCTCCTGTTGAATCATCCCCTAGTCTTCTATTGTGTTTCCTTCCCCTTCTATTTTCCCTGCCTCCTCTTGGTCATAGGATAGGGTTTCCCTTATTCTCTGCTAATGAATTTAAACTTTCCCCATTTTCATTCTTCTCCCTCATAATTGCAAATGTATGAGCCACCATAGGGATTTTATTTACCTTTGGGGATTCTTGTCGTCTTGCCCCTCTTTTCTTCGTTTGCACCCTCAAGAAACATTGGGCATCCACCTCTTTATTCTGCTTTAGTGGAGGGGGTTGGGTTTTATGAGGGGGATCTCTATAAAGGTGTCCATATTCATGACATCACCTACATCGAAAGGGGATATGCTCATAATATAAAGCTTGTCTCCAATTCTCATCCTCCCAAGATAGGTTTATAGATTCTGGTAGGGCTTTTGTTAAGTCCATATACACACATATTCGAGCATAGGTCATGTACCTTTTATCCTTCATTTTTTCAAAAATATTGACAAAAGTTCCCAGGATATTACCTATGTCTTCCAGAATATTTGGATCCCAATATTCCCTTGGTAATGAGTGCATTCGAATCCAGACTAGCACAGTTCTCATGTATTCCTTCTTCAGATTAAATATCTCCTTCTAGTCTCTCGGGAATAAACCTACTAAGTAAAATAAATATGGCTCTCCATCCATCACCTAATTCTGGTCATCCAAGCTAATGAAGCTTATAGTAAAAAAAACATTTGAGCCCAATTGCAGATCATAATGTCCCCAAGGTTTCCAAGAAGAATTGATCCACCAAACTAGGGATTTTTCTGATGGAAACATGCCCACAAATTTTCCTATCAGTGCATGGTTTTTCATATATTGGATCCAATCTCTTAAGCTCGTGGATCGAATACGCAGACCCAGTACCTAAGTCACCCTAGGTAGGCAGTTTCCATATCTACCCCCTTGTTGATTTGTTTTGGTTTTACCAAATCCCACTCCTCCCATTTCATTTAGCTGGATCAGGGTGCTTTTGATCTGCACCGCTGTAGTAGGATCCACAGGTGGGGTTGATCCCCCACCCCCTGTACTTCCTTCCATGAGTCGTCGTTAGCCTCCGCCCTGCAAATTTCGTTGAATTCCTCAGACCGCTCTCTACACAAATTATAAAAATGAATGTCTATGTAGGTTAGGAATAAGAAAAAATATGGGTTATATATTCAAGCTAACCCCCACCAACATCACAACTTCTAATACAATTACTGTTATGAAATCGTGCATAGGCCAAGGAGGCGTAGGTGGTAGGCTTATTGGGATAGAGTCATGGAAACTAAATGTTCCATCCATCCCATTCAAATAAAACACATCATCATATAAAAGTATCAACAACATAACTCTCTAAATCATCATATAACATCATCCAATGACCTAGTTTTATTTACAAGCTTCTTCTTTTTCAATACTGAAAAAACTATACTATATTAATAAGTTTAAGTTTATTTAGTCAATGAAATATAAATGATGAAAATATAGCCCAAAATACCAGACAAACTATATGACCCATGATAGAAACACCATATAGCTATGAACCATAATCTAAACCATTAATGATCATAAAATCGTCATAGATATATCATATGTCTATCAACCATAATCTAAATCATTAATGATCATAAAATCATCATAGATCATATAGATAGCATCCATCCATCCATCCATTTTTTTAAGCATTCAAGATTTAAAAAAACATAAGACTCACTAGAAGTAAAACGTTGAGTAATTAATGAATACTCATAAAATGTGGGTCTTGATTAATATTTATATATTTAATTTGAAAAATAGATAGATTGAATGATAATATTAAAAAATAAGATTATGCATGATTGTTTAAAAATATGAAAATAAAGAACTATTATATTTTAAAAAAATTATATAAATTGAGTAATGTATTTTTTATGAAAATTTATTGGGTATTTTTATTATGTCCCCAACAAGGGGATATATATGAATCAGCCATGGCCATTATTTAGAGCAATTTGTAGTAAATTTAACAAAAGATGTAATTTAGACTAAGGTTGTGTATTGTATTTTTATTTTTTTATTTTTTAAAACTATTTTTGTGCTTATTCATTGGTTAGTGCAGTTGACGTTTCTCTAGGGTCTTGTGCCCCAGGACCCGGCGGCGAGCTTTGGTCAGCAAAAATTAAATGCAAAATTCCTACTGCAGCAACCGTTCATTGCAATTTATAGTAAATCCCATTGTAATTGATGATTGACACTGCAGTCTATGCTGACAAACTCACATGCTGTCACATCTATCCCTGGCATCAAATGGCTCATCCTCCATCTGTCTTCTTTCTTGTCTACACATCTACCATACATGCAGAACTTAACATGTTGCATTATAAACATGCAACTGCCCAAATGTTCTTCTTTCTTGTCTACACATCTACCATACATGCATAGTTTAATGTGTTGCATTATAAACATGCAACTGCCCAAATGTTCCTCGAAGGTTCTTTGTTTCACTCAAGCCTCATCCACAACTCTTCATGTCGATTCTCGTCGCATTTCTCAAAGCTCGGCTACGGAGTTTCCAAATATCCTTCCTCCCAAGGGTTTCAGAAATTGTGAATAAATATCTATTTTTTAGTTGAAATTTACACAGAAGTGGGGGTTTCCATAGTGATGATGCATTGTAACACGTCCCTGATCGTTTCCCTGCTAGAAGACTGAAGAATATTGTGTTATTCATATTCTCATATCTGCCGCTGGTGCTTAGCCCGAACTCTGTATTCTGGATGCCCATCCAGCCTCAGATCGTTTAGTTTAGCCCGATCTTTTAATGCTACGACAACCTCTGCGCGGATTTCATTGAAGTTCAAGATAAGATATACACCCAAAGTCGGAAGATAGAATAGGAAGATTGAATGAAACTCCCGCTTAGATGAGACAAACGAGTGGGATTTTGTGGGAGCTACAAATGATGCTAGATAACGAATTTTTAAAGCTTCATTTCTTTATACTGTTGATTGCATGGGCAGACCCGGGTTTACTATAATCAACCAACAACACCCCTAGCTCACTGGCCCTTTCGGCGACAGACCGCAAGGCGGCCTGAAGTCTCACCCGAAGTGAATCTAATGGGTTGGCCAAGGACTCAAGTGTCTTGGACCAGGTTCTGAGGCAATCCTACTGGTGGTTCGCAGCTCCCCTAGCCACGAGACCTTGTTGTAATCTCACAGATCACATAAGGTTACCAATAATACACACTAAAACATATATAAATATAAACAGAGACAAGAGACAAGAACAATTTGGAAGGAACAGAATGATTATTATTAAGAGTTCATTCAAAGCACAGAACTGAACTTAGTTCTTGTGTGGCTCAATAGCCTAATATATACAAGTTACAAACAGTTACAAAATAACTACCTGTCGGTTCGGTGAACCGACACGACTGTTAGTTAGCCGACTTAATTAACTAGTTTAGTTGGCCGACCGACTTGGTCGGTCCATCGACTTAGTCGGCTAATCGACTAAGTTGGTCTTTGTTCAAGTCGACTTATGTCGACTTGCTCCTTCTACATCTCCCCCACGAACAAAACGTTTCTTCATCCTGAAGAAACAGGGAGGTAAAAAAATATGGTGTTTATGGAATCCTTACAACTACGACTGAGGTGGACTGTGCAGACGAATAGTCGGTCTTTTCTGCACGCATACTTCGACAATGGCTGGGGTTGTGATGGCAAGTTGATGCTGGAAATATATCCATGTCTGCAGGGCTTTCTGGATGTCGATTGTCAGAGTAGTCAGACTTGATAGTACCGACATCTTTTCTGCCATAGGCATTGCTGCAATGTTCTCCAGATTGGGTCCCAACAGTTGGTTTTGTTCTTCGGCGGCATCAAGGAGTCTCTTCATCTGTGAGCAGATGTTGTCTACCTTTTCTAAGTTTGGAAGGGCCTATTGAACCCATTGGTGTGCTTCTCTTTCCAACTTTTGCAGCTTGTTTGTCTCCATGACAATCTGCTCCTCAATGGTCTCCCTTAGTTCTGCCTCTGTCGACTTCCTGCTGTCTAATGCCTAAATGCCTTGTCGTGTCTGCCTGGTTTGATTATAGACCTGCCCATAATGAGTAGGCCAATGTCTTAGTACTTCCTTAGTAATAATGGATTCTTCCATATGGTCTTGTAAGACCTTGTAAGCCTCCGCAAATGCAGTATGCTGGGTCAGGAGCAGTCGGGCAGTTTCCCGTTTTTGTTCTTCCTTTGTTTCTTGCATCCTGGTCTGGACTGTCGATACCATCGTCTCGAAGAGCTGATATACTCTCTCCAGTGGTCGATCTGTGTCGACTTCAATAGGGCCTGGTATTACAGTCTATGCTAGAGCTCTGCATCTGCCGAGAAACTCGACTTCTTCTGCATTTTTGGTGACCAGCTCTTTATTTTTCCTATCTGCTCTTTTCTTCGACTCTTTGGCCACAGTTTTAAGGACTTGGCCGACCTCTGAGTCGGTTAACGAACTGGAATCTCTTAAGCTAATCCAGAGACTGGATGTCCGATGATGCTCTTTCTTTTTCTTCTGCTGGTCTGTCTACTGCTCTTGGGTACCAGAAGCAGTTGATGTTGGTTCTGTGGTCGGCGGAACGGAGGTCGAAGGTGCTTTTGTTTGAAGGGGTGGTACAGTGGTCGGAGGTTTTTCTGTTTGGGGAGGTGGGATGACCACTTCCAGCTGTGAGGAAATGGGTAGTTGTGAAGGGTTTGGTTGAGAAGCAGGGGTTGGTTGAGGTGGAGATGGAGGGTTTGATAATTGTGGTGGAGATGGGGGGTTTGATAAATGTGGTGGGGATGGAGTGGGGGTATGTACAGGGGTCGAAGGATGGGCTTGAATATGATGTAAACTGTTGTCAGAAGAGATCTCTGCTTCCGACGGTGAGGTAGAAAGGTCGGTCTGTGACTGGGGATCGACCTGCTCCGTGACAGACCTAGAATGTCCTATCACATCGCCTCCTTCGTTGCTCCTAATAAATGTCGTGGTTTCTTGGGCATAGATCTTTTGGCTGGCTTTGAGAGGAGTTGTGGTTTTTATTGTCTGGGATGTCTGGAATAGTGTAGGCAGAGTTGCAAAGAAGGCTTTAAGCTCAGCGTCCGTGCTGGCCCTGGCTCTGAGGTTCGTTGGGATTGCTCTTGCATATACATCCTGAGGAATGTCTGCCTGTTGTTTCGTCACTTGCTCTTCGACTATCTTTGTCGGAGATGGAGGTGGTGGGGTCGACACAAGGTCGATGACATTTTCAGGGGTTGACTGTGTTTTGGCTTTCTTGGGCCGACCCTCTGGAGCTCCTGCTTCCAGAAATCGTTGAAACTGGGTTTCAACAGAGACTTTGTTGGCATGAGCATCTTCAACAATGTCGACGGCCAAAGCTGCTAGTTCCTCGTCGTCGTCGGTTGAGTCAGCAAGGACAAGCTTATGCTTACCCTTACCTTGCTATCGTTTTTGCGTCTTGATCTTTTTCCAGGCGATAGCTATTTCCTTCGCTAACTTCTTGATGGTGCTTCTGGACAGAGCATATTCAGGGTTGTCTTCCTCAACTTCTCCTGTCGGAATCTGAATTGGGTCGACAGTGGCTGTAGACGGAGGAGTTGTCTATTGCACTGTCGGCTGTGTTTGTTCTGTGGGTTGTTGTGTTGTTGGTTGGGATTCGACTACCTTTGTAGTCGGAGGTTTTACAGTTAAGTGTACCCGACTAGTGGGTACAGTCGGGGCATCCTTCGACACAAACGTGCTGATGTATAAATTTAGCTCGTAGTCCTCCTCCTTCTCTTGGTCTGTGAGTGGCTCGATTATGGAAAAGTCGACCTATTTAGCAGCCTCTGGAATAGGTATTTTTGTGTTGGCCTATCGGGTCAACTCTCGAAAGATCTGTTCGATCGTTGGATAATAGTCGAGGTCCTGTGCTTTGGGGTCCTGACCTCTCATGTACCATACTGATGTATGGTCTAGTGCTAACTGTATGTGAGACTGATCAGGAAGGTTTCGTCGGATGTTCTGGGGCACCCTCCACCTCGTCGTTCGAACCTTCAACTGCTGGAACCAAGTGTCTAAAAATATTTTTCCTTGGGTGAGCTCATGCAGGGTTCCTTTTTGGGAGAAAGGTTTAAACCTGTGCATTTGGAATCTGGTCGACTCTCGAAAGATTGGACTGCCTTCCAGACAGATATGGTACATAACAATCCATATGATAAGGGACGGGAATTTCATAATACCTCCCGTCTCGTGGCAGCGTTCGCAGATGGTCTTGACTAAGTCGGCGACATAGTCTGCCCAGTTGTAGATGCGTCCGTCGGTAGCAATGGTGTCGACGGCCTCCAGCATCTCCAGTTTAAGGTCGTTGCTTCGACCTGCCAAGGTAAGAGTGATTGCTATGATTTTAACCACAATCTATGGCATACGGGTTGTAATATGTCTAATCATTAAACCCTTGGAGTTCTTCCCTGATGCTGAGCCTGTTAGTCTTTCGACCAGCCCTTCCTTGATGCCGATGGGGATAGGGCTGCCTTTGTTGGACAGACCTGTCAGCTTGGAGATAACATCCCCGGTGATGGCTATTGGCTGGTCGAAGTAAAATTGGCCGTTGTGGTAACGACTGATAATAAACTTGACTGTTGCTTCCTTCATCCCACCGAAGCTTGCCATGAGAGGTGCATTGGCATAGCCATAGATGGTGCTATATTGGATTTTCTCAGTGGCCTCAGTCACTCGTTTGTCTTCGAAGGCCCATTCTTGTATTTCTGTCCATAGTTTCTGGAATGGACCCTCCTGGACTTTGGCATTCTTGATATGCTTCAGTCTTTGGACCAAGGGTGTGTCCTCTGCCTGCAATTCCTTTGCTTTAGCCGCTACTCGGGTGAGTTTAGGTGCCATGATGTCGGACTGGTCGGAATGGTAACAGGGTTCGTGGGTTTTGGTCGACGGAGGATGAGAGAGCTCTGTGTGTAAGGGTTGTGGTGAATGAACCTTGGGCGGTCCATTATTTGTAGGCGTGGGTGTGGTGGAGTGTCGAACTAGTTGTATTAATGGCGGACTTGACATTCCAACTGCAATACTCGAGTGCGATTTGGTGGATTTGGTTCAGTGCTCGAGGCCATCAATGCGAGATGGGACTTGCGAGGTCGACAGTCGGTGTCGGTGATGGAAATGGTCGGCATGACGGGTCGATGAAGATGGTCGATGAAAATGATGTCGGTTATCGAAGGGTTGAGTTGCTGTCATGCTGGTCGTTTTTTAGTGTGTTGTTTTTGGAATTTTTTTCTAACTTTTTATAGGTTTTGTTTGACAGTTATGGTCGTTATGTAATTTTTTTTTTTTTTAGTTTCTGTAACGTTTAAGTCGGGCTCCATTGACGAGCTTCCGAAATACTAGACCCTGCAATGTTTTTAGTTGGACTGAACCATTAGGGTGTATTTGTTCTACAATGTAAGGGCCCATCCATTCTGTATGCAGTTTCTTTGGTTTTCCTTTTACTCGACTATTATAAAGTAAGGCAAGGTCATCGACCGACAAGTTTTTGTTCCTGATGTTACGGTCGTGCCATGCTTTTTGCTGTTGTTTTTGTATTTCTTGGTGTTGGATGGCCATAAGTCTATGTTATTCCAGTTTACTGAGTTGAAATAGTCGATCTTGTCGTGCATGTTCGACATCGACATGTAGTAGTTGGGCTACAATAGGTGTCTGCTGTCAGAAATGTAGGGGGACGACTGCTTCTTATCCATATACCAATCGAAAGGGAGTTTGGTCGATCAACCGTTTGTATGCTGTCCTATATGCCCATAAGACTGCAGGGATTTTCTCGTCCCAGTCATCCTTGTCAGAATTACAGATTTTGGTTAATCCTTTTGTCAATGTTTTATTGAAGGCTTCAATTGCACCATTCGACTGAGGATGGTATGCTGTACTTCATCGGTGGTCGATGTGAAACTGGTCGGTCAAATGTTTGATGGTTTTGTTAATGAAGTGTGATCCTTGGTCACTGATCAATGTGAGTGGGCATCCGAATCGGGTAATGATGTTTTCATAGATGAACTTTGCAGTTACCTCACTTGAACATGTCTCGATAGGTTCAGCTTCTGCCCATTTAGTAACATACTCCACTGCAGTGATAATATATCTTGCACCTGATCGTTTTGCTGGGATAGGAAATGATCCTATGAAGTCTATAGCCCAAATTTCAAATGTGAGACTAGGGTTTACAGAGATCAGGGGCATTTCTGTGCTCGGCAATGGTCGACCAAGTCGTTGGCACCGGTCACATCGACTAACAAAGTTTTTACAATCCCTGTGAATTGTCGGCCACCATAATCCAGACTGTTGGATTTTCTTTGCAATTGTGTCTGCTTGGAAATGTCCTCCTGCAGGTCCATAATGGGCTTCGTGCATGATTTGGTTTCATTCATGGTCGAGTACACATTGTCTAAGAACATCGTCTAACCCCATTTTGTATAGAAATCCATTGATGAGGTTGTACGGGGCAGCCTTCATAGCTAGGATTTGCTTTTTCTTGGTGTTGAGACCTTCTGGTGCCTGACCTGTCTCTAAAAACTGTGCAATTTCCTCCAGTTCTTCTGGTACTGCTTCTATACGAAATAAGTGTGCATCCGGCAAGTCGTCGTCGACTCTGGTCGGTTCCTCTCCTGTGTCGATACGGGAGAGGTGGTCGGGCCCGACATTGAGCTTTCCTGGTCGGACCACTACTTCGAACTCAAACTCTTGAAAAAGAAGTAGCCATCGACAAATTCTTCCATGGTGAAGGGGTTTATTAACAAGATATTTCAATGCTTGATGGTCGGTGTAAAATATGAAGGGGTTGGCTAGCAGGTAATGTTGATACTTTTGGAGGGAAAAGACCATGCCTAAGGCTTCCCTCTCAGTGGTCGAATAGTTTTTTTCAGCCTTATTGAGTTTTCTACTGCTGTAGACTATAGGGTAATCCACCCCATCATCCCCTGGTTGAGTCAATATTGCTCCAATTGCTATTCCTGATGCATCAATGTGGACATGAAACTTGGTCGACCAGTTTGGGAATTTAAGTATGGGGGCTTCGACCAGTTTTCTCTTCAGTTTGTCGAAGGATATCTGGCACTCTTCTATCCATTTAAATTCTTGATCTTCTTTTAATAGCTCTTCTAGAGGGTAGGTCATGTCTGAATAGTGTCTGATGAACTTCCTATAATATCCTGTATGGCCCAATAACACCCGAACCTGTTTAGGGTTGGTTGGAGGCTTCAAGTCGAGGATGATTTTAATTTTGGCAAAGTCGACCTTGATACCATCTTTGCATACAATATGTCCTAGGAGTATGCCTATGGGGGTCATAAAGATGCATTTATTGATATTCAGAGAAAGTTGTATCTATCGACATCTCTCCAGCATAAGTCGGAGCCATGTGCAGTGATCCTTTAGGGTGGAATATATAGTCCAGTCATCGAAGTAGACTGCCATGGTTTTATAGATGTATTCCTAGAAATTTTTTACAACAATTCGAGAAAATACTGTAGGTGCATTCTTTAGCCCAAAAGGCATAACTCTGTAAGCAAAAGAACCGAATTCACAGACAAATGTTGTTTTCTTTTGATCTTCCTTTGCTATAGGCACTTAGTTATATCCTGAAAATCCATCTGTGAAGGAGTAGCATTCATGGCCTGCCACTTCATTCAAGATTTCATCATCATAGGGGGTTGGGAATGGATCTGTTAGTGTGATTTTGTTAAGCTCTCTAAAGTCAACACAAATTCTCAATCTGGTCGGGTCATGTTTCTTAGGATGCACTACCATGGGGCTTGCCCATTCCGACTGGTCGATGGGGTAAATGATTCCTGCTGCTAACATGTTGTCTATTTCCTTCTTGACTATCTCCTTATACTTATGAGCTAGTTTATAAGGTCGTTTCTTGACAGGTCGGACATCAGGTTTTGTATCTATTTTCATTTCTCCCATTTCCTAGACTAACCCTTTTAAGTCTTTGTAGTCCCTTGCAAAGACATCCTGGAACTCTCTAAGTAGGTTTATGATTTCGGTGGTTTGATGTTCGTTCCATTAGTCACCAATCTTAGCTAATTTTTGACAGTCGTCATTTGAAATATCGACCTCCTTAGTTTTCACTTTAGCATCCAGCCATTCTGGTGCTTTAGCTTCATTGATCGGTCGACTTCCCTCTTTGAACTCTGAGAATGTAGCAGGAAAGTCGGCTACAGTCATTCTGTCGAGGTCGGGTTTGTCTGTGGTCTCGACTTTCAAGACTGAATGGATAGGTTTGTTAGTTTCAAGGTGGTCAGGGTTCCATCTGAAACTCTTGCCTATGGTGTGTTCGTTTTCTAAGTGTAAGTGGTTTGACTGTGGTCTGGATGCAGTTTGTATATTATTACAGTCCCTGACCTGTCGGTTGGTCTGTGAGGGTTGATTTATGGTTGGTTGGAGGAATTGTTTGATTTGTTGGGTTGTTTCAGCTAATGTTTCATTTTGAGGTAGGAACTGGAAGTCCTTGATAAAATTTTCTCTCAATTCTTGCCAGAAGAAAGTTTCTCCTCTAGCTTCCTCCATCTTATACCATTTATTAGGTAAGTCATCTAAGGTTGAAGGAAATAGATGGGGCCAGGTTCTCTCATCTTTGTAGCCAAGTCTTCTCCACTCCTTTTCACAAGTCCTAATGTGATCCTCAGGGTTTTGGCCTTGGGTAAAGATAGGTATTTGGGCTTCCTGTGTTAACTTTTTCCCTCCAAACCGTTCGAAAAAGAAGGTTGAAGCAGTTGTCCAGGTCTGTAGTTTCGACTGATGGGTATCCCACCATCTAGCTGCTTGTCCTGTAAATGTTTCCACTAGGCTTTGCAGTCGACCATGTTCTCCAATGTTTTTAGATACTTGTTCGACATGCATGACTGGGGATTCCCTCTCCTTATACCGGGGTAATTGAGTAGCGTTCAAGTTCGTGGGTTGTAAGGTAGGGCGTTCCCTTAGTTTCTTTTCAAAAACTTTTGGGATAATTGAGACAATGAAGCACTGTCGGGTGGGTTTTTTCTGTACTGTTTGTATATTCCAGCACCCTCTTGCTTGTGTTTCGTAGTTTTCTATCTCCCAGTCATATAGTTCAGCATCTGAATTATAGCCAACTGAGTCTGGGTTACCTAGGTAAAGTTCCCCTTAGGCATTAGGTTCAGTATAGTCAGTGTTATTATGGATTTGGTAAAGTTGTCGAACATCGACTTCTTCATCAATTGGTTCAATCCAAGGTTGTCCTTGGGATGGATGAATAGGTACAATGACCTTTTGGCCATTTCCTTTGAGCTTAATTCTTTCTTTGTCCAAAGAGATAGATGCTTTCATCTTTCGACCCCAAGGTTGGCCTACAAGGGCTAGGAAGGAGCTAGATCCTTCCTTTGGGTCAATAATTTCGAAATCAACCTTCGTCAATATTCCTTTGATGGTTGTGTCTACATTTTTCCAAACCCCAATGGGCTCAATGAGTCCTTGGTCGGCCAGTTTTAGGTAAATGCCTAACTCATAGAGTCGAGGTCTTCCCATTTGTTCCCATGTATCCCTGGTCATGATATTTACCTGAGATCTGAAATCTAGCACTACTTGTCGGACATGGAACCCTTCAATTTCCAGGTCGACTAGAGGTTCGACATCGTTTTTGTCTTTTTGATTTAAGCTGTAGATGTTCTTAGTTTGTTTTTGGGTGTGGGTATTTTTTAGTGTGTGCAATAAGTCAATGAATTGAGCTACTGATTTGTCTGATTGAGCCAACTGGATTAATTGATGTACTGTGTCAGGTCGATTGTTAACTATGTCTTCATGTCGTGCAACATCCTGGAATATTTGTGTGGCTTCTTGATATGTCTGTATTTCTGTGCTAGGGTCAGGATATGTGTTTGTACTTTTAATTTTGCTTATCTGAGGGTTATCATGCCTAGTTTTTGTGCCTTGTCGCGTAACAACCTGTACATTTTTAGTAGGTATTACATCATACTTCTGAACACAAGACAAGACATTAACATTCTTTTTATTATTGATTTTTTCTAACATGGTAGGACAATCCTCCAAGGAGTTATCGCCTACCCCACAATGCGTACAAAATTTAAGGTCAATTCTGTCCTTGTACGGACAGTCTGCGCATAGGTGCCCCTCTTTGTAGCAAATGAAGCAATGAGTAGGTCGACGAGTTCGTATGTCGCGATTCCCTACGAATCGACATCTTCCTCCCAACCCTTGTCGTTGGTTGTCATACCGACGTTCATATCGTCGACTGTCTATTCGTTGCCCGTTCTGGTTGTTGGAATTGCCTTGCTCGTTGTTCTGTGCCACTGCGTTTATCTGGTAGACTGCCTGATAGTTATGTCTGTTCTTTAGGTTGAGTTGATAGTCGGCCGTGTTGTGACTCTTTGTTTCACAGATGGCGCACCAGGAAGATTTTCCATTCTTCATCTTGTATGGACAATCAGCTGTTGAATGGTCTCCACGCTCCTGGCAAATGTCGCAAAACACTTTGGTCTGTACAAAACGGACGTCTTGTCGACTGTATTGCTGTCGACAATTGTCTTTTGAATGTCCAGCCGTTGAACAGTTGGTACACTAGATGTCTTGGTTTTTGAGGGTTAACTCTTTTAGGGAATTCTGTACATTTTCGAGCTGTTCTTCTAATCGATGGTCGGTCAGGTATGCAGGGATGTCCTCATCCATCTCGACCTGCAGAGCTTTTGTTAGTGCTTCTTCATTAGTTTTAAATGTTTCCAGACTAATATGTCTGTGAACTTTCTGGGATAAGCCTGCAAGGAACCATTGGATTAGTAATTGTTCATCAATATCATAATCTAACTAGCTCAATAGATCCTTCCAGCATTTGTCATAGTCCCAGACTGTTTCTTCTGGCTTCTGTTGTGTGGTTTTCAGCTTCTTGGCTGCCAGGTGCTTGGCATCTAGAGTTTTGAAAAAGGAGAAGAATTGGGCTTTTATCTCAGCTTTTGTTGCTCTGGGATGCTTTTCCGAAAAGGTCATATACCAAGTTAAGGCCCTTTTCCTCAAAGCTCCGGTGAACTGAGCCATCTGTCTGTCTTCATCAGTGACCCGGTTTGCCTCCCAGGTCAACTCACAGATGAACCAATGTCGTCTAGGGTCTTCATCCCCCTCGTATAGAGGAATGTGAGCAGATCCGTGACCCATATCTGAATCACTGTTACTACTCTCTGAAGTTGGCGGTGTTGGAGGTGTGGGAGGTGGTGAAAGTGGTGGTGTTGTTGATGTCGGTGGTCCTGCGGATTTTTGATCGACGAAACTGGTGCTCCCATCAAGGGTTGATACTTCGTCGACGAACAGTGGGTTATTGTGAACTTGTACGGTCGATGTCCCACTGCAGCTTTGTGCTCGCAGGTCGGCTACGTTGATGTCTTCGAGAGTTGTATGTGGCAGGGGGGGTGCTCCTTCATGTGTCGGTAAGAGCAAGTGGATACTTCGAAAGGAGGGTGCCGTTTGAAAGGTCACCCAGTTCCCCTCAACCGGTTGACGTATGACAAGGTGTCATTCCAGGTATGGTTCGTCGCCTAGTCGACTCCAGATAGTGATGTCACCAGCTCTTAGTCGGAGGTCTTTTTCAACAATAGTCTGTATTAGGGTATGTGGATTTGCTGGGGACAGGGTGACTTCGTTGGAAACCATTATTTGGAGAGCTTCTTGCTGTTCTATCCACACTTCTTCATCCTCAGGGGCCGTCTCTTCGTCTACGCCTTCTCTGTGTCGGTCATGACCCGACTCTGGCGGAATTTCATCTTGGTCGGTCTCCCTAGGGTTTTGTTCTTTACGCAGCCCGTCGGCTCTTTCACGTCTGGCTTCCCTTCTATGCTGACGTTCGTCCCTTTCAATTTTCTTGATGTCCGACATACCCTCGTACAGTGCTATTCTTTTAGCTCTGCTTCGGTCGACTTTTCATTACTGGCTTAGTACTAGGGCTGATCGACTAGGATCCACTATGCTCTTATCTTCGACACACGACCAGCTACCCCCCCATAGCCTACCCGACGCTTTCTAGAAAGCTCGGATGGTGCTGTCTATTTGCTCAGGAAGTATTCCCACTCCCCTTCAGCAATGAACTTTTCCCACTTCCTCTGTTTTTCCGCCCAGTTAGTATTCGGTGGCGGTTCGCACAGTGGTGGTCGAGGTTCTACTATGTGGCCTGCTCCCTTTTCTATCAAAAACTTGAACAGCAAACTTCGCAAGGTACACAAAAATTGGTCGGTGAATTCTGTGTAGAATTTAGCTTTCACAGTTTCTACTGACGTTCGATCTTCAATTGCTTGCTCTTCACAGAAGTCGTCGGCGATTTTTTCAAAACACTTCGACAGATTTGTTCGTCCCCCACGAAATAATTTATCTAGCAACTGCTATTCTTTATTCGTGTCTGGCTTTCTCATCCAAGAGCTGCTTCAACAGTTGTGGCACGGATTCGACAAACTTCTCGTGAGTCTCTGTGAAAAATATGGCTTTTGCTTCTGCGACTGTCAGTCTGTTCCTACGTGCGTAATTTTGCAAATAATTGGCAATTTTACGCTCCCACCAATCCTTGATCTCCTGCTCTGGTATCATATGTGAGCATATATTCTAGAAATGTACTACCGGCAATGGAACCAATGTTGTAATCTCACAGATCACATAAGGTTACCAATAATACACACTAAAACATATATAAATATAAACAGAGACAAGAGACAAGAATAGTTTGGAAGGAACAGAATGATTATTATTAAGAGTTCATACAAAGCACAAAACTGAACTTAGTTCTTGTGTGGCTCAATAGCCTAATATATACAATTTACAAACAGTTACAAAATAACTACCTGTCGGTTCAGTGAACCGACACGACTGTTAGTTAGCCGACTTAATTAACTAGTTTAGTCGGCCGACCGACTTGGTCGGTCCATCGACTTAGTCGGCTAATCGACTAAGTCGGTCTTTGTTCAAGTCGACTTATGTCGACTTGCTCCTTCTACAGACCTCCTTCCTGCGTCTGTGTGTCGCGCGACCTCCTACTCGCGTCGCGCAATCCCGTCGTCGCGCAGCTCCTCTAGCCGCGAGATGTTTCTTTCCACCACCGTGCGGTCCTTCTCTATGATGTGCACTTTCCCTGACTTGTGATATTTCCAGCCTTACCGCATCGCCGCGCACCGTGCGACACGCAGCTCCTGCTCAACGCGAAGTCCTCAACCTGCAGTATCACGCACCGCAGCTTCTCTGCCGATGCGATATCACCTCTCTGTGATATCCTACCTCCGCGGTTTAGCGCACTTAGCGTTACTCGTGTCAACATGCAAGACTTAACATACAAAGCTATTCAATAATGCAACCAGTAGCTATTTACGCAAACATAAATGAAACACATACAACCTGCCAAAGGCTTTTAACTTATGATTACCCTTTTGTGCTGTGGTGAACTGGTTAATACATTCATTCGTTAAACTGCAACGAAGTTCATAAAATAACTGAGCAATGCATAAGTAAACATAACACATAAATCAGTCGCATAACACATATTTTAACGTGGTTCACCTCTAGGATGGAAGTTACGTCCACAGAACTATGTTTTCTATTATAGCTCAAGGGGAAGGTAAAACACAGTTCTGTTGCACCACATATGCAGCTCAAGATCTTCTCTCTTAGATCTCTCTTCTCTCTATATTGCTCTCTTACAATATACTCTTCCCTCTCAGTTGATCCCTGCGGATCGTTACATGCATGCTCTGTAAGCCAGCTACTGGTTTCAGTAAGATTGCTATAGCTAAGACCAGAACCAGAGCTCGGCTTTTACAACAATCTACTTATCCTTATTGCCTATTTCATTCACGACTGTCTAACTGTCTATCCAACCAACTAGCTAACTAACTAACTAAATAACCCTTTACAATACAAAATTACATTCTTTTATAAGCAGCCCGAAGGTCCTGCTTTTACAACACTGTGGGCCTGTCCCAACAGTAACCCAAACCCTAATTAGTGATAGTTGGTCCTCTCTGTCCTTGAGGTAGCCGCTTCCCATCACACCACAGCTCTGTGCAGTCTTCCATGCTTCCCGGAACTAACCATGGGTACTATGCACCACTTCTCTTCACACCACAGCTCTCTACAGTCTTCCATGCTTCCCGGCACTGACCATGGGTACTATGCACCGCTTCTCATCACACCACAGCTCTCTGCAGTCTTCCATGCTTCCCGGCACTGACCATGGGTACTATGCACTGCTTCTCTGCTTTCTGTCCTTCGCCTTCAATGCTTGAGCCTCGTTGCTCCTTCTTCTTTATGAGGGTCGCTGAGCCCTCCTGTCTTCCACCGCTGCCTTCAATGCAGTGGGTGAGCTCTCCCTTCTCGGCCGCTCAGGTACCATTGCCCTTCTTTGACTTTCGTATCTCAAAAAGTCACGGTTTTCGGCTCTACTCTCCAGCTGGAAACGTGCTACAGTGTCGTAGCTCTGCCTTAACTTCTTTCCGCTAAAGCTTATCATTCCGCCAAAACTAGCAGCTTCTCCTGTAGCTACGGGACCATGCTCCAACAGTCCCCTAACACTTACTTGTGGCTCGTCCTCAAGCCACCTGCAATAGGCTTCTCCTGCTGTAGCTTCTCCTGCTGTAGCCTCTGCTTCGCCTCCTGCGAAGTCTTCTGCAACTTCTGCCAAATTCCTTTGACTTCGTTCTTCATTACGTCGACACGTTCTCTTGCCGAGTCAATCAGGGCTTGATCAACTTTGGAGTCATCTGTCTGATCAATTTCTTCTCTTACATTGGTGAATTCCTTCATTTTCTGCTCAGCTGCATCGACTAGCTCAGTGATCTGCTCCTGATAGGGTTGAAGCAGGTCGCTAATGTGGACCTCCTGTGTTCTTAACCGCTGTGCTTCCTACTGCAGTTGGTTCATCTCCTTTGTCTTCCTCATCTTCTGGAGAGCGGCTAAGCTCTTAATTTCTTCTTTCATGGCTGTTGCAGTAGCCTCTACCCGCTGAATATTCTGTTGGATTTCTGCCCTCTCCGGTAACTCATCTAACTCGGCCCATGTGTCTGTTGCTTCCTTGAGTATCGACACTACTTCTTTAATGCGAGATTTCACCTACGCAGAAGTGAGTCGAAAGGCTTCGACTCGCTCTTTCTGGTCTGCCTCCGAGGTGTCTTGTATACGAGCTTCAAGCTCGGCGATTTGTGCTTCATGTTCTGACTTCAACCTGGCCACCTCTTCATCCATTCTAACCACAGTTTCTTCCAGATCCTTTGCTCTGTCTGCTACTCTCCTTAGCTTTTGGGGGGTAGGTAATGCAAACTCAATGTTGCATTTGGGTAGCTCCAAGGAAATACTCTGTAGTGCCTGAGAGAGTTCCTGATCCCTGTCCTGACATGTTTTTAACTCGTCTACCATTTTCTGATAGTTGGTAGTGAGTGCTGCGTTCTGCTTCTTCAGCTGCATGTTCTGCTTGTAAGTCGCGAGCTCTCTTCCCTTGAGCTCTACGGTTAGCTGCTGCTGGATCATGTATAATTGGTCAATGTGGAATTCCGCAAGGTTAACCTCAATGGATTGCCCTAATTGAACTGGTGGGTCCTTCATTGTCGCAGGGAATCGGATACTCCCTGGTGGGATCAACACGGTGTTGAGGCGATCCGTTGCTAAGCTCTCTTCGCGGGATAGTGACTGTTGCAAAGTTTCTCCGACGGTCGCCGTTACTGATGGAGTGTGTAGCATGGCAGTCTTCTTTGTGAAATTTTTTAAGTCAAGAAGCTATTTTTCTACTGTGCTCTGCATCTTTTCCTGCGCCTCCTTCATCGCGTCAAGTGAGTCCTTCAGTGTATCGCACATCCTTGTTGCGATGAGTTCATAGTCATCATCTGTTAGTGCAGTATGTGGGACTGGTTTTGAAGTTTTCTGCTTCTTTCTATGCTATGTCTCTGTGGTCCCTTGGCTTCCACTCTTTGTCATAGGTGTCTCTGCTGAATCTTCTGGTAGGTCTTTTCTCTTGTCGCGTGGTAGTGGCACTTCTGTTGTACCTTGTGCCTGGGTGTCCAATTTTTCTTTGCCCTTTTCTGGTGGGTCTGTCTGGTCGGTCTCCATTGGAAGTGGCGTGGTATCTTTGTATTCTTCTCGCCATTGGTCATCAAAGCCTTTAATGATATTCTCGACGTCCTGCATTGTCATTCTGAACCATTCGGGATCCCAGTCGTCCCTTTTAGTCCTTTTAGGCCTTAGGTAAATTCTATGGCTGTCCGCCATAAAATTAAGCCGGTTATCATATGCGTCCACAGTCTCTGTACTGATCCTTGGTGTTTGTTGGATAAGGTTCTTCAACATCAAATAGTATTCATAAAATACTATTGTGTTAACCTGTTTCCTTGCTTGACTGCTGGTGTCCCATAAACTGGCATAGCGCACACCCCTGGGCGCGCCTCCTGCGATCTGTGGAAACTGGCTGTTGGGGGGTTCCTTCCATGCGATGAATGCACACAGTATAAGCAGCCATGAGAAGTGGAAGGGGTGGTTGGCTTGATCTTGGGCTGCCAAACAATCTTCCTGAAACATGTTTAATAAAAATAACGACCAATTGAACTTCTCTCCTTCGGTAACTTGTATGGCCAGATTGATCACCGATCCTGTGACTTCCTTCGGTCGGACCTTGGTAAGCAGTCTGCTTGCAAGCAGACTAGCTGTAAATCTGAGTGTCTCATTCTGTAAACTCATGATATCATAAGCCCTACCTCCTCGTTGTAGCTGATACTTTTTAACTAATGCTGCTGGCAGTTTGGAGTCCTTGGTCTTTCCTGTTATCTGTATCTCGGGATCTTTACCAGTCTTAGACACGCCGGTAACACGGTGTATCAATTCGACATTGAGGTCGATTTTGTGACCTAGCCAGAGATAGCCTCCATGTACACACGAGAGGAGGACACGCACCACAGCATTAACCTCTGCGCTACGTCCAAAGTGGGGTAGTCTCAACACATTGAGAAGACCTGACCGCTCAAGAATCTGGACATGCGGCAGGGGGACGAATTCTTCTCTGCCTGTCCTTGGGTTCTTCTCAAGCACAAGATACGCATCTGGTTTGAAGTGAGGGTACGTCTTACCGTCCCCCAGGTTGTAATCAATAAATTTGACAACACCAGCATATCCTACTAAATCACCATTTTCCTTTACTCGAGAATCTATTGGCGGTATGGGCACAGGAAGCTTACCGCTCTTGGAAAGTATGATATCTGGAGCGCCTTCAACTCGTGGTATGAGGTAGTCCATTGCACTACGAACTTCATCTTCCTGCTCGGAACCGAATTCCTCCATGAGCTGGGAATGGCTTCTCGTCTTTGGTGGTTCTCTGGCTCGGGACGAGCTTGGCGGGTTAGCTGTAGATGGCGACGCCATAGCTCCTGCAAGGCCGTGACGCTGAAATCTTATCAAAATGTTTTCCAGAGGCTCGTCCTCAGACAGGACCCACTCAGCATAAAATGGCGAACGTGCAATGGCTGCAGCTTCTGAAAATCACAGTACTCTGTAACAACTTAGCTCGACACAGGGAATGCTTTAACACTTATTCTCCAGCTCTCGGTTTTTCTGCAAGCGTAACCATCCCAATTGAATACTTTCTGCTTTTATGTCAAATACGACAATCCCGGACATAATGGTCGTCTAGACTGGGTGTGCCGATCATATTAATTGCCCGGATAGGACCAGACCCGCCATCCGATCCTCAATTAATGCTAAAATATTGATAGAATTTTCCTCGAGTCGTGTGTGTACAGGCGCCAGTCTCGTCAGAGATTTACCAAATCTGGAAAAATTTATGATACTGCTGCCAAATCTACGGTAGGGGATACCGGTCATTTCTTCATTAACTACCTGTCAGATAGTGACTTGACTAGCCCACTGTCGGTTGCAAGCTGAGTACGTGGCAGGGGGAAACATCTTACTGCTGCGATGCAACTCCACATCACCTGCGCGAACAAACAGTGTCAGAAATATATATATATATATATATATATATATATATATATATTTTTTTTTTTTGAACTCCTCATTCCTCATTCTTAGAAAATTTCTACCGGTGTAGACTCATTCCCGGTGCGATGCCTCCTTTCAACTACACTGGACATCTGCACCGTTGCGGCTGGTTTAAGCTAGGGCTGAGAGGTGAGGTGGCTATCACTATAGAGTTTAATCCTACTGCCATTGATCCATGTGGTCAAAAGCTCTCTGTTCAGCTGGCTGAGCTGAACGGCACCTCCCTCTGTGACTTGCTGTATCTGATATGGCCCTAGCCAATGTGTCTTAAACTTCCCTGGGAACTTGATGAATTTGTTGTCATAGAGGAGCACCAGGTCTCCGATCTGGAAATTCTTATTCTTAATGTGTCTGTCATGCCAAGCTTTTTCTCAGGCCTTCTGCACTTTTTGATGGAATCCGATGATGAACCTGTCTTCTTCTAAGGCAAGCAGCTGTGCTAGCCTTGCTTCGACTGTGTCTATATCAGTCATCCTGGTAATCTGAGCGATTCTTAAACTGGGAAGAATATACTCCATAGGCATAACAGCCTCCTGTCCATATACTAAGCTGAAAGGTGTGTGTCCCGTAAGTTTCTTACATGTGGTCTTGTATGCCCATAAGACAGCGTTAAGTCTGAGGTCCCAATCATTCCTCTGGCTATTGCAGATCTTAGTAAGAGCATTTTCTAAAATCTTGTTGAAGGCATCCACTGTACCATTAGCCTGCGGGTGGTAGGGAGTGCTCTTATGGTGTTGGATCTGGAATTCTTTTGTTAATGCTTCAATAGTACTGTTCAAGAAATGTGTGCCTCGATCACTCATCAAAATTACTGGGCATCCAAACCTGCTGATGATGTTTTCAAAAAGGAACTGTGCAGCTGTAGCAGCATCACAATTTCTTACTGCTTTGGCCTCTGCCCATCTGGTGAGGTACTCTGTTCCAGTGATAATATATCTCGCACCCGTGCGCTTTCCTGGTGGGTTGATAGGACCCACAAAATCTATAGCCCATTTGTCGAATGCACGCAACGTGACCTGCAGTCGCAGCGGCATTTCATCATGTCGCGAGGGTTTTCCTACCCTTTGGTAGATATCGCAGCATCTGCAAAAGTCCTTAGTGTCTTTATGCAATGTAGGCCACCATAATCCTGCCTCTAGGATTTTCTGCGCGGTCGGTTTTCCTGCGAAATGTCCTCCTGCGGTTCCTGAATGAGCCTCTTTGATAATAGCGTCTTTTTCGTGCGGCATCACGCATCTGCGCAGAACTTCATCCGGACCTAACTTGTATAGGTGTCCTGCGATGAGGGTGAAGTCTGCTGCTTTAACAACCAACTGCTTCTTTTGCTGCTCAGTAAACTCGTCAGGTGCTACTCCTATGGTGAGGAATTTAATAATGTCGGCATAGTACTCATCTGCAATCTGTATGGAAAACAACGGTGCATCTGGCAGATTGTCTTCTAGGTTACTGGGCTCTTATCCTGAGTCTAACCGCGACAGATGATCTAGTCCTACATTCAGTCTTCCTGGTTTCACAATGATTTCAAAATCATACTCCTGGAAGAGGAGTAACCATCTGCAGATTCTCCCCCCTAACACTGGTTTATTGACTAGGTACTTCAATGCGGAATGGTCAGTAAACATTTTAAATGAGGCACCCAATAGATAGTGCCTGAACTTCTGCAGTGCATATACCATAGCTAAGCCCTCCCTTTCTGTTGTGGTGTAGTTCTTTTCCACTGTTGATAACTTTCTGCTGGAATATGCGATGGGATGGTCAAGATCCCCTTCTCTTGGCTGGTTCAAGACGACTCCTAATGCAATGCCGGATACATCCACATGTACATGGAAAGGCTTAGTCCAGTCCGAAAATAATAGGATGGGTGCTGTAGCCATCTTCTCCTTAAGTATGTCTAGACTCTGCTGGCATTCCTCATTCCATAGGAATTTTACATCCTTCTTGAGCAATTTCTCCATCGGCGCTGTAATCTTTGCG
>LPNX010044754.1:79693-103086 GCA_001517045.1 Pseudotsuga menziesii
CCTACTTTTACAACACTGTGGGCCTGTCCCAACAGTAACCTAAACCCTAATTAGTGACAGTCAGTCCTCTCTTCCCTTGAGGTAGCCGCTTCCCGTCACCCCACAGCTCTCTGTAGTCTACCATGCTTCCCGGCACTGACCATGGGTACTATGCACCGCTTCTCGTCACACCACAACTCTCTGCAGTCTTCCATGCTTCCCGGCACTGACCATGGGTACTATGCACCGCTTCTCGTCACACCACAACTCTCTGCAGTCTTCCATGCTTCCCGGCACTGACCATGGGTACTATGCACCGCTTCTCATCACACCACAGCTCTCTGCAGTCTTCCATGCTTCCCGGCACTGACCATGGGTACTATGCACCGCTTCTCTGCTTTCTATCCTTCGCCTTCAATGCTTGAGCCTCGTTGCTCCTTCTTCTTTATGAGGGTCGCTGAGCCCTCCTGTCTTCCGCCGCTGCCTTCAATGCAGTGGGTGAGCTCTCCCTTCTCGGCCACTCAGGTACCATTGCCCTTCTTTGACTTTCGTATCTCAAAAAGTCACGGTTTCCGGCTCTGCTCTCCAGCTGGAAACGTGCTACAGCGTCGTAGCTCTGCCTTAACTTCTTTCCGCTAAAGCTTATCATTCCGCCAAAACTAGCAGCTTCTCCTGTAGCTGCAGGACCCTGCTCCAACTTATACTTCTCAGGTTCCTGCTAAAGTTTAAAGCTTTAATAGAAATTCTTCGACGCAGGGTTGAGGTCCAGAACATAGATGGTGAACGGTTTGATGTCATAATAGGAGACCGCACATATCCTATGGAAGGAGGTCCTTGTTATCAATTTTACACAAAATATTTTTATAAGCTTGTTCTAAATCTTTTTATAAGCTTGTTCTAAAGCCACAGTTGAGCCATAAAGGAGTGTTTGTTACTCAGTTATAACATCACAATAAAATCACTCAGTCTTTTTTTGTTGCGTCCCTCCGTATATCAATTAATAAGTTGATAATAATAAGGCATGTTCTATCAATACTGTAGTTACAGGATTCTTATCGATAATTGCAGCCGACTATCAATTCTAGGCTTGAGTTTCATATACAGTTTAATTCATTTAGTTTAAAGTTCTTAAAAATATCAAGTTAGAAGAGCTGTTGATCTCCTCAGTCACTGAAGTTTCTGAATTCATCCCGGCTCAATGGCTCGATCGATAGAGTCATAGAAAGGGGAAGGTTGTTAGAATTCGACATAGCTACTGCTTAGAAGCTTCTTGATTTTGACCATTTTTCCTTTAAATTTAAAACCAAATCCACAGAATCGCCTTCAACTTTATGGAAAATAAATTCAATATAAATATCTAGAAGCTTAAGGAGAATGTTTGCATGAAACAGATTCCATCCAAATTTGGCAAGAATTCTTTTCTACAATTCGCTTAATCTGTCAGCATCGGTCATGACTATCCCTCTGGATAGATTGTGACAGGCTCGACCATCGGGCGTCTTAACACACACACGAAGGTATTCGGTCGGCATTGTCACGACCTTCTACCCTACATTGCCATGACCTTCTACGAGAGTGAATAGATTCAAAATAGTTGTAACATGTTTCTTTTAAAGTTATTGTTATTTAATTTTTGTGTGTATTTGTTTTTGGGGAACCGTCTTTCTTCCCAGGCTACATAGCACGACCAGATAGGACACTCAAGGGGTCCTAGGCTGAGCCTGCATAGCACGACCAGATAGCACACTCAAGGGGTCCCAGGCTACATAGCACGACCAGATAAGACTCTCAAGGGGGTTGGAGAAAACCGATGGGAACAACGCACCCTTCATTGTAGGAGGAAATTCCAAGTCGATGCCAGTGAGGCCTCTTCTCCGCAATTGATATGCTCTATATAGCGACGACAGTTGTGGGATTAGAAGGAATTCAGAGACCTAGACTAGAGGCAACATAGGTTCCTGAAATGGATTTAAATTAATCTTTGAATTTATTTATAACAGGGATTTAAATCAAGCATTAGTACGAGCAGATCTTGAAACTTCTACGGTATTATCCCTTCACCAATAACGGTGTTAAACTATGATTTTCAAAGGGTATAAAAATATTTTGTTGTTTTAAAATTGCAGCTAATGCTATGTTTGAATTATATATCTTTGTGCAACAACAAAATGTTTACATGAAAAATCTCACAATGGCTCTAGCCTTAGTCCAACCAGAGGAATTCCTTAAATAAATCTTTCCATTCTTAACAGCGTTGAGCTCTTTCACTCAGTCTCTATGAATTCACTTATGTGGTTCAAATGATGTGGATCTTTCCTTGTTTGTCGGATCTTCGATAGTGTTATTTCCTGCATGACTTAGATTCACTTGTATGTTGCCTTTGTTGTGTTTATTAGAGACTTCCATTTGCTCACTGAATCTAGGCTAAAGTCTCCACTTAAATCTCCTCTGCAATGAATATCCGGGCATCGAGCATCAAGTTAACTACTTTAACTTCAGTTATGCTTAACATTTAGTTTCAAGCGGTGGTCTTCTAGCTTGGCTATTTGTGACCTGTGTCTAGAGAGAACGAAGCATTTTGTTGTTTGCTTTCCAATTTGGTTGGTGACTTTTATTTAGAAGATTTGAAATAATATTGCAATTGTAATAGTCTTTATTGCAAGGTAATAGTCTTTCAAAAAAATGCATAAATGCAATAGAATATGATGGTTGAAATTATATAAAATATTTATGGGTTTAAAATGTGCATAGGTATAATTGTTAACATTACATTCATTGTCTTAATGAACTCAAGGCATATACTCAAGGCATATAATTAGTTATTTATTTTTGAAAAAGAAATGAGTTAGAATAGTTATGGGAAGGATTTACATACGCATTAAGACATGAAATCATTAACGATAGTTTTGAGAATTATATAAATCAAATATATATATATATATATATATATATATATATATATATAATATTGTGTCAAATTTGGAAATGAATTTAATTAGAATAAATAGTTCTAACATTTATTTCTGAAATAGAAATGAGATGTAAAAAAATATAGATTTAATATCTTTTTTGAAATGTTTCTTAATCCATTTTAAGAAAAAGGTGGAAGAATTTGGTTTTAGTAATTATATACATATTTGAAAAGTGAAACGGGTTGGAAGAATGTAGCTCCAACTTTATAATATATTGTAATTGAGTTGCATTGATGTACATTGTTACAAATAACAAAGGTACATTGTTACAACTAACAAATGTGTAATATGTTGGATAACTCATTAATGCAATCATTATCTCAAAATGCAATAATTAAAATATAAAATTGATATATTATCAAAAACAAAATTAAGCTAATTAATTAAAATTTTGTAAAAAAGATAGTTAATTAAAATACATACATATCAGTACATTGTATTCTTTTGAACTCACTAGGCAGTGTGTCCACTTTTATGAGTCATGTGCATTGGTGCCTATTAATTACATTCTCACATCGGTGCTAACAATTCTGAAAAATAATCATTACTTTAAATGACATAAAGTATGATTATATTTATCATTTCAAAATATTATGATGCACATGATTAAATTATGCATTAGTTATTTAAATATAATATATGCACCAGTGCTTCACAACAAAGAATGGCACCGACATCTCACCTCAAATGTTCAAAATTATGCGGCCCTCTAGTGAACATGGTAATATAGGTGTCAATGTATTTGTATGTGTATGCTTTATTTAGGTGTATGAGCACCATCTATTTTTGTTTAAGAATGGATCGATGCATAAAAAATATACTTGCACTGGTGTGACTTAAAACAAAAATGATCAAACCAATGTGTAATCTTTATACAAACATCTATGCACCATATAACAAAAAAGACAAACCCAATGTGTAATTATTATACAAGCATTTGAGCGTTTGAAACCTCTGCTTAGTAAAAAATATTAGTTATCGAGAACATCTTTTAAAACCTCCATTAAAACTTGTACTACCAATTACAGAGGTTGCAGCAAAGTTTTTTGCTTGCTATGGGATATATATTTATTCCATATGGAACACCTCCTATAATCCCCACAATGAATCCTCTCATGCATGCATTGTCTTCCTTTAGTTAACAAACACCATGTTTTTAGTAGTTATATGTTACTTGCTTATATGGAAAAGGAGCTATGTTAGAACTCCTTACAGAACTTAGAAGGAATAAAAGCAACCAAAAATTGTATAATTGCGGGTGACTTCAACCTAGTCTTGTCAAATCAATAAAAGAGGTGAGGGAATATACAATTCAAGGTCCATTTCATTAAGTAATGGAGGATATAATGATAGATTGGGGTATTGTGGACATCAAATTAGTCAAACAAAAGTATACCTAGAAAATAGGAATGATACACGTAGAAACTCAAATGGACTAATTTATAGCTTACAACAATTTTTACTTCACAACATGTCCCTATCCTCCAAAGCCATCCCCTTTGCAAATTTTGATCATAAAACCTTCTCTCTATCCCTAGAATCCCCTACCAATTTGAGGTCCACGCCCTTTTAATTTAATCCCATGTGGCTCCATAATGAAAATAGAAATGGAAATCATGAAAGAGGAGTGGGATAAATTTATCAAAAGATCACCATCCTTCATGTGGTGATCTTTAATTTATTTATATATTTTTTTAATAAATTAAAAATGAGGGGACCATAATGTGTAAAAAAAACACATCATGCATATAAGAGAATGAGGTGACCACTTAGAATCTATATTTATAGGGTTACGGTGTCTTTCCAATCTGCTTATTTTGAACTTTATACAAACAACTTTGTATACAGTTCAAAATTTGTATACATATTTCTAAATTGGAATGCAATCTTAAATGTTTATACCTAGATATTTTAATGGATTTGTTTAAAGCTTAGTCCAATATTTATATAATCATATTTGCCCCAATATGAAAATTTTAAGTAATCATATATATAGTTAATTTGGAATGTATATTTAATGTTTATTAGTGCAACTAAAGATATAGTTTATTGATAATAGTTATTTAGTGTATGTACTAAGAAATGGTATTTATGGTATCATACATATGTTGCTAGTATGGGGTAGTTGGTATTTTTTTAAGGTTCTATGGATTTATAATCTTTTCTAACTATTAAAAAGTTAGCTAAATGGATGAACTGTTTCTGCTATAAAGTGTAGTTTAACAAATAATGGCTTGCCTATATAGAGATTTGTTGCTATTTACCAACAAATTGTTTTTTATTGCCCTTGATTGCTATCCCATTGCATTCTATTCCTGAAAAATGTAGAAACTTCCATGAGGGGTAACAATTGGTTGGATCAGGAGTTTGAAGTGGTTAAGAGTGTTTAAATATAATAATTGTAATCGCTACATTTTAAGTTTGTTATACTTACTTATGTGTAGCTTTTCAAATACACTTCTATTGTGCTTGCAAATTGAAGTGCTTTGGCTTAAAGTTAGTGGAGGCTATAATTGTTCCTTATTATTAAATGTTTAATGATGCATGTTTAATATGTTTCTTATTATTAAATGTTTAATGATGCCCAATAAATTTTGTTTAGACACAAGCATCTAGCCCCAAATTTGTTGTGGCAATGTCGGGGACATTGCCACCACGTGGCTCTTGTTTATTTTGAGGATAGATAAACTAGATTTTTTAAAACTCAAGACTAAGTTAACAATTAACAATTGATTCATAAAAAGAGTAAGCATGTGACAAGTGGAATTTGAATGTTAGCAAGGAAAATTAACAACTTTCTTTTGAGCCACTCAAATTACCCCTAGTTGCGTCGAGAGGCGCTCTACAGCCCAGTATGGGGGAGATCTTGTAACGTTATGTAACGTTACTTTTTACTTCTAAAAAGTAAGACGTAATAAATATATTTTGTCAGTCATTAAAAAATAAAATAAAATAAAAAATAATTATTCGCCAAAATAAATGTCGGCATGAAAACAACTTAATATGGAGGAGATGTTGTAATGTTCTTGCCTAAAAAACAATAAAAAATAAAAAATTGAATTATGGGCAAAAAAGTGTTGACCTTGCACATGGTTTTAAAACCATGTGCAAGGGCTCCTAAACAACCCATGGTTTTATTGTACATGGTATAGGAGGGCCTTGCAAATGGTTTTAAAACCATGTGCAAGGCCTCCTATACAACCGATGGTTTTATTGTACATGGTTTAGGAGGTTCTTACAAATGGTTTTAAGACCATGTGCAAGGCCTCTTAAACAACCCATGGTTTTAGGAGGGCCTTGCACATGGTTTTAAAACCATGTATGTGGGAGATGTTGTAATGTTCGTTCCTAACAAAATAAAAAATATTATATGTCGCCCATAAATAATATTAAATATTAATAATAAAAATATTATATGTCGACCTTAAATAAAAAGATGTTTCTTTTGATTTGAATCAAATCAATGGCTATATATAGGACACATCAAAGTTGATAGCTCTTTGAGTGCAATACCTAAGAAGAGGTTTGCACCTTTAGAGATTTGATCCCTCTTCGCGCTTGATAGAGCCTGGGATTTGGATCTATGCTGGTTAACCACAATAATTGTTGTTGTTATAATAGTAGAATTCAACTTAAAGACTTGGTTTTTTGAACTACATCCAATGCCTTTCATTATATATAAAAAATTAGATGGCATATTGCATTTACTCTCAGCCATTTATTTATTTCTATCATCATTTTCTTAATTAATCTTGTTGTTTCTCTCACCAAACCTTCTTGAAATGTTTATTATCCATACAAATTAAATATCTCCTTCCCCATTTCCAAACACATTTTTTCCTTCCATTTCACATATTCCCCTTTCACATATAACTTGCATGAACTAATTCATAAACAAGTATACTTGAAATAGTTTTATACTTTCAATATATTGAGAGTTATATTTTACCATTTTTTCCTTCTAAATTTTTATTTAAAAAAATTAACCACAATTTGATTAATTAAACATTATTTTTGTTTCATGTACCTGAATCATTCTATTTTAATAAAAACTATACAAAGAAAATCCCCGACATCATTAAATCCCGTATAAATCACAGAAGATGTAAAGTAATGTTATATTTATTTTCACATCATAAAATGTTCAGCCTAAAGTAGTTTTACACTTGATATCCTTTTATATCTATTAATATAGTTATTTTATTTTATTTTATTTTTTATAATATTTTAATAAAAAAATCAACATCTTTTTATTGCTGTGAACACTAACTTTTTTAATATTCCCTTTTCAAATCATTTATTTATAATAATAATAATAATAATAAAAGCCAAAATCCTCACACATCATTAAATCCACTATACTACTAAATATTTTTTATAACATTTGGTGTGTGGTCAAAGCCCACAATCAGTGCTATGTATACAATTTAAGAGATTACACCGTTGCTAAATATTATTTATAGCATTTGGTGTATGGTTAAAGCCCACACGTAATGGTATGTATAAAATCCAAGAGATTACATCGGTTTGCATTATTAGTATAACATTATACTTTTAAATAATCTTGTCTGCATAGAAACCCAAGTCCCCACACGTGGCAGTTGGCAATAGAAAACGATAGATCACTTTGGATATTGCAATTACATGTGATTAAAAAAAGGATAGAATGTCTACCTACCAATGATATCCCAAGCAAAAAAACGCATCTACTCCTAGCACTATTTGTAGTAGTCTATTATAACCCTACATGCCCTTTATACATTGGTGGGTAGGTCTGGACCTTCTCCACTCATGAGCAATATCAATGGATGAGATAGGTTCGCTGCTTCGATGTTGCTTGCTTGCTACCTGTCGTCATTTAGCGATAACATTACTACGTATAACTACCACTCATCAAATTAATTAAAGTAGGGTCTATGGGGTTGAAGAGCATATTGAAGAGGATCAGGATCCTAGGGTACAATCATTCATTCACAATGTTGAAGAATTTTATAATGGTACTACAGTTACCTGGTACGCCTTCCAAAGAGGAATTTCAACTGAAACATTGAGCACTATCCCCACAAACAAACTAACACCAACCATAGTTGATATCATCATGATGATGGCATGCCATGAGCCACTAAGTGACCTTTAACATTCCCAACTCATTGACTTCTATTTTATATTATTTCCATTACATAGAACCATTGACCACCCAAAGTATTTATTTATTGGGATAACATAGAATCTATTGCTATGTTTCATAGCTAGAGTGGAAAACCCTTTTGAAAAGAGGAGATACTAGTTAGGGTAAGACAAAGAACAATACATACCCAAAGTATGACATACACAAAGTATTTATTTTTGGTAGTGGGGATAACAGAGTATCTTTTGTTATTTCATAGCTAGAGGGAATAGGCTCTTGAAAAGAGGAGATGCTATTTCATCTAAAGAGGAAAACACTTTTGAAAAGACGAGATCCTAGTTAGGGTAAGAAAAAGTATAATATATTGTGAATATTTAACATTCTTTTATATATATATGTTTAAATTGATTATATTATTGTTCAAATATCATCAAACTACGTTAATGATACTATTAAAAAAAAGTACAAATACTATAAAATAGTGAAGATGAGACTTAGTGCGTCTACATTTTAATAGAAAAACATTGACCTTGGTTACAGTGTTTATTTATGGAGTCAGGGCATTAGAGTATTTATTTCATATAAGGAGGAAAACACTTTTGTAAAGAAGGACATCATGTCTAAGATAATTTTGTGAAAACAAAGTATAATTCAATGTAGAATGATGAAAATGTTTATATGGTTGAAAATAAGTAAACAATAGTTTTATAGAAAAATAATAATGTCTATTCAAAAGTGTAGATCGATCAAGTCTTTTATTGAAAGATAGAGTAGAAGTTGAGATTATCAAGGCTTTCTCTTAAAGGATGGTAGATGTAAATGAAGCTTTAACACAACTTTGATTTAGATAAATAATGGACACTCCCTATGAATCTTGTCAATCCAAATTCTAATTTATAGTGAGTCATTATGAACTCTTCTTTAAAGGGTGGGCTGAGATTAAAAGTAAAAAAATGTAGGATTGAGAATTATTTCTCAATGAAATATTAAAAAACTATCATTAAATAGGCAACATTAAATATAGCATTATGGTCCCACATGATCATTGCAATTACTATTCAATCCCTAAATAGAAGAGATTTTTTGTTTGGAAAAAAAGTACAATGTGGAGATTGTGAATATTATCATTATTTGATCCTAGGATTATAACTGTGATATTACTGAAATTGATTACATTGTTACTAAAACATCATGAAACTAGGTTAATGAAATTATCAAAGTACAATCAAACTAAGTTAATGAGATTATAAAAGTACAATTACTATAAAATATTGAAGAGGGGATTTAATGCATATAGTATAATGAAATATATAAAATATAGAAACATTGATCTAGATGTACTTGTTTAAATAGTTGACTAAAAAAGTACATTGTAACTTAACATGCTCATGCTAATTACTATCATAAACTAAGGAAAATCTGAAGGATTTATGCTTACCTTTTAAGTGTAGAAAGTTTGATAAATTTTGCTCATTTTTAAAAAGTCAATCATAAATATTTGGTATTCGTTTTGTAATTTTTTTTTTACATTTCTAAAGAATTTTTGCAATTAAATTATAGAAATCAACAAAAATATCAGTATGTAATAAGTCTATAACATAGGAAATTGGAATCACGGTGCGCAACCACTAGCAGATCTCTATCCACGGGACGGGATTGCACAGAACGGCGTCTTGCAAGGTTGCATGATCGATTGAAGAAGGACGGCGTTGTGCAGTAGGACGGGTCCACCGTGGGTAGACTGCCAGGCCCTGGCTGGGATCGATTGCTCATTGGGAATATTCGAGGCTGTCCTCACGCCCCATGTGCTAAGTGACTGGATTGGCTCGCTGGTGGGGTAGTCCGATGGGTTCGCCCCCGGATCTGCGCTCTGAGGCCTTCAACCAGCTAATTGCCTCTTAGAATAAGAGATCGGGAAAAGGAAACCCTCTGAAGTTTGTAAAAATAATTGAAGATGTACCGGAAGTCGCCCTCCCTCCAAAAGAAACTATGCAGGTTGCTCTCTCCCTGGCAGACCGAGCTCTAATCGGGCAATTCACGGGGCTCTGGCCCTCGCCAAAAACTACGGATAGCTGGGTCCAAAGAAACTGGAGTCCTTTAATATCCAAAAACGTAGCATCATACTCCGTCGGAAGGGGCTACTTTCTGTTCGACTTCGAATCCAAGGAAGATAAAGACCTAATTTTCAGAAACGAGCCCTATTTCATGGGGCCGCAGGGCCTCTATCTTAATGGGTGGACTCCGGACTTCGATCCCGAGGCTGACACCCCTAAAGTTGTGCCAGTCTGGGTCAGATTACCCAATCTCCCTATGCACTGCTGGAACACTAAATCCCTCCAGGCTATAGGGACCATCCTGGGGAAATATATTGACATGGCTATCCCAAAGGACCAATATGCCTGTGCCTGCATATGCGTTGAGGTGGATCTTGAAGCAGGATTGTCAGAGGCTATAAAACTATCAGTGGGGAACTGGTCCCACTTCCAAAAGCTCAACTATGAACAACTCCCTTTTAAGTGTAGAGGCTGCCAAGAATATGGGCACTTCATCCGTAACTGCCCTAAGAAGCCAGAAATCCAACATGACAAGGCGGAAGGATGGCAAAGGGTGAATAGATCAAAAACTAAAAATCAAGCCGAGGAGGTCTCTAAGAAAGGTGAAGGCACCAAATAAGCTAGAGTTATCCCTCTTGAAGGTTCTTAAGAAACCTCCAAGACTAAAGAAACCAATGAAGCAAGGGATGAATCCATTGATGTAGAAGAGAAATCTAGTAATGGAGATAGTAAAGATCCAGAAGCTGCCCTATCAGACCATCAAGTGAAAGCCCAAGAGGAAGGAACAACAATGATAAAAGAAGGAGAAAGCATGGGGAAGTCGGAGGAAGAAACTGAATCATAAGAAGAAGAAGAGGAAGAAGGGGAAATAGACTTGACTACCCCAAGAATGACTAAAAACTAAAGGAAGGAAATCCAAGAAAGAATTAAGGGAACAGGCTGCAAGGCTCCCAGCTAACCCTGGAAAAACTACTGAAGAACATGAGAAACACCCACCAAGGGCATGCCCAGAAAGGGATGCCTACGGCCTCTAAAAGTAAGTAATGAAGGTCCTCTCCTGGAACTGCAGAGGTCTCGGTAACAAAAGCAAGGAAGAATCTATGATAGATTTAATCTCTCTTCATCAATCGGACATCTTTCTGATCCAGGAGACCAAGATGGAGGAAGCTGCATTCCTCCATGTAAGTCAGAAATTTTGGAAAAAAAGAGGTAAAGCTGCTATTAGTTCAAGGGGTGCATCCAGAGGCATTGGAACTCTATGGGATGACAAGAAATACGTGGCTGTTGACATCAAGTACAGCTCTTGTTGGATCCTCACCCTGCTGAGGCAAAAAGACACTAACATTCTGGTAAGAGTTTTCAACATTTATGCACCCAACTCTTATGCTGAAAAAGAAATTTGCTGGAGCCTCCTTCGTGAGGAAAGAAGCAATCTGCATGGTAATGTAATTTTGGCGGGGGATCTAAATGTCATTCTCAGCCAAGATGAAAAAGAGGGGGCTCCCTAGTCATAGACCCCATCAGAGAAATTGTTGATGAGACCATTTTGGAATGGGATCTCATGGACGTTAAGCCCTCCTCAGGAAAATATACCTGGAATAATAAAAGGATCGGGCCTGGCCACATTGCTTCCAGGTTAGACCGCTTCCTTGTCCAGGACACCTTCCTCCTCCTTGGCCTGAATTTGTCTTCCAAAATCTTACCGTTTGGAGGCTCAGATCACAAGCCTATCCTCCTTGAGATGTTGAAGGATAAGAATTTGGGCCCTATTCCTTTCAGGTTCAATCCATTGTGGGCTACTCACCCCGAGTTTCTTAAGATTGTCACGGACTCCCTATATTCCCCGGTTACTGGATCCCCTTTCTTCGTTTGGGAGGAGAAACTGAGGAGGCTCAAGAAAGTCCTTAAAACTTGGGCTAAGTCGATCCCAACTCGCAATTTCAATAAAGTCCAAGCTGCTCATGCGCTGGAGATCCATCAGGCCAGCATGGAGGACAAAATCATGGTCAATTCTGATATACAAACTGAGACTAAGTTGCAAATGGACCTCCACGAAGCATGCACACAAGAATCAGAGTGGTGGAGGTAGAAATATCACTGCAAATGGCTGAAAGATGGCAATAGAAACACGGGCTTCTTCCACAAGCAGGCTGAGGCTAGAAAAAATTTCAATTATGTGCATGAGATACAAGCTCACGACAGGTTAATCAACCAATTCGAGGAAATTAAAGCTGAAGCATCTAGGCACTTCAGGGAATTATTCACAACCCAGCCTGTCAATGATGACGTCGACCTAGTAAATCTTGTTCCCAGCGCTGTTAAAAATAAAGACAATGACATTCTGAAGTAGCTTATCATGATGGATGAAATCAAGAATGTTGTTGATGGTATGGAGGATGATAGAGCTCTGGGCCCCGATGGATACAATGCTAACTTCATTAAAATTTATTGGGACATTATTAAAAAGGATTTATTCAAAATGGTCAGTAAATCCCAGAGATGTAGCAAAATTGGAGGCAGCACAAATTTTTCCTTCTTGGCTCTGATCCCCAAAGAGAAGGAAGCTAAATTGTTTGACAGGTTCTGGCCTATATCCTTGTGCAATATAGGATATACAATCATTACTAAGATTATGGCCAGCAGACTAAAACATATCTTGCCTTACCTTATTCCGGAGAACCAAGGTGGTTTCATAAAAGGCAGGAAGATTTGGGAAAACATTATCTTAGTCCAAGAGGCTATTCATTCTAGTCTGAAGAATGGAGACAAGGGAATGGTGGTGAAAACGATTTAGCAAACGCTTTCGATAGAGTCATCCACCCTTTTCTCTTCCAAGTAATGAGGAGATTCGGATTTGCTCCAGAATTTATCTCATGGGTCAAAGCCTATATCAGTAACCCCTAGATAGCTCTACTCGTAAACGGAAGAGTTGCCCCCTTCTTCCAAGTTTCAAGAGGTTTGAGGCAAGGATGCCCACTATCTCCACTGTTGTACGCCATCCAGGCTTCAGCTCTAAGTTTTCAATTGGAATTTGCCAGGCAAGATCAAGAGCTTTCAGGAATTAGGATGGCAAGAGGTACAAAATACACCAATCATGCGCAATTTGTGGACGATACCATCTTGCTTAGAGGAGCCAGCCAGATAATAGCTCGCCGATTCAAGAATGAAATGAACCATTACTGTTAAGCCTTCGGAAGCAAAATCAACTTCAGAAAGAGTCAGATCTATGGCTGGAACATAAATCCTAGGGAAATGCTAGATATTACCCGGGTTCTTAATATGGATGGAGATTTCAACTGGGAGTCCTTCAATTATTTAGGGGTACCTATATTCAAATCCAAACCCAAGAGCTCAGCCTGGAATCCTATTGTTGAAAAAATCAAAAGAAAAATCATGGGATGGGGGGCGATCTAGCTCAATCTAGCTGGGAAGGTAGTGCTTATTAAAGTTGTTCTCAACAACTATCTACTGTATCAATGCTCCTTACTACTAGCTCTGGTCAAAATAATAAATCAGAATGAAGGTCTGATGAGAAACTTTCTCTGGCAGGGTGGGAATAATGGGGGAGGCAAAAAAATTGCCTTGGTCAGTTGGAAAACCATCAAAACGCCCTGGTCAGAGGGTGGACTCCAAATCAGAGACTTAAGAATTCAAAACTTGGCTATGGGAGCCAAGCTGCTCCAGAATTTTCTCGAGCCAAAACCTTCTTGGAGCAGTCGGGTGCTTAAATGCAAATATTTCCTTGGATCAAGGCTTAGATGTCTCGACGAGGATCATGAGACTAAGAATGGTTCTCCAATTCTTAATATCTGTAAGAAGGTGATGCCATACTTCAAAGCTGAGCTACATTGGATCCCAGGAAATGGGAAATTGATCAGATTGTGGCAAGACGCGATCCTTGGGCAGCCTCCACCTCATCTCCCATGTTTACAAAACTGGATGACAGCGTTGGGTCTCAATACGATTTGGGATATATCCGTCTAGGAAAATGATGAGCCAAATTGTTGGACAGGATGGAGTTTGCTAGAATGCCTTGCAAATTTAAATACTGAAAAAACCTTGTTGTTAATTCATTTGACTGGTCTGGATCCGTTGGATAAGACTACAAAGGACAAGCGTGGTTGGTGAACGGTCTTTGGCAAATACTCTACGGCTGAAGGTTACCATCGATTTTCTGCCAATTACAATGTGTCGGGTAATCCAGAAATCTGGAATTATTTGTGGAATTACAGGACAGTGCCGAAAATTGAGATGTTCACTTGGTCGTCGATGCATGGGAGAGTGCTAACAAGTGAGAATTTGGAGAAAAGGGGGATCGTTGGGCCATTTCGCTGTCCCCTCTATGATGAAGCCTTAGAAACTATCAGTCACCTCTTTTTAAAGTGCTCTTATGCTATCTCTGTCTGGATGGAGGTGCTGAAGCGTTGGGGAGACGGAATGCAATTACCGTATCATATCCAGGCCTGTTTTCTCAAATGGGACAAACTTTACTAGGGAGATCTGAATAAAAAAAAAGGAGTGAGAGCATGTTGGATGAAACTCCCTAAAATAATATGTTGGTGCATTTGGAATGAAATAAATCACAGAATATTTCAAGACAAGATTCAGCCAGCATGGAATATTTCCACCAAAGCAATTGCTTTACTTGGGGAGGTGGTCAGTATCTCAAAAATCCCAAACAATAAGGAAAATCTGACTAATAATGAAAAAGGCTGGATGCAAAGTCTCAACATCATGGCTTCAAGTACTATGAATGGGAAAAAATCGGAGGACTAGGATATCAGGATGGACAAGACCCAGTTTGAGAACTGGTTAAGAGAAAGGAAGATCTTCAAACTGTTTTTCGACGGAGCCTCTAAAGGGAACCCTGGAAGAGCGGGACGAGGAGGAGTTGTTATTGATCTGGGAGGGAAAGTCGAGATAGAATACTACTGGAACATTGGCTACAACTCCAATAATATGGCCGAGGCTTATGGGCTCTGGCAAGGACTCAAGCAGCTACAGAAGAAAGGGGTGGAAGAGGTAATGGTCTTTGGTGATTCCAGGTTAATTATTCAGGCTTTGAACGGAGGAAGAACGGGAAAGAATGAAAGAACAGTAAGGTTGATTAAGAGAATCAAATCCAAGGCCAAAATGTTCAGGAAGGTCAAATTCTTTCACATTCTTAGGGAGCTAAATGTATTGGCGGATCTTGCAGCCAATAAATCTATAGTTGTAGGTCTCAATGAACTCATTGTTAATTCGGTTGTAAGCATTGAAATACCCCCTTAGCTCCTTTGTAGGTTAATTGACCGAAGGAAGCTGAGAATAGGTAGATTGTTGTATCGAGTTCTCTTTTCAGCGATTTCTTGCTGGCTCCTTTAATATAACATAACCGTTCCTGTTAAAAATAATAAAAAAGTCTATAACATAAGAAGATAACAACATATAGAGAAACCAATTCATACAAAATTGTTATATACTTTCTTAGGTGCTTAGAATAACATTGTTATTTAGATAAATAAGACCCTCCCCCCCACCCCCCCAAAAAAACATAGTCCATCGTTTTATTAAAATCATGAACCATATTGTACATATAGCATACATGTCGTCTAGATTAGATAATCGATTCTTACATCAGAAAAATGGAGAATATATATGCTCCTACTAGTCCTATATGGATATGTTAAGAAACTAGTTATATAGTCAGAGATGATTCATATAGTGGTAAAAAAACATTTCCAAAAACAACCCATCTCATGGGAAAATAGGTTCAGGAATAATCCAGGGTCCGATTCCTTGATAGAATCCTTATCATGGATCTATATAGTTGTATGGAGTCCACAATTAGATCAAGTCCCTGCTTAGAAAGTAAATCTTCCTAGAGATTTCTCTCTCTATAGAGATGATGAAAAGAAATACGTTGAAAAAGCGACAATAACCAATGAATCTCATTCAAAAGAGAGGCTAAGTAAATGTTCCTAGACGAATATTTGTGATTTATCTAGTCGATTGCAGGTTTAGAGTCACCATATACCTATAGACTCTGGATCTTCAAGTGTATGGAAAGTTCCAGGGTCAAATAAATAGCATATAGTTCATCCCCATTGTTAGATGTTAGGCCAATGTTTGCAGCAAAATGTTGTCAGACAGAATCAGAAGAGAAAAGAATGTCATGTGAACCACCCACACTTGGATCCCCTACCGCAGCACCGTCGAAGTAACACCAGGGATATGATTTATCTATCAGTTCAGGTTGAATGATCCATGAAGACTGATGTGAAGTCAATTGAGGATAGTGCTCATGAATTAATAAGCATTTAACCACATAAACAAAGGGTGGAATAAAAGACTCCTGAAATAAAGTAGAGTTTCAGGCCTTCTAGGTATGCCATATGATGATAATGGGAAACTCTCTATATGGAAGGTATAAATATTGTTGGGACCATCATCGATATGCATCAACTAAATCGATACCTTCCCACTTAAACAGTATATTTAGATCTCAAAAATGTATCTCCATATATCATTAATGTAGGAGCATTCAATAAAAAGTTGGGTGAGGTCCTGTTGCAGCTGCAACGTTTTCCCAAAATTCTAAAATTTTGGGACCCTCCTTTACTTTGAATTAGTTAGATTTCCTCTTGTTTTCAGCCTTTTTGATGTTGGCCTTTGGTTGTTTTAAAGCGTCTCCCAGACATTTTGATTGCTACAAATCACTTGGTTTTCCTCATTTCATGCCTTAAATTTCATCTTAAATTGAGCTCCTAGCTGTTTGTAGAACTTTTAAAGCCTTCGTTTCAAAGTTTTCTTATATCGGGAGGGTTTTTTCTTTTAGCTGTCCCACCGTTGCGGGTGTTCTTCAGCTCCTAATTTTCTTTTCCGCTCCGCCGTTGCGGGTGCCTTTGAACTCTTGGTTGAGTTCATCGAGCCCGCCGTTGCGGGTGCTGTTCAAGTCTGCGTGACTTTTATCGCGACCGACGTTGCGGGTAGGTTCCAAGTCTTGGTCGTCGTGTTTGTGCGCCGATTGTTACGGGGGTTAATCTTTTCATCTTGCCGTTGCGGGTGTTGCCTTCATGCCGCATCAGAGGGGGATGAAATCTACCCTCGCCGCCGTTGCGGATCAATGGGAAGTCCGGAGATGCTGTATACCGCCGACCCATGCTATGTAGAGTGTATTTTTCCCCGTGCGGACAATGAAGTATTGAGGATGGTCCGTCGTTGCGGAGAGGGCTGAGTTGTGTCGCCCGATATAACTTTCGAGTCCGCTCCGACTGAGTTGACTTGTCGCACGTGTGAGGTTTTATATATACGGGGGCGTGTTTTTGGGTTTTTATTGTTGTTTTGTCGCGCCCAAGCTGTCAACGCTGTCGAGCTCGCGAGTCTTGTGGAAGCATCGTACCGGTACCCGCGTCCAGCTGTCAACTGGGAGCTCAATCATTGAAGCCTTTTCGGTGTGCATTACTGACAAGTAGGATCTTTACCTCCTTTTGCTTGTATTTTCAAGGGTTCGGCTGGGTGACTTATGCTGTGTAGAACTACGGCCCATAGTCCCGTTTCGTTCACATACGGAGTTTTTTATACCCACGGCTAGGGTTGTCGTTTTCGTTTCCCCAGTAGTTGCGCCCGCATTTTATCTTTTTGGGGTTGGATAGCTTGCGCGGTTAGAGGGGGGGGTTTGTTCTTTAAAAGCCCGCGTTTTCATCTACATCCTCCATTTTAGTTCGTCCCTAGCGATAGAGGAAGACACGGTGCAGGCGGCCGTTATGCCGCCTGCACCTGATTCAGTTCTTGTATGATGAGGTCCTTAAGCGTCTTGGATGGGGTTTTCGCCAGATTTTTCATGGTAGATGCCCGGCTGTGCATTGCCCTTTCCTCGAGCCCTAACCTTAGCCTCTGCGCCGCGTAGTTCGCCATTGTCGGCCACCATGAAACCCTAGGCCCGCGCCGCAGTCCTTATTCAAAGTTCTGGGGAAAGCATGAGTAATGGCACTGGTGGGGTTCCCCTGTGCGAAGATTTGTTTTGGAATCCCGCGGTTGATAGTCGCAGCAATGTAAATCCATGCCCGCGAATAACATAAGCTTTACAGTAGAGCCATGTTTGAATTCGGATTCTTTGTAGTCATGTGCCCTGCATTTGAGAATTATGCATTTGCACTGAATATCATTTATTTAAAATGGCATCTTGTGAAATCATGCAATTTTGATAATAGGCCATGGGATGAATAATTCTAATTTTAATCCCGCAGCATTAGGACCTTGCTCGCTATATTGCAGAATAGTCTGAGTCCTTGTGCTAATAGTTTCAAATAGTCATTATATAGAGTGGTTGTGTATACATGTGAGATTTGCTTTCTTACTTACACATTGATATAAGATAATAGCACAACTCAAAGATTGCATGACTGGTTCAAATCCTCCATTTTGAAGAGCTTATATCTGATATCATTATAGTCACATAGACAATGGAGAAAGAGTAAACTGCTTTTTAATATTCATAAATTTGAATTGCTTAATATCATGATGTTTACATTGCAGGGAGATTTTAAAATGTCCAGAAGACAGAAAAAGAAGGCCCCTGTGGTAGAAGAACAAACAGCAATAGAGGCCATCCTACCAACTGAGTATATTTATGAGGACACCTAGTGTGTCACGGGGGTTGAACCTGAGTATAAGTGGGGAGACATATACAGGCTGATTTCCCGGAGGGAAGTCCCAGATATGGGCCTGGAGGAAGAACCAATTTACGCAAATATAGAAAAGTCGGCCATTATGAAGGTAGCCACCAGGCCAGAGATGTTTCCATGTTCTGAGGTGATGAGGTGGATCTTGCCACACACAGACCATGGCTCAATGCTTATCTGTAATGTTGAAGTTCAGGGCTATGCTTCCTTTAGCCCTGGATATGTGGCCTTAGCTTACCACCTGCCTGAGCCCCAAGTTTTCTTGTCCAATGAGTGGTTGGACAATGTCAGGATGGATTTGATAGAAACCATGAAGAGAATGCTATTACCAGGGAAGCTCTATAGACATAGAGCTACTGAAGATTATGACACAGCCACCCTTAGAGCCCCTTACAGATTCGTAGCTCTAATGCTGAATAGGATCTTCGGGAGGGCCAATGGTAGATTATTCAAATTCGAATGGATACCCCTGATTTTCTATGTGGCCACAGAAGGGACCATCTTCAACTGGTCCAGCCTGGTATCTAGTAGTCTATCTTCTTGTATAGCCGCAGCGAAGGGAGGAGTAGAACAGAAAAAATCCGAGTTTTATATGAGCTCGCTCCTGATTGACTGCATCTTATGCCACCAGCCTTTCCCCGGGCTCAAATGTGTTTGGGACAGGGACAGAATGCCCGTATATGCAGCCTATAAGCTACTGGGGGCTCATCAATACTATGGTTATTATCGAGAAATTTGTGAGCATTTTATCATGCCTCTACACACTCTTATCTTCCAAAAAGAATGTGACTGCATGTCTGAAGAAGCAATGCAGGTGGTAGAGGAGTTTGGTGATTATTTCTTGACGGAGAACGGGATGTATCTTAGGATGTTTGGTGGGTCAAGGACACCTTATCTGCTGCCCAAGTATGCAACAGATTATGTCATCCATAAGGAGGCTGTTAGACAGGTATTTATTGACGGCGTTGGCCATTTCTTATTCCAGAAGAAGAAGGCGGTCTATCCACCTTTACCATTTAAGTTAGGCAGCTACAGTTTCACCAATGTGAAACAGGCTCCAGAATTTATAGAGGAACTAGAGAAGTTCCGTTTTGGGGAGATGACTTTCAGGAGGAATGACACTCATGAAATAATGGCTGAGCATTGCAGAAAGCACAAGGTGTTTTATGAGTACACCCATCATTTCGACAATGATGAATCCATTTTCAGACGAGCCCCGAACATAACAGCACTCAATAAAAGGTTCAAACCAAAGCACTCCACCAAAGGTGGAAAAGGATCTGAACAAGAGAATGCTGAGCAGGCTAAGGCTGAAGAGGTAGCCCAAAGGATAAGACAAGAGGCCCAGAGGCTAGAAGAAGAGGCTGCAGAATGGCTCCGGAAAGGAGAAGAAGAAAAGAGGAAAGCTGCCCAGGATGCAGCGGAAAGAATAAATGAAGAAGCCCAGAGAAAGCTGGACGAAGAGCTTCGAAAGCAGGAAGCTGAAAAGACAAGGTTGACACAACAACCAGCTTCTGAGACACCACCAGAACAAATTCAAGGTGAGGAAAACCCTGAGGCGTAGACTCTGCAAGTGCCCACTACTATCACTCCTACAACCCCTATGCTTCAATTAGCGCCCTTCGCACAGGAAAAAGGGGAAGCAGTCCCTGATTTCAGTACAGTATACTATGACAGGGCTACCAAAAGGATTATGAGGAGAACTGAGAGAAAGATAGAAGAAAGAGGGATGGCCAGCACAATGATAACTAATAAACCTGTGATGGTCGGGACATATAAAGATTCAAGGTTTGTCATCAGGGCTAGGAGGGCAGCAATACACGCTACGGAGGATAATATAGATCGAATGATGGAGGAGATAGATTCGACCAAGAAAACCTCCTCTCAGCTGAAAGACACCCTAAGGAAGGAAAGAGAGGAGGGAAATAAACTGAAAAGAAAATACGAGCATGTGCTTAAAGAAATGGAGGCTACAAAGAGCGAAATCCACGCCATTCAGCAAGAATCACAGGTGAAAGAAACAACACAAGAAGCCCTGGCAAAAGCACAACAGGAGATTCAAAGTTTAAAAGATGAAAAGGAGCAACTGATGGTAAAGATGAAAGACCTGATGGAGCAGCAAAATATCATGCATGAATCCAATACCTTGCTCGTTAAGGAACTGGAAGCGGCAAAGGCACAGCAGGTCGATCTGCAGCTAGTTAAAGAACACATCTTGGCTCAGAAAGCTAAGGTGTTGTACCTGCAAAATGCTCTAGAGGAGGAAAGATGTCAGGTCCTCCAGATTGATGGCAGACTGGATGAAATCTTAGACACCGCTTCTTATTTTGTGGACAGGTCGCAAGACATCCTTGAAGTACTGACTTCACGGATAACCAGGGTGGAGGATGACAAGGAATTCCCAGCTGAGCTACTAGTCAAGGATAAACAAGCTTTGAAGCGGGACCATGACCTGATAGAATTCGCCATCAACACTGCAGAAGACTTCCAAAAGAATGTCAAGAAAACAAAGGGAGCATGCACAGAATTCTTCAGGAGAGCCCTGGTCACATACAACCGTTGTCAGACAGGAGCTGAGCAGAGACTACACGAGTTCCCAACTCATGATGCATTTGCAGAAATGTTGCAGAAAAGGCAGCAAGATGAAGAAGCCAAAGTGCAATGCATCAGAGCTATTGATGAACAAATCCTCAGAAATGAAATAGGCCACGCAGCCATTAGTGTACAGCTCTTAGAGGAACAGGTACGTTTGAACACGGCCAGAGTAGAGGCCATTCGGAAGCAAGCTGACAAATTTGAGCTGAACATTCAGTTCCTGGAACCCAACTCGTTTGAAAGTCTCGCTGCTGAAGCAGCTGCGTGGAGAAAGTTCTTGGAGGACCAAGCGGGACCCTCCTCATGAGAAGAACCGGTCAACTTTTATATATTTAATAATTTGTAAAAGGTTGTAGGAAATTGAAACGTTGGGGAGCCCAAAGGTCACTTTGGGCAACCCAACCAATTTTGCTTTTTGTATAAAACTAGGGAAGATAGACAAGTAGAAGGGCTTTTTTCCCAGTGAGACTGGAGGACCTATTGTAAGAAGAACTACTTCCTTTTGCAATAAATATTTTAGTTTGCCTGTTGGAGAAAGATATATGAAGTTTCCAAATGTTAACAGATGGATGGCGGAAAGACGAACTACTTTGTTTTTTCAGCCTGTGTCCATAATCGTGAGATCGTTCTAACTCTGTGACTCATGTCTTGTTGAATGGTTTCTGATTTATTTTGTGGAAAATTCATTTAGAGTAATGCTTGCGTTTCATATAACAGTTAGTTATCTGATGGTTAGAATATATTTTGGTTCATGTGTTGTAAACATAAATATCAGCTACCTGTAATTGTGTTTATCATACATGGAGATAATGCATTACTCATTAATAATCTTTTCTGGCTCCCCGAGGATAGATAGTTAGGTGTTTAGATTGTGTTTGTTTTATTCCCTGATTGCATATGTGGTTTAGATGTGGTGAACATAAGATGAGAGGTAAGAACCTGCGCAACACATTGTGTCGTTCCTTGCATCTTTATCACCCTGCATGGTCAAAATAGGCATCTGCATTGCATACATTAAGTAAAAATACAAATTCCGGTGGACCGGGCCGCAACCGGTAAACCCTTGTTGTTACTTTGACCTACGGTAGCCGGACCGTAAACCGGATGGATTCCCTATACCAAACAGTCAGCGGGCTAGTTGGGAACGCTGATTGGGGAGAATCCCTTACTGTTGCTGCCTGCGAATTTCCAGGCCTCAACAGTTTTGGCGCTAGAAGGAGGGCCGCTAGAAAAGGGCTGGTCGTGGAATTTGTTTTCCCGAGACTATCCTACCAGCAGATGTTTTAAAGTTCAGCCTAACTCGAAGTTTAAGTTTTCTTGTCCTATCCTTGAAGCCTTGTATTTCTAGTGTTACTCGTTCACCTGTGCTCATGGCTGGGAATCAACCTAACCCTTTGCCAGCATGGAAGGCTAGGTCACCTCTTAACTTGAACCCTCCTTTACACAACTTACCGCAAGCCTTTGACAAACTTTTACCTAAGTTTGATCCTGCGGACCATATTGCTGTAGATGATCACCTTCAAATATTTTACCTGGCGTTAGAAGGGCTAAGGGCTGGAGAGCATGAAGATGTGGTGTGTAGACTTTTTCCCCATACTCTGAAAGGAGCAGCAGCCTCCTGGTATTTTGGGCTACCTGTAAATTCCATTCCTGATTGGGATACTTTTGAAAGAATTTTCAGAAATAAATACACAACCCAGAAGACACATGCCTCGTTGATGAAAGGACTTGGTTTATTGAGGAAAGAGAAGAATGAAAAAGTACGAAGTTTCACTTAGAGATTTTCATATTACTTAAAAAAAATTTCTGTTATGGATAGACCTTCAGACAAAGTTTTAATTGAGTATTATACCTCAGCTCTAGGTCCTGAGTTGGCCATGTTTGCCAAAATAAAGGTCAAGACTACACTGGCAGAAACCTATCAAGAGGCTGAAAGAGTAGAGGCTGAAAGTGAGAGTATAGAAGACTATCCTGACTCAGTTGAAGAAACCGCTGTAAAAAG
>LPNX010044754.1:103169-122610 GCA_001517045.1 Pseudotsuga menziesii
GAGAAGGCCGGCCATATGATTATCATGAGATGATGAAGGTGCTTCAGAAGTTGTCCAACCGAGTTGTAGAGTTGGAGAAAGAAAGGGATATTCAAATGACCAATAAGCCTCCCTATCCCAGAAAAGAGGATGACAACCAATGGCAAGTCCCCCCCCCCTAAATTTGGCATCAGTAAACATAACAGAGGTAGGAGGGGATGATTTCTGTACTTTTCACCAACTACCCCACTCTGAGAAGAAATGCCCTCAATGGATACATTCAATGACACGGGTGATGAATAAGCTGTTGGACCCAGAGTTGACTAGAGACAATGGCAAACAAGTAAAAGAAAAACAGACCATAGAAAAGACAGAGGATGATACTATGTTTTCATGGAATGGAGTTTCGTTGTTTAACATTGAAGAAAATGCTCTCAAATCTCGGTACACCCCTACAACCACAAAAGATGAAAACTCGACCATCAAGAATAATGCAAGAATGTCAAAAGGTCAAGATTCACAAGAAGAAGTCGAGGGGTAGGCCGATGTGAAGGCTAAAGATGACTCGCCTAAAGATATTCATTATAAGAAGGAAACAGAGCCACTCATTAAACCATTAGGAGATTGTGAAGAAAGCAAGGCTGGCAAGCTAACAGAGGAGTTTCCCATGACAAACCAACCTGTGGAAGAAAAGATTGAGCTCATCAAGACAATGAAAACCAGCGCTCCACCTTTCCTTGTGACTCTTGAAATTTTAAATCATAATGTCCATAATTGTTTGGTAGATTCTGGATCATCCATGAATGTTATGCCTCTGATAGTCTGCAAAAAACTCAATGGACAGATAAAGCCTACTCTTTGGGATGTCACACAACTTGAAAAAACTAGTGTCAAGGTAGTGGGAGAAATGAAGAACGTGATGATTCAGTTGTTTGCAAACAAAAGGATATGCCATTACATTGACATCGTAGTAGCAGACATTCCTGATGGTTATGGGATGATTTTAAACCGAGACTGGACATCGAGACTTAATGGGTACTTTGCTTCAGATTGGTCTCATTTGTGGTTACCTCAGAAGGGCAGCCCAAACCTGATTAAGATTCTAAGAGAGCCCTTCATGAAGCTTAATGTCACTGAGTTAGGGGAAGGAAACGAATCTGCTGACTCTGTTTTGGGAAACTATCTTACTGAGCTCAGACTAGAACACCATTCCTCAAAAATGGCCAACCTGGTGATGGACTCTCAGTCTGTTCTCCTTCAACTCCCTCAGGTTGAAAGAAATGATGGCAGAATTTTAGATATGGGGTCCATCTCAATAACTGCACAGCTGGACCATGGTTAGACATTTTAGGGCCGAAATCCCACTCATTCCCAGTTCTTTAAATCTGAAAATTTTGGGATGGGCGAATTTTTGTTTTCCTGTTTTTTCTTTCTTTTGTACATAAATAAATTGCTTTGTTTTCTTAATGCTAAATGCTTTCTTGGTTTTAGTACTTTAATGTTTTTTTTCTCTTATTGCTTGTTATGCTACTCTTTTCTTATGGTTTTGCTAGCTTTCTTTGTTTAAAATAAGAGGCAAACTTTTGGATGCAATGGAAACATCAGGGGTCTGTATTAACTAAAATCCTGAGCAAGAGGACTGTGTTTTAAAAGTGCAAATAATCTTCTAGCAGTTGTATTCCTAGCAGGCAGTGCACTCAGTTGAAGTCTTACTTAATCCCTGTAAATAACTCAGAAGTAAAAAGGGTCTGAAGTACTATTTAGGGGCTCCATCCACTTCACATCTTAAATACCCAAGGGGGTGACAGCACTAGACCCGCGGGAAGGAAACAGAGTGAGACATTTTATCATATATAAATGATCCCATGCCATGAATCAAGGGAAGGGCTAAAAGCTCTTAAGAGTCACTTCTTCCAAAGGAACAAAGCATATCAGAGCAAAGCTCCAAAAAAGCATAAATATCAAAGCATAAAGTAACAAATGGCCACAAGATTCTCTCCGTCCGTGAATTGAAATATAAAATATATCATTCACACAAAAGGACACTATGGGATAGAGGATCCTGAATTAAAATTCAGTAAGAAAGGCTCGCAGAAGGACTCATATCAAAAGAACTAAAGTTTAGAAAACACAAAGGTACAAAATGGCATGGGAATGAGGAACAAAAGGGTAACACTGTTCACTTTCTGTCACAATCCTGTGGTGTCAAAGCTGTAAACCCCGAAGGGCGGGTAAAATGAACCTCATTTATTTGGCCTCTAAAGAGTTATTCGGAACTGGAATACTGCTGGTGTTACCTTTTCCCGAAAAGATAGACTTCTACTAAGTGACTTAAGGCATGATTTCCTTACTTGGACATACATACTTCTAAAAGAGGTCGAGTTTATTCAGACAGTCTTAAGCTGGGGAAGAAAGTTAATCCAGAGATCTAGGGTTCACCAGGTAGTTGCCAATTGTTGCAGCTGCAACGTTTTCCCAAAATTCTAAAATTTTGGGACCCTCCTTTACTTTGAATTAGTCAGATTTCCTCTTGTTTTCAGCCTTTTTGATGTTGGCCTTTGGTTGTTTTAAAGTGTCTCCCAGACATTTTGATTGCTACAAATCACTTGGTTTTCCTCATTTCATGCCTTAAATTTCATCTTAAATTGAGCTCCTAGCTGTTTGTAGAGCTTTTAAAGCCTTCGTTTCAAAGTTTTCTTATATCGGGAGGGTTTTTTCTTTTAGCTGTCCCGCCGTTGCGGGTGTTCTTCAGCTCCTAATTTTCTTTTCCGCTCCGCCGTTGCGGGTGCCTTTGAAATCTTGGTTGAGTTCATCGAGCCCGCCGTTGCGGGTGCTGTTCAAATCTGCATGACTTTTATCGCGACAGACGTTGCGGGTAGGTTCCAAGTCTTGGTCGTCGTGTTTGTGCACCGATTGTTGCGGGGGTTAATCTTTTCATCTTGCTGTTGCGGGTGTTTCCTTCATGGCGCATCGGAGGGGGATGAACTCTACCCTCGCCGCTGTTGCGGATCAATGGGAAGTCCAGAGATGCTGTATACCACCGACCCGTGCTATGTAGAGTGTCTTTTTCCCCGTGCGGACAATGAAGTATTGAGGATGGTCCGCCGTTGCGGAGAGGGCTGAGTTGTGTCGCCCGATATAAATTTCGAGTCCGCTCCGACTGAGTTGACTTGTCGCACGTGTGAGGTTTTATATATACGGGGGCGTGTTTTTGGGTTTTTATTGTTGTTTTGTCACGCCCAAGCTGTCAACGCTGTCGAGCTCGCGAGTCTTGTGGAAGCATCGTACCGGTACCCGCGTCCAGCTGTCAACTGGGAGCTCAATCATTGAAGCCTTTTCGGTGTGCATTACTGACAGGTAGGATATTTACCTCCTTTTGCTTGTATTTTCAAGGGTTCGGCTGGGTGACTTATGCTGTGTAGAACTACGGCCCATAGTCCCGTTTCGTTCACATACGGAGTTTTTTATACCCACGGCTAGGGTTGTCGTTTTCGTTTCCCCAGTAGTTGCACCCGCGTTTTATCTTTTTGGGGTTGGATAGCTTGCGCGGTTAGAGGGGGGGGTTTGTTCTTTAAAATCCCACGTTTTCATCTACCTCCTCCATTTTAGTTCGTCCCTAGCGATAGAGGAAGACACGGTGCAGGTGGACGTTATGCCGCCTGCACCTGATTCAGTTCTTGTATGATGAGGTCCTTAAGCGTCTTGGATGGGGTTTTCGCCAGATTTTTCATGGTAGATGCCCGGCTGTGCGTTGCCCTTTCCTCGAGCCCTAACCTTAGCCTCCGCGCCGCGCAGTTCGCCATTGTCGGCCACCATGAAACCCTAGGGCCGCGCCGCAGTCCTTATTCAAAGTTCTGGGGAAAGCATGAGTAATGGCACTGGTGGGGTTCCCCTGTACGAAGATTTGTTTTGGAATCCCGCGGTTGATAGTCGCAGTAATGTAAATCCATGCCCGCGAATAACATAAGCTTTACCGTAGAGCCATGTTTGAATTCGGATTCTTTGTAGTCATGTGCCCTGCATTTGAGAATTATGCATTTGCACTGAATATCATTTATTTAAAATGGCATCTTGTGAAATCATGCAATTTTGATAATAGGCCATGGGATGAATAATTCTAATTTTAATCCTGCAGCATTAGGACCTTGCTCGCTATATTGCAGAATAGTCTGAGTCCTTGTGCTGATAGTTTCAAATAGTCATTATATAGAGTGGTTGTGTATACATGTGAGATTTGCTTTCTTACTTACACACTGATATAAGATAATAGCACAACTCAAAGATTGCATGACTGGTTCAAATCCTCCATTTTGAAGAGCCTATATCTGATATCATTATAGTCACATAGACAATGGAGAAAGAATAAACTGCTTTTTAATATTCATAAATTTGAATTGCTTAATATCATGATGTTTACATTGCAGGGAGATTTTAAAATGTCCAGAAGACAGAAAAAGAAGGCCCCTGTGGTAGAAGAACAAACAGCAATAGAGGCCATCCTACCAACTGAGTATATTTATGAGGACACCCAGTGTGTCATGGGGGTTGAACCTGAGTATAAGTGGGGAGACATATACAGGATGATTTCCCGGAGGGAAGTCCCAGATATGGGCCTGGAGGAAGAACCAATTTACGCAAATATAGAAAAGTCAGCCATTATGAAGGTAGCCACCAGGCCAGAGATGTTTCCATGTTCTGAGGTGATGAGGTGGATCTTGCCACACACAGACCATGGCTCAATGCTTATCTGTAATGTTGAAGGTCAGGGCTATGCTTCCTTTAGCCCTGGATATGTGGCCTTAGCTTACCACCTGCCTGAGCCCCAAGTTTTCTTGTCCAATGAGTGGTTGGACAATCTCAGGATGGATTTGATAGAAACCATGAAGAGAATGCTATTACCAGGGAAGCTCTATAGACATAGAGCTACTGAAGATTATGACACAGCCACCCTTAGAGCCCCTTACAGATTCGTAGCTCTAATGCTGAATAGGATCTTCGGGAGGGCCAATGGTAGATTATTCAAATTCGAATGGATACCCCTGATTTTCTATGTGGCCACAGAAGGGACCATCTTCAACTGGTCCAGCCTGGTATCTAGTAGTCTATCTTCTTGTATAGCCACAGCGAAGGGAGGAGTAGAACAGAAAAAATCCAAGTTTTATATGAGCTCGATCCTAATTGACTGCATCTTATGCCACCAGCCTTTCCCCGGGCTCAAATGTGTTTGGGACAGGGACAGAATGCCCGTATATGTAGCCTATAAGATACTGGGGGCTCATCAATACTATGGTTATTATCGAGAAATATGTGAGCATTTTATCATGCCTCTACACACTCTTATCTTCCAAAAAGAATGTGACTGCATGTCTGAAGAAGCAATGCAGGTGGTAGAGGAGTTTGGTGATTATTTCTTGACGGAGAACGAGATGTATCTTAGGATGTTTGGTGGATCAAGGACACCTTATCTGCTGCCTAAGTATGCAACAGATTATGTCATCCATAAGGAGGCTGTTAGACAGGTATTTATTGACGGGGTTGGCCATTTCTTATTCCAGAAGAAGAAGGCGGTCTATCCACCTTTACCATTTAAGTTAGGCAGCTACAGTTTCGCCAATGTGAAACAGCCTCCAGAATTTATAGAGGAACTAGAGAAGTTCCGTTTTGGGGAGATGACTTTCAGGAGGAATGACACTCATGAAAGAATGGCTGAGCATTGCAGAAAGCACAAGGTGTTTTATGAGTACACCCATCATTTCGACAATGATGAATCCGTTTTCAGACGAGCCCCGAACATAACAGCACTCAATAAAAGGTTCAAACCAAAGCACTCCACCAAAGGTGGAAAAGGATCTGAACAAGAGAATGCTGAGCAGGCTAAGGCTGAAGAGGCAGCCCAAAGGATAAGACAAGAGGCCCAGAGGCTAGAAGAAGAGGCTGCAGAATGGCTCTGGAAAGGAGAAGAAGAAAAGAGGAAAGCTGCCCAGGATGCAGCGGAAAGAATAAATGAAGAAGCCCAGAGAAAGCTGGACGAAGAGCTTCGAAAGCAGGAAGCTGAAAAGACAAGGTTGACACAACAACCAGCTTCTGAGACACCACCAGAACAAAGTCAAGGTGAGGAAAACCCTGAGGCGCAGACTCTGCAAGTTCCCACTACTATCACTCCTACAACCCCTATGCTTCAGTTAGCGCCCTTCGCACAGGAAAAAGGGGAAGCAGTCCCTGATTTAAGTACAGTATACTATGACAGGGCTACCAAAAGGATTATGAGGAGAACTGAGAGAAAGATAGAAGCAGGAGGGATGGCCAGCACAATGATAACTGATAAACCTGTGATGGTCGGGACAGATAAAGATCCAAGGTTTGTCATCAGGGTCTGGGAGGGCAGCAATACACGCTACGGAGGATAATATAGATCGAATGATGGAGGAGATAGATTCGACCAAGAAAACCTCCTCTCAGCTGAAAGACACCCTGAGGAAGGAAAGAGAGGAGGGAAATAAACTGAAAATAAAATACGAGCATGTGCTTAAAGAAATGGAGGCTACAAAGAGCGAAATCCACGCCATTCAGCAAGAAGCACAAGTGAAAGAAACAACACAAGAAGCCCTGGCAAAAGCACAACAGGAGATTCAAAGTTTAAAGGATGAAAAGGAGCAACTGATGGTAAAGATGAAAGACCTGATGGAGCAGCAAAATATCATGCATGAATCCAATACCTTGCTCGTTAAGGAACTGGAAAAGCAGCTGGAAGCGGCAAAGGCACAGCAGGTCGATCTGCAGCTAGTTAAAGAACACATCTTGGCTCAGAAAGCTAAGGTGTTGTACCTTCAAAATGCTCTAGAGGAGGAAAGATGTCAGGTCCTCCAGATTGATGGCAGACTGGATGAAATCTTAGACACCGCTTCTTATTTTGTGGACAGGTCGCAAGACATCCTTGAAGTACTGACTTCACGGATAACCAGGGTGGAGGATGACAAGGAAGTCCCAGCTGAGCTACTAGTCAAGGAGAAACAAGCTTTGAAGCGGGACCATGACCTGATAGAATTCGCCGTCAACACTGCAGAAGACTTCCAGAAGAATGTCAAGAAAACAAAGGGAGCATGCATAGAATTCTTCAGGAGAGCCCTGGTCACATACAACCGTTGTCAGACAGGAGCTGAGCAGAGACTACATGAGTTCCCAACTCATGATGCATTTGCAGAAATGTTGCAGAAAAGGCAGCAAGATGAAGAAGCCAAAGTGCAATGCATCAGAGCTATTGATGAACAAATCCTCAGAAATGAAATAGGCCACACAGCCATTAGTGTATAGCTCTTAGAGGAACAAGTACGTTTGAACACGGCCAGAGTAGAGGCCATTCAGAAGCAAGCTGACAAATTCGAGCTGAACATTCAGTTCCTGGAACCCAACTCATTTGAAAGTCTCGCTGCTGAAGCAGCTGCGTGGAGAAAGTTCTTGGAGGACCAAGCGGGACCCTCCTCATGAGAAGAACCGGTCAACTTTTATATATTTAATAATTTGTAAAAGGTTGTAGGAAATTGAAACGTTGGGGAGCCCAAAGGTCACTTCGGGCAACCCAACCAATTTTGCTTTTTGTATAAAACTAGGGAAGATAGACTGGAGAAGGGATTTTTCCCAGTGAGACTGGAGGACCTATTGTAAGAAGAACTACTTCCTTTTGCAATAAAGATTTTAGTTTTCCTGTTGGAGAAAGATATATGAAGTTTCCAAATGTTAACAGATGGATGGCGGAAAGACGAACTACTTTGTTTTTTCAGCCTGTGTCCATAATCGTGGGATCGTTCTAACTCTATGACTTATGTCTTATTGAATGGTTTCTGATTTATTTTGTGGAAAATTCATTTAGAGTAATGCTTGCGTTTCATATAACAGTTAGTTATCTAATGGTTAGAATATATTTTGGTTCATGTGTTGTAAACATAAATATCAGCTACCTGTAATTGTGTTTATCATACATGGAGATAATGCATTACTCATTAATAATCTTTTCTGGCTCCCCGGGGATAGATAGTTAGGTGTTTAGATTGTGTTTGTTTTATTCCCTGATTGCATATGTGGTTTAGATGTGGTGAACATAAGACAAGAGGTAAGAACCTGCGCAGCACATTGTGTCGTTCCTTGCATCTTTATCACCCTGCATGGTCAAAATAGGCATCTGCATTGCATACATTAAGTAAAAATACAAATTCCGGTGGATTGGGCCGCAACCGGTAAACCCTTGTTGTTACTTTGACCTACGGTAGCCGGACCGTAAACCGGACGGATTCCCTATACCAAACAGTCAGCGGGCTAGTTGGGAACGTTGATTGGGGAGAATCCCTTACTGTTGCTGCCTGCGAATTTCCAGGCCTCAACAGGTCCTCACCATGAATTTGACATAATGGACATCTGTTAGGACCATACATATATAGATTACATATATGCTACCGGATAAGGTCCTTACCTGCCAAAGAAAGCCACATGAATAATTTAGATTTAAGTGGGCAAGGTATCTTCCATATTTGTGTCATCCACCATTCCATAGGGTCACGCTCTTCTTCTTCTTCTATGAGAATGAGATATCCATGTTTTGGAGTATAAGGTCCCCCATATGGATTCCCATTCCATGGAATGGTATCCTCAGAAGCTGAGATGTGTATATAATTCCTAACAAGATCCATAATGTACCTGTCTCATAATACTTTATTAGCATTTGAGAATCCTAGTTATTCAGAAGTGTGTCAAACTTATAGATAAGGCATTGATGACTTGTGATAAGCAATCTAATGAAGGAGGATAATTCCCATATCCATTATATGATCAATCATATGAGAAGGAAGACAACATTTAATCCCCGAACCAACCCATATGTTAAATACTAGTTGAAATAATTCACCATTATCTATACACTATGAGATCTTATTTGTAATTAATCCAAATGTGGCATATATAGAATTCCAATGACTAGATGCCTGATGTGGTGTATGACCCTGTGTTCTAAACCAATCCTCAATAGACAGTGGATAAATTTATTTATGATGGATGATACTAACCCAGATACCATCATAAGTAAGGATCCTCCATATACCTTTTGCAACCAGTGCCATTGAAAAAAAATGATGATGCATAATACCCCAACCTCCAATAGATTTAGGCAGGGAGAGTTTGTGCCAAGAGATCCAGTGATAATGTCTACCATCATGAGAGTTTCTCCATAAAAATTGGAAATCAAATTTAAGGATCTATGTGAGAATACAGGATGGAACATGTGCAAGAGTGACCCGGTAAATGGGCATGCCATCTAAAATAGACTTCAAGAGAGTATAACACCCAACACGAGACAAATAGGAATCGCACCATAGTTAAAGCTTACCTTCGATTCTGAAGTTAAATTAGTTGGGAGATAGTAGTGAGTTTTTGGGCCATGTGCAGCGTGGAGAATAAAAACGTGACGGGTTGAGAGAGGATATCTGTAGGTTGTTGGCAGCTTGCACTCACCGGTGTTGTGCAGTGGGCCCTCCCCATGTGCTCTTAGGCTGGATTGGATTGCTGGTAGGGCAGACCGATGGGTACGCCATCGGATCTACGCTTTGAGGCCTTCAATTAGCTCATTTCCTCTCAGGCTAAAAGATCGGGTAAAGGAATTCCTCCGAAATTCGTCAAAAGACTTGAAGATGTCCCTGAAGTTGCTCTCCCTCCAGAAGAAACTATGCGGGTTACCCTCTCCTTGGCAGACCGAGCTCTAATTGGGCAATTCACGGGTCTCTGGCCCTCGCCAAAAACCACGGACAGCTGGGTCCAAAGAAACTGGAGCCCCCTAATAACCAAAAATGTAGCATCATACTCTGTTGGAAGATGATTCTTTCTATTTGACTTCAAATCTAAGGAAGATAAAGACTTAATTTTCAGGAACAGGCCCTATTTCATGGGGCCACAGGGTCTCTACCTTAATGGGTGGACCCCAGATTTCGATCCCGAGGCTGACACCCCCAAAGCTGTCCCAGTCTGGGTCAGATTACCCAATCTTCCCATGCACTGTTGGAACCCTAAATCCCTCCAGGCTATAGGGACCGCACTGGGGAAATACATTGATATGGCTAGCCCAAAGGACCAATACGCATGCGCCCACATATGCGTTGAGGTGGATCTTGAAGCTGGATTGCCAGAGGCTATAAAACTTTCAGTGGGGAACTGGTCCCACTTCCAAAAGCTCGACTATGAACAGCTCCCGTTCAAGTGCAGAGGCTGTCAAGAATATGGGCACTTCATCTGGAATTGCCCTAAAAAACCGGAACCCCAACAGGATAAAGCAGAAGGTTGGCAAAAGGTTAATAGATCAAGAACTAAAAATCAAGTTGGGGATAGCTCTAAGAAGGGTGAAAGCAACAAAGAAGTCGGATCTACTCCTCTTGAAGGATCCCAAGAAACCCCTAAGACCAAAGAAACTAATGAACCAAGGGATGAAATCATTGAGGCAGAAGAGAAATCAAGTAGTGGAGATAGCAAAGAACCTGAAGTAGCACTTCCAGACCAACAAGCAACAGATCAGGATAAAGAACTAGCAATGACCAATGAATCAGAAAGCATGGGGAAGTTGGAGGAAGAAACTGAATCAAAAGAAGAAGAAGAGGAAGAAGGGGAAATAGAGCTGACTACCCCAAGATTGACCAAAACTAAAGGAAGGAAATCCAAGAAAGAAGTAAGTGAACAGGCGACCTATAAGGATAAGTTGCAAGGATCCCAGCTTACCCTGGAAAAACTGCTAAAGAATACGAGAAACACCCGCCAGCAAGGGCATGCCCAGAAAGGGATGCCAACGAACTCTAAATGTAAATAATGAAGGTCCTCTCCTGGAATTGCAGAGGTCTCGGTAGCAAAAGCAAGGAAGAATCTATGTTAGATATAATCTCTCTTCATCAACCGGACATTTTGCTGATTCAGGAGACCAAGATGGAGGAAGATACATTCCTCTATGTAAGCCAGAAATTTTGGAAAAAAGGAGGCAAACCTGCTATCAGCTCAAGGGGTGCCTCCGGAGGCATTGGAACTCTATGGGATGACAAGAAATACGAAGCTATTGATATCAAGTACAACTCTTGCCGGATCCTCACACTGCTAAGGAAAAAATAAACTAACACCCTGGTAAGACTCTTCAACATTTATGCACCGAATTCTTATGCTGAAAAAAAAGTGTGCTGGAACCTCCTCCGGGAGGAAAGAAGCAATTTATTGGGTAATGTAATTCTAGCAGGGGATCTAAATATCATTCTTAGCCAAGATGAAAAAAGAGGGGGCTCCTTGATCAGAGACCCCATCAGAGAAATCGTTGAAGATACTATTTTGGAATGGGACCTTATGGATGTTAAGCCCTCCTCAGGAAATTACACTTGGAATAATAAAAGGATTGGGCTCGGGCACATTGCTGCCAGGCTTGACCGCTTCCTTGTTCAGGACACCTTCCTCCTTCTTGGCCTGAATCTTTCTTCCAAAATATTACCATTTGGAGGATCGGATCACAAGCCCATCCTCCTTGAGATGGTGTTGGATAAGAATATGGGGCCAATCCCATTCAGATTCAACCCTTTGTGGGCTTCTCACTCCGAGTTCCTTCAGATCGTAGCGAATTCTTGGGCACCCCCGGTTACAGGATCCTCTTTCTACATCTGGGAGGAGAAACTAAGGAGACTCAAGAAAGACCTGAAAACTTGGGCCAAATTGATCCCCACCCCCAACTCAAAAAAAATCCAAGCCGCCCACAAGCTTGAACTCCACCAAACCAGCATGGAGAAAAAAACGGTAGCTGCCTCTGATATTCAAATTGAGACCAAATTGCAAATGAATCTCCACGCTACATGCAAAGAAGAATCAGAGTGGTGGAGGCAGAAGTCTCGTTGCAAATGGCTGAAAGATGGAGATAGAAACACTGGTTTCTTCCACAAACATGCTGAGGCCAGGAAAAATACCAATTATGTGCATGAGATTCATGTCAACGACAGGATTATTAATCATTTCGAAGACATTAAGAATGAAGCTTCCAGGCACTTCAGCAAATTACTCACGGCCTAGCTCGTTAGTGAAGATGCCAACCTTCTTAATCTTATTCCCATCGCTGTCAAAAATAAAGATAATGATACTTTGAAGGAGCTGATCACGTTGGAGGAAATCAAGAATGTTGTTGATGGTATGGAGGATGACAGGGCACCGGGCCCTGATGGATACAATGTCAATTTCATCAAACTTTGCTGGAATATTATTAAAACTGATTTACTCAAAATGGTCAGAAAATCCCAGAGATGTACCAAAATTGGTGGCAGCACGAATTCCACCTTCCTGGCCCTGATTCCCAAAGAGAAGGAATCCAAGTCGTTTGACAGGTTCCGGCCTATATCCCTATGTAATATAGGATACAAAATCATCACTAAGATTATGGCTAGCAGACTAAAACATATCTTGCCTTATCTGATTCCGGAGAACCAAGGTGGCTTCGTAAAAGGCAGGAAGATCTGGGATAATATCATCTTAGTTCAAGAGGCTATTCACTCCAGCCAGAAGAATGGAGACAAAGGTATGGCGGTGAAACTCGACTTAGCAAATGCTTTTGATAGAGTCAGCCACCCTTTCCTCCTCCAGGTAATGAGGAAATTCAGATTTGCTCCTGAATTTATCTCTTGGGTCAAAGCCTATATCAGCAGCCCATGGATAGCTCTGCTCGTAAACGGAAGAGCCGGCCCCTTCTTCCAAGCCTCAAGAGGTCTGAGGCAAGGCTGCCCGCTGTCCCCTCTGTTGTATGCCATTCAAGCTTCAACTCTAAGTTTCCAATTGGAATTTTCCAGGAATGATCAGGAACTCTCAGGTATTAGGATGGAAAGAGGTACAAAAGACATCAACCACGCGCAATTCGTGGATGATACCATCTTGCTTGGAGGAGCCAGCCAAATAATAGCTCACCGGTTCAAGAATGAAATGAATCGCTATTGCCAAGTCTCCGGTAGCAAAATCAATTTCAGGAAGAGTAAGATCTATGGCTGGAACATTAATCCTAGGGAAATGCTAGAAATAAACAGGGTCCTTAATATGGATGGGGATGTCACATGGGAATCCTTCAACTATCTAGGGGTTCCCATTTTCAAAACCAACTCTAAGAGTTCAGCCCGGAGACCAATTGTTGAAAAAATCAAAAGAAAAATCAAGGGATGGGGGGTGATCTGGCTTAACCTGGCCAGGAAGGTAGTACTAGCACCTTACTACTTGCTCTGGTCAAAATAATAAATCAGATAGAAGCCCTGATGAGAACTTTTCTCTGGCAAGGTGGAAACAATGGGGGGGGCAAAAAATTTGCCTTGGTAAGCTAGGAAACCATCAAATTGCCCTGGTCAGAGGGTGGTCTTCAAATCAGATATTTGAGAATCCAAAACTTAGCTATGGGAGCTAAGCTACTATGGAATTTGATTGGGCCCAAACCCTCCTGGAGTAGTCGGGTGCTAAATTGCAAATATTTCCCGGGATCAAGATTAAGATGTTTGGATGAGAATTGTGAGATAAAGAATGGATCCCCAATATTTAACATCTGTAAGAAGGTGCTGCCCTACTTCAAAGCTGAGCTGCATTGGATCCCGAGAAATGGGAAATGAACCAGATTGTGGCATGACGTGATTCTTGGCCAACGTCCTCCACATCTCCCTCGTTTGCAAACTTGGATGTCAGCGCAGGGTCTCAAAACGATTTGGGATATTTCAGTCTGGGAGAATGCAGATTCAAATTGTTGGACAGGATGGAGTCTGCCGAACTGCCCTGCAGATTTAAATAATGAAAAAATATGCTGCTAAATTACTTGAGCGGATTGGCACCATTAGACAAGATCACGAAGGATAAACGTGGCTAGGGAATGATCTCTGGCAGATATTCAATTGCTGAAGGTTATCAAAGATTCATTTCCAATTATAATGTGCCAGGAAATCCTAAAATGTGGAACAACTTGTGGAATTTCCAGACATTGCCGAAAATTGATCTATTCAATTGGACGCTGTTGCATGGGAAAATTCTAACAGGAGAGAATTTGGAGAAAAGGGGGATTGTTGGGCCTTTTCGATGCCCCCTCTGTGCTGAAGCTTCTGGAACCATCAGCCATATATTTTTAAAATGCCCGTATGCTATCTCTGTGTGGAGAGAGGTGTTGAGGCGTTGGGGAGATGGGATGAGCCTACCGGACCATATTCAAAGTTGCTTTCTCAATTGGGGAAAACGTTATCAGGGAGAACTGGAAAAAAAGAAGGAGTGAAAGCTTGCTGGATGAAAATCCCGAAAATTATATGCTGGTGCATCTGGAACGAGAGAAATCAAAGAATATTTCAAAACAAGACTCAGCCAGAGTGGAAGACTACTGCCAATGCAATTGCTTTACATGGGGAGGTGGTTAGAAATTCAAACATCCCAAGTAATAACGAAAATTTGACTGAAATTGAAAAAGTCTGGATGCAAAGTCTCAACATTCCGGCTGCAAGTCCAAAGGAAGGGAAAAAACTAGAGGAATGGGACATCAGGATGGACAAGACCCAATTTGAAAACTGGCTAAGAGAAAGGAAGATTTTCAAACTGTTTTTCGATGGAGTCTCCAAAGGGAATCCGGGAAGAGCGGGAGGAGGAGGGATTGTTATTGATCAGGGAGGGAATGTCGAGATCGAATACTACTGGAATATTGGATACAACACCAATAACATGGCTGAAGCCTACGGGATCTGGCAAGGTCTCAAGCAGTTACAGAAGAAAGGGGTGAAAGAGTTTATGGTCTTCGGTGATTCTAGATTAATTATTCAAGCCATGAACGGAGGAAAAAAGGGTAAGAATGAATGAACTGCAAGGCTGATTAAGAGAATTCACTCCAAAATCAAAATGTTTAGGAAAACCCATTTCTTCCATATTCTAAGGGAGTTAAATGTACTGGCAGATCTCGCAGCAAATAAATCCACTGTTGTTGGTCTAAATGAACTGGTTATCAATTCGGTTGTAAAAATTGAAATACCTCCTTAGCTCCTGTGACGGGCGTTTAACCGAAGGAAGCAAAGAATAGGTATCCTGAAGTGTTTGGGATCTTTTCCAGCTCTTTCTGGCTGACTCATTTATAACATAATCGTTTTTGTTAAAAAAAAAGAATCTTACCTTCGATTCTATGAATCATCCACTACCAATCAACTTTTGAGTAATCATTTGGTTTGATAGAGAATCTCAAGTACTTGAGCCCATTGGATACATCACCGATCTCGAAATCATATAGCTCATAAATCCGTTCGATTAAAGGTTCATCAATGTGGATGAAAGAAAGGGAGTACTTCCTCGGGTTACATGACATAGATATGGAAATAGAAAAGAGTAGAGTATCTCATGAATAATATGCATCTTCCTTCTAGTACCTTCAGAAAATAGGAGAATATCGTCAACAAAAAGGAGATGCGTGATGTAAATCACATTTTCGAAGTTGAAACCCTTCAAATGTCCATTGGTCCTAGCACTGATAATAAGTTGACTGAGAGATTCCATAATAAGCAGAAAAAGAAGAGGGACAAGTGGACAATCCTGGAAGAGGCCCCTTCGAGGTTAGAAAAAATTCGAAGTTGAGCTATTAATTAGGACGACAAAAGAAATCGATAGAGTGCAAGAGCTAATCCAGTTGACCATGGGTAGATCTATGCCCAGCTGTAAAAGTGCAAGCCGAAGGAAAGTCCAATTGATCAATAATATCAATCTAGTGCACCATTACAGTTGTTATATATTAACGTTTTCATTAATACTATCACCTCAATAATTTGATTTGCATATTTAATTGGTTGTGTCCATTAACATTAACTTGTATTGAATGGATTAAAACTACAAGGACCATATAACTTTTAGTGTCTTTCTATTCCAAATGTTTTCTATTTTGATTTTTAACAATATTAATCATTACAAAAAGTTTTGGAAGAGTATCTTATTTTTTGGGTTGAATTGACATCTTCAAACCATGGTTCTAGGATTTCAAACCAACTGCCATGTCTTTCCCCACCACCGCCATGTGGGCACAACTATTGAACCTTTTTCCTCTATATGGATTTTGTATTTTGTAAATGCAAGAAAGAATTAAGAATAATTTGGGAAATTTTTTGAAGTTTAATATCAACTAAGGTAAAAAAATGAAACATTACTTATGTCCAAATCCATAAAAATAGACTCAAGTAAAGGTTTACTTGATAAAATATTTATGGAGCATAATGATTTTCATTCACTCCATAGTTTATATTAATAACTATTTAAATATTTGGATGTATCGATGAGAGAATTGCACACAAATATTTCTATATATTAATTTATTTAAAGATATATTAGAACATATGACTAGTAGAGTCATTTTAAAAGAATCGAACTTCAATAATAATAAACATTCCTATTTAAACTCATTAACATACACCAAAGGCAATCCTAACAATACATATACATGATGTATTCATACACAACATGTATCCCTAAATAATAACTCTTACAATGAATTGGAGTGTTATGCTCCAACGCTCCATCTTAATGCTACAATACTAAACTGACTCACAACATAAACATGAAGTTACATCTTCTTGTTAATATTTTTTTCTCCTTCACCATTCTAAAATCTTGTAGGTACCAAACTCCATCAAGTTGTCTTGTCCCCTTCATAAAAGTATAATTTATGAGTTCCTTCTTTACTAAATTCTCAAGTTCTTGAATCTCATATTCCCAAAATCCCAAATTCCGTATCTCTCGAATTATTCGACAACCATCCGTATTGAGATAAAACATGATTTCTCTTGTGGTCTTGGAGATTCATCCACTTTATAATTAAAATATCATTTTACCTAAGTTGTCTATCAGTTACCATCTTCATCACTCTTGATTCACACTTACGAGGTTAAGTTGAAACTGGTTATTGCTTACCGTCCTCTAACATCTCCATTAGGGCTATGCAAACTTTGCAAAATTCCTTTATCTAGCAATAATGTGATACAATATTTTGACAACTCATTCAACAATCTAAACACAAACATTGACTTTCTCCCTTCTACTAACATTGTAACAACTAGACTAACAATTCATCTACCAAAGTCTATCCTAACACCATTGCGTGTTGCACTTTTTGTAAACATAATTTATTGACTCTAATCAACTACAATCACATAAACTTTTTATCTCTACACTCCACCTACATGCAGTCATCAATTCTACAACATTACCCTACTTTATACTCTATTATATTAAACTAATAAACACCATATAGCATATAACGACTCACATGTTCTCTATTCCTCCAATGTATTTTTTAGAATAATCGCACCCAATCGAACTCTAATACATATTTAAATAGTTAAATACAACTATGAAAAAGTTATACAAATATTTTTACATATTAATTAATTTAAAAATACATATAAACATCATATAATAATCCTTCCTCATAAACATCACCAGGGTCAACAAACATTCTTATTTCAATTCATTAACATGCAATCAAGACACTCTTAAAAGCACATGTACCTCAATTATCTTTATACACAATAGAAATCCCTACAAAAAAAAAACTTCTTACAATGAATGGGAGAGTTATACTCCTCTAGTAACTCCTAGGGAGGAAAACGAGTGAAGCCATGGATTAGAGAACTTAAATCGACAAGGAAAAATAAATCAGAAAAAAGGATCAATTTTATTACAATGTCTACTCGCTAAACACCGTGGCTATCCATATAAAAAAATTAGGAAGGAAGGAAAACGAGGTAGAGGTTCAAGATCCCAAACAAGGATATCTTTATATAATGTCTTTGAGTCGTAAGGTCAAATATGGCCTAACTAATCATGGTTGTAATGATTCAATGAGCGACATCTAAAATTTAATATCAAACACGTTGTCATCATTATAAGTAGTTACTCAACATCCCTCTTAAACTTGTTTGTTTTTGCTGGCTCTTGGTTTATGAGAAGATCCTTACTTGGAACCATCTACAGTCACGTGGATACACTGGACTGAGTAGGTGTGTTCATTGTGAGAGATATTTTGAAGATGTTGAGCACCTTTTCTTACATTGTTCTTTCTCGCTGCAGTTATTTTCTTACTTCTCAGCACGCTATGGCTTTACTCTACCTCCCCTCAGCTCTGTCCTTTCCTTTCTTACTCTGTGGTTTCACAACACCGCCAGCTCTGCTCCCTATAGATATATCCCTTTGTTCATTTTCTGGTTTATCTGGATCTCTCGCAATAACTGTATTTTTGAGAACCTGAAACCTTGTACTTCTGTCCTTATATCCCGTATAGAGAGCTTTATTGACCTTTACCCTGTGCCTAAAAAAGTCAAAAAGTGCAGACAGATTGGACCTAAACCGAAGCATGACTTTCCTTGCGGGTATTTTGATGGAGCAGCTACTGTGAAGGCGGGAGGAGCCGGGTTTGTGATCTATTTAAGTGAAACCCATTACTTCTGTTTCTCCTTGGGATGTGGCAGCTGTACAAACACTAGGGCTGAACTTTTGGCATTATGGGCTGTACTAAGAGTGAGCTATTTGATGGGATTGCCCATACGCTCGATTTATGGAGATTCTATGGTAATCATCTCATGGACTAATGAACTATCTGCCCTTGATCTGCCCTCTCTCATACACTGGTGCGAAGATATTAAAAATATGAAAAGATTGGCCCCTCAGGTGACCTTCATGCACATCTTCCGTTAGCACAATATGCTGGCTGATCGTCTATCAAAGAAGGCTGTGAACATAAACATCGGTCTTACACTTTACACTGAATATCTGGATGGGAAGGCTATTGAGGATGGTCATTACAGTCTTTTTTGAGATGCTCTTTAATTCCATCTTTCAGCATCATATGTATATGTATCATGTATGTTTTTTCTGCCTGTTTTCTTATTGATAGTCTATCAGCAAGCAGGTTTTTGCTCTGGAAGGTCTGCATGGACATTACCATCATATTGGAAGAATTTCTGACCTGATTTTCTCAGGGATGATGAGAAAAGTCTGCACAGATCAGACTTATGTTTTTGGCTCTTTTGGATGCTTGCTGTTAGTCTTTGTCTTTGTATCCATGTTGTACTTTTGGACATGACTAGCATCTATTATGTTGATGTATATGTATGTCTTTTGATTCTTATTGAATATCAAAGACCGGTATTTTTTCTTTATTAAAAAAAAGTAGTTACTTACTCTCCATTAAAATAAAATAAAATATTTAATATAAAATTTTCCGTTTCGATGGTAAAGGTCAATAACTTATTTTTTTTTAAACAAAATTTAATGTTTATTGCGTCGAGAGGCGCATTCTACAGCCCGGTATGAGGTAGAAGTGTAATTCTGTGCTCAACCTGGAGATGACACGTGTCACATAAAAAAGTCAGCTTATATATCTATATATATATACAAGTCGGCTTAATAATTAATAATCTTAGGTGTATATATATATATA
>LPNX010044754.1:122803-140512 GCA_001517045.1 Pseudotsuga menziesii
CTTAAAAAAGTTAAAATGGTACATACATAAAATCCCATTTGAATGATAAAAGTCATTAACTTAAGCATAGTTATTGTATGCTATTTTTTTAAATAAAATAAAAATATATATTAAAGGATAAATATAATTTTTTTATTAAAATAATATAAATTATTAATTTAAATATATTTATTATATTTTAATTTCATACATAATTTTTGTTTTGTAAGTCTGCAAATATATTAAACAACTAAAACAAAATGTACATCACAATTTACATCAATGATAGGTCTTTGGGGTAGTCTGAAACAATAGAACCACCACCAAACCAGTTGAAACTATTAATTTGTCTTAGATTTATATGACAAAAAGCTCATCAATCGATGGAGGCGAGACTGTGGCCGCGAAATCAACAGTGACATTGTTCATGGACTCATAAAACAAGAGCCTGGAAACAACTTAAAGCAAAAAAACTTGAAATAGGAAATGGAACCAGTAGGAGGCCGAGCCAACTTCAGAGTCCCCATCAGCAACAAACTAGGGGGGTCTTCCTCCAGGATGGGGCAACCACCATGGAAGTCTTCATCAGAAGTCGATTCAATCAGCTTGGCAGGAAGTGGAGAAGACTTACTGACATGCTCCTCATTTTCGCGGACGCGCTTGTTGATCAACGACGTTATGGTGGTTGTCACTGGAAAGGGGGCGTTCATCGTCGTTGTAACAACAAAAACCAAGCTCCTTTCCACTGATAGTCCCCAGTGGTGCTTCTGCTCCCCATTTCAGTGTTACCCACGGTGCAAAGCCCAATGGCCAGGCACTTCCAAGCAGAGGTAGTATCCAACCTGTTGAGTTGGGTGTCCAGTTCAATTAGCTTGGTCTTGGCAAAGAGCACATAAATACGAGTATAATTCCAATTACTCAACGTTTCTTCCATTAAGGTACCCATCATGTTTTTTATAAGCTAGTAATGATTTATTTGGCCACCCCCTCTGCCCCTGGCCAAATGCTCAATGACCAGGCGAGATTCCCATTTGTCAATTAGGGCTCTAACAGACATGGAGATGCTAGTCTTGTACCCTTCCTCCATCATCATACCCATACCATGTTGGGCACGACTTCATCCACCGCCACCACGGCGAGGGGTTCTGCGTTGTTGAGACATGATGAGTTGAATATGTTGATGCAGGTGCCAACCTGACACACAGGTGAACAAAGCAGATGGAGGCTGAGAACAGACCCCGCTAGCCAGAGCCAGGGCGAGAAAATGGTGTTGCAGGTGCACCCTAGGAACTAGAAGACTCGGTTGCGAGGGAACCCGAATGGGCAGACCAGAATAATGTTGGAAGAGGTCGCAACTAACAAGAACCATGAGCAAGAGAATGAGCAGTCACCCTTCCCCTTTCCGTGCCTTAAGCTTGTTGACCAGATGCTCCAGGTCTGAGGCCATGAGAACTGAGTTATTGTAGATGGTACTGTAGGGTGGCCTTTCCTTAGCCAGATGGGACACTTTCATCCTCGTAGGACGAGGTCATTAACTACCTAGTCCCTCTACCGTCGCTAGACAAGATGTCTTCTACCTTGCGTTAAGGAGTCGTTAAATGCAGGGGGGTGGTTATGAAGTCCCAACATGCGTGGTGCCACAATGCCACTCTCGACTCGAGGCATTTTGTGCTGTCGATTGGGCATGTGAACACCCACATCCGAGTAAAATTTATTTTTATTTTTTAATTTCATACATAAAATTTATTTTTATTTAAAAAAGTTATTAAAATGAGAAATTTAAAATCTTTATAAAAGTTAATAATGTATTTTTATTTAAAAAGATGTATTAAAATGATAAATTTAAAATTCCAATAAACTTATGTAATTTTTTGAAAATAAAATTACTAACAATTTTATTTAAAAAGATGTATTAGAATGTTTAGTGATGAGAAAGAGAACTTATTTAAAATTTAAAAAGATATATTAGAATGTTTAGTGATGGGAAGGGGAAAATTGAACGTGTAGTGGAAAAGCTATAATTAAAAAGATGTATTACAATGTTTAATGATGATAAAGAGAATTGTATTTAAAATTGAATTCGCAATGGAAAACCGGATAGGATAAACCATTACAGAAATTTAAGTAAATAATAAATGTGTATTATTTATATATTTATAATTTTTTTAAGAAAGAAATATATTATTTATGAAAAATATTTTTTCATCTTGAAAGGAAAGAATAGATAAATGTGATATTTTTTTAAGGAAATTAATTATATATATATAGTTTATGATTTTTTAAGAAGAAATACATCTTCTTAATAGTCTAACTCATTCTAAGTGTACATTTCTATTTTATGTATATTTAATAAAAAAAAGTTAAAATAGAATTAGCTTATGGTATACCTTACGAATCACTAAATATTTAAGTGGGCTAAAGGTTAAGCGGGTTTTAGAAGGAAACCCTCAACAACGGACCACCTCCTTATGCTCAAGATCATTGTGGAGAAATGTTGTAATGATAAATCCAATCTCTTTTGTTGCTTTGTGGACTTTATAAAGGCTTTCAATACGGTACCTAGAAACAACCTATGGAACAAATTAGAAGAGCTAAAGGTTCCTTTCGAGTTGAGAGCTACCGCAATAAGGTTATACGAGAATGTCATTGCCAATTTTAAGAGCAACGAGGGGTGGTCAAAAAATATTAAGCGTAATATCGGAGTTAAACAAGGTTGCCCCCTCTACCTTACCCTATTTGGCATTTATATTGATAAGCTAGAAGGCTGTTTAGAGGAAGCAGGTTGTGCTCGCACGATCTTAGCTGGAATAGTCATCATCCTTCTTCTCTATGCTGACGATATTGTTCTTTTGTCCAGGTGTCCATCTGATCTTGATAAGCAGCTAAGACTTCTTAAGGATTTTTACTCTACCATGGGTATGACTGTTAATACTGACAAAACACAAGTTATGATTATCAAATCCAAGAAGGACACTTACGCTAATTTTGTGTATGACAATAGCAACTTGGAGGAAGTGTCTTCTTACAAATACTTAGGAATTGATATTCATCACAAGCTCGACTGGAACTATATCATTGAGAAAATGATTAATGGAGGGTGGAACGTTGATTTTGGTCTTGAAAATAATTGTAAAGCAGCAAACCTTGGGATGTGGGATAAAAAGAAGCTAATATTTGAAACTTTAGTCACTCTTGTTATCTTGTATGGAGGAAGATTGAGCAAATACAGAAGCGTTTTATAACGTATAACCTCAAAACTAAAAGAAATACACCCTATCCTATTCTCCGTATAGAAGTGAGTCTTTCCCCTATCGAAAGCCTCGCTATGGCTAGGCTCCTGTTATACAAGCACAAAATCAATAACATGGGAGACCATAGACTTCCTAAGCTAGCTTTAAATTCCAGCCAAAATCACCTAAGGGTCAAGCGAGGTTGGTATAAAGATACCAGGGCCTGGTTAAACCATTGGGAGATCGACGAAAGTGTTGCATTGCAAAATATTAATAACATTAAAAATATTGTTACTTCTAAGTTTAAAGAGAAAATGTGGTGTGAGAAAGATTTAGAGGCTAAAAGAAAATTAAGATATTATAAAGAGGCCATCAATCCTACTCTAGAAGATAAAAAATATCTCTCTGTTTTAACTAGTTTAAAGAAAAAAATTAATATAGCCAAGATAAGAGTGAACTTTCATGAGCTCCATAGTGAAACATGTCGTTGGGTTGGGCAGTTCCTAAAAATCATGGGTGGAAAGGATCTGCCATCTCTGTAAGAATATTAACATTGAGGATGAAAATCACTTCCTCTTAGACTGTCCTCCGTACACCCACATTAAATCTCAGTTTCATAATTTTGTTGCAATTCCGACCTTCTTAACCTTTATCTTTTCCCATAAATATAATAAAAATTATCATAGTAAAACACATCATAAATTAAAAAATACGGAATTTTGATCATGATGGTTAACCACCTATTCCACTTAGGAGGGCAATTAGCAACACGGTTCGTACCAATAATTTATGCGGTTGATTAGAGTTTTGATCTTGTTTTTTGAACAGCTGGCTTCATGTGACCAGCGTTTATGAACAACTAATTCAGCGGAATGGAATATGGGTCCCATACTCTGTTTTTCCTTCAAAATCATAAAGGTGTGTTTTCATGATTCCTATGGAGAGCGGATTCATTGAAACTCGATAAAGAAGATGATGATCATATCTGATAAATCTGTTCAAAGCTTTGTTAGGCACAGAGAAACTTTCTAATGAGCCCGCCCTTAGATCTATATATCCCTTGTTCACTACTTTTTGTCTTGTGGCCAAGATTTCGGCCTGTTTCCGCCCTCCCAATTTAAGTTCTTGAAAAAGCTTTTTAAGTTCTTGAAAAAGCTGTGTCCCAAAGCTGAAAGGGACATTACGATAGTGTGGCCCGATCAAGATCCGGTTACAGGAACGACATTGTGGCCTGATCATTATCCGGCAACAGGAGACCAATGGACATCACCTTGAGTCATTTTTTTGATTAGATTCCTTGGGGATTTCGTCTTATTTAAGGAGAACGAGTAGCCACATTCTTGCACAGCTCTTTCTGCGTTTTTGGGGTTTCCGTTTTACCTATTGTTCTGGGTTTCCAAAGCCTTTGTTTTCACTGTATATGGTCCTGCTTTTGAGGTACAGTCCGGATCTGCAGGGACGGGTTTCATGACCGCAAGATCCAAATTGCACTGTGTATCTCTGTGAGCTTCAGGATTTGCCTTGCATATTTAAATCCTTCCAGGCGCCCATTCTAGTGGATTGCGGGGTGTCCACGTCTTAAAAGCTTGAAGGGTCTGTTTCGCATGCTTCTGTCTTGTATTTTCTATACTTTTTTTTATTGCTTTGTGTGAGACTAGTATCATGGTGGGAAGCTCCGGAAGAGTAGATTGTTACAATGACAGCAATTCTGCTGGGGAGAATATGAATTCTCCCAGAGTTTCAGAAATGAATGTGGGTGATGGGCAGCGCGCTGGGAGCTTTTGCCCTAGCTGCCATGGAGCTATGGGTATCGAGAAGAAAATGATTGATGAGAGGATTCACAAGGTGGGCATTCCTGAATCTAAGAGTGTAGCTCATCAATTCAGTTATAAGATGAAGGAGACATTCTTCCCTGATGATCCATTCAGACAGTTTAGAGGCCAACCTTGCAGCAGGAAATGGTGGTTGGGGTTTATGTATTTGTTTCCAATACTGGAATGGGCTCCCAACTATAGTCTCGCTGTTTTTAAGTCTGATGTTATTTCTGGTCTAACCATTGCTAGTCTCGCTATCCCTCAGGTAATTATGTACTATAGAATGGTACGCAGTAATCAATAGGTCATTAAATGTTGTGTTTTTCAAGTTGATAGTTATGGCTGATCGGTGATTACATGTGACCTGGATCTTGCAGGGCATCAGTTATGCCAAGCTAGCCAGTCTGCCACCCATCGTCGGGTTATGTGAGTGTTTTAGCCTGTAAACCGTGAACTGTGATGAATAATTTGAAAAATCTTGTATTGAATGTCTCTTCTCATATATTTCTCTGGTTTGGCAGATTCAAGCTTCGTTCCGCCCTTAATCTATTCAGTACTTGGTAGCTCTAGAGATCTTGCAGTTGGGCCTGTCTCTATTGCTTCTTTGCTGCTCGGAGCCATGCTTAGAGAGGAGATTTCTCCAACCAAAGAGCCTGTGTTGTACTTGCAGATTGCATTCACTGCAACTTTTTTTGCTGGTGTTTTCCAGGCTTCTTTGGGGATTCTCAGGTTGGAGATTTTCCACTTGTTATGATTGGTTTTTATGATAATGCATCCTATAGTTGATGGGTTTATTGACTGAATATTCATGGGTTGCAACAGGCTGGGATTTATAATCGATTTTCTGTCACGGGCAACTCTTATTGGATTCATGGCAGGTGCAGCTGTAATAGTGTCCCTGCAGCAATTTAAAGGTCTTCTGGGGATTCAACACTTCACTCCCAAGATGGACATAGTCTCTGTCTTGACTTCTGTCTTTGAACGTAAAAGCGAGGTTAGCGGAGTTTAGTTGGCCACTAAATTCACCTTGGGAATTACATAAATTTTATTGACTCTGACCAACAAATTTTATTTTTATGTACAGTGGACATGGCAGACGGTTGTGATGGGTTTATTTTTCTTAGCATTGCTGCTAACTGCACGCTATATTGTAGGTGTACTTATTTCTTCCTACATTTGAAACATTGAATTTGAATCACGCAACATGTGAGTACTGAAATCGACAAGCTTTCATTATTATTTTTTTGTTGTTGTATGGCAGAGCAAGAAAAAGAGCCACCTTTTCTGGGTTTCTGCTGCTGCTCCCTTGACATCAGTAATTATAGCTACTCTATTCGTCTTCGCCACCAAGGCTGATAAACACGGCATTAGCGTTGTAAGAATGCATATTCCCTCTTCTAGTTTCTGAATATTCTGCATGACAAGTTGCTTCCTTCACAGACATTGCTCCCCACAGATTTCATTCCTGTGTGCGCATTTTATCTTTATCATCACTGGATTCTGGAATCCGGTAACTCACATATATCACTCTGTTTCCTGCAGATTGGTCACTTGAAAAAGGGGCTGAATCCACCTTCTCTTCAAATGCTGCGTTTTAATGGCAATTACTTAGGATTGGCAATAAAAACCGGGCTTGTTACCGGACTCATCTCACTGACGGTATTTATTATAAACACTTCCTATTTTGGTAACGCAGAAAATCATTTCAATGGATTCCATTCGTATCGAATCATCCTAATAATGTTTGTGATAATAATGTAACAGGAAGGTATAGCAGTGGGGAGAACATTCGCTGCAATCAAAGATTATCGGGTTGATGGAAACAAGGAGATGATGGCCATTGGATTGATGAACATGGCAGGCTCTTGCACTTCAAGCTATGTTACAACAGGTATATATAGAGAGGCAGACGCCATTCAATCATTTGCAGTTTCCAAAACTGCAAGAAGCATTATTTTAGTTGTAAGTTTTGGTGGTTGTAAGTTGTAGCTGTTGAACTTAGCTTCTGGGAAAAAGTTATCTGTTACTTATTTTTTTATTTTTTTATGTTAAAAAGTGTAATCATCCGTATTCTATGCTTTAGCTACCTGTTATCACCAATCCCTTATTAATCCTTTTGCAATTTAGCAAAAAAAAAAATGCTATTCTTTCATGGGTGTAAATACAAACCCCTATCCTTGTAAATATAACATATTTGTTAACTTATTTGTGTATTTGACTTTTTAAATTATATTTTGCAGGGTCGTTTTCTCGATCAGCAGTGAATTACAATGCTGGATGCAAGAGTGCAGTATCAAATGTAGTGATGGCTTTAACAGTCATGGTGACCCTTCTGCTTCTAACGCCTTTATTCTACTACACGCCTGGAGTTGTGTTGGCATCCATAATAGTTGCAGCAGTTCTGGGTTTAATCGACTTCCCTGCAGCTTATTTCATATGGAAAGTTGATAAGGTGGATTTCCTTGCATGTTTGGGAGCTTTTGTGGGAGTCATCTTCATCTCTGTGCAAATGGGCCTTCTTATTGCGGTAACATATTTATATTATCATACTTTTAGTTCTTCTGCTTTGCTTTCATATCATGAAATTTAAACTTCAGTCAATTCATTCTCTCAGGTCGGCATCTCTGTGTTCAAAATACTGTTGCATGTAACGAGGCCCAACACTTCCCTTATGGGCAAGATTCCTGGAACCAATTATTATAGAAACTTGGAACAATACAGGGAAGCCACCAGAATCCCTGCATTTCTCATTCTTCGAATCGATGCCCCTATTTACTTCGCCAACTCAACCTACTTAAGGGAAAGGTTGGTTTCAGTTGCTTTATATGTTCCCAAGATTCAGCATTAATGGTATAGCAGTCTTGAAAACTGCAAGTCTGCATTGATTATACTGAGTTTGCCAGATTCTGAGGTTGTAAATAATGTGCAGGATAATGAGGTGGGTAAGTGAAGAGGAGGACAGAATTGAGAGTGAAAATGATGATACCCTGCAGTATGTCATACTGGACCTGACTGGTGAGCCACTCACTCATTAATCCATCCTCAACTTGCACACTTGTTCTGTTACAAATTTGACTTGTCATGGAGTCACATATATCTTGTTATGACTTATCTATTGTTTGCAGCTGTAACAACTATTGACACAACAGGGGTCAATATTATCGTGGAGGTCAAGAAAACTTTGGAGAAAAGAGGATTCCAGGTAGGCTTTCATAAAAACGAGTATTAGGTGTACTTTATAGATCCATTTTAATTATATTTTTTTAAGTAATCTTAAATATGAAGTAATATTTAAAAAATACAAAAAAATCCAATGATTTTATATGTCATGGTAATTTTTAAATATAGAATAATAATATTTAGAGTCCTTGTACTAAATGGTTTTGTTAAGTTTATTTTAATTTATTTCATATTTAAAAAATACAAAAAAATATGTTAAGGTAATCTTAAATATAGAATATTTTCTTTTTTTATAGTTCTTTATTTTTTTAATTGCATGAGTATCAACTTCGATAAAAATCAGTCTTTTTAAAAAAAAATCCTTTCGAAGCTGTCCTGACTCCCAATTTTGATTAAACCAACAAGCCTGAGACCTAATTGTTGACTAATTTAACACGCCGAATGGGGGCCTGAGAATCCTTGTCTCCGTGGAAAAGGAATTTTGGGGATAAAATATTTGTATAGCTAGCGAAAAAAATGTATTTTTGCCCATACCAGATATTTATGTTTCCGCTTTTTTCTAGATTTTTGTTAGGTAGGCGGATCTATTTAATTTTCTAACAAAATATTGCATTCGGTTGCTAGGTTGCCATGGTGAATCCTGGGGCAGGAGTTATTGAAAAACTACGGAGAGCAGATTTAATACAAAGTCTGGGACAGGATTGCTTGTATTTAAGCGTACGAGAAGCTGTATTTTCTTATTCATCAATTCTCAAAGAGCAAGTTTGATCGTGTGGATCTATTCGGATCAAAATGTATCTGACGAGCTTAAAATTCACGCAACCCGAAAATGGGACACGCAAACCGAGAAAAGACACGCAATAATTTCCATTGCACGATGACGTAAATCAAAACGTGCAACTAAATATTTGCAATGTAATCGCTGAATAAAGGATAAATGTATCCGGTTTCCATTTAATGTTAATTGTTTTTTATAAAATCAATATCTAAATTTTAAAACAATTATCAGGTAAAATTGAGTATAAGTTTATTTTAAATTTAAATATAATTATTAAAAAATCAAATTTTATTATTATTTATATTAAAAATTAGTACATGACATAAATTTAAATATTAAAAGAATTCCATTCTCATAGATAATTGATGGTGGTACATTCTTAGCATTACTTGAAAATCGTAGATAATTGATGGTGATACATTTTTAGCATTACTTGAAAATCATATAAATATAGGGAAAAAATGTTAAAGGAAGTTTTATATATTTTTAATGATTTTGGTTTGTAGTATGAAAATAAACTTTGTTGTTACAAAATTATATGGTGATGGGATTGTAATTTATGAGTTTTTTTTGTTGTAAGTTGAGTGTAGCATGTTTAGAGTGAAATTTTTCTATAGTCTATCAAGTTAAGTCTAGTGTTCTATACATATTTGAGATGCCTTGATTTCTTTGGTGAATAACTCTATTGTGAACCACAATAAAAATACAAATTTGAGTCTTTTGTGGTTCAAAGGATATTTATTCAAGTGATCAATGTTTGTTTTTTTATAGTTTCTTGTATGGTATTATATATAATGTGGTAGTTCTAGTACCCTTGGTAACATTGAAAGTAACTACGTTTAACTTTTATTAGTGTGATAAAAACTAAAAGATTTTGTAGAAGTTTTATTTTATTAATATAATTGTGAATATTTGGATACAGAAGTTAGGTAACCATGCATTCAATTGACATAACTTAAGTTTATGGTAGTAATTAAATTCTCACTTGACTTTACTAAGATAAGTGGCTAGTCTTGGAGAAGAGTTAATTATCAACGATTAAAGTCCTACTCAAAAGAGTTAAGGGAGCGTGCTCAAGAGAAAGAAAAAGAAGAGAAACAAGAGAAAGAAAAAGAAGAGAAATGAGAGAAACAAAGATAAGAGGGAGCTGCCAGAGAACACGCCAGGGAACATCTGAGAGATGCTAGGATTTGGAGCAGAACCGCCAGTGAGCACATTGAGGAAGAGATAGGTTCTACAGTAATTAACTTTGACTTATTGATTGGCGGCGGCTTGAAAGGTGAGAAAGTGAAATATAAACTCTGGTTCTGGGCAAGGGGATGGAATCCTTGTAGACTGGAAAAAGGTTTCGAGGTTCCTAAGGCCATGTGGAGAGTGGCTGTATAACTTCTAGTTCTTAGAAGATATTTAGATATGTTTTATGCATAAAGTTGATCTTAGTATATTAGTGAGAATGAACTTTTTAATTATTTATTATTAATTAAGGTTATGTGATTGTGTATATTCATAAAAATGGTAAAGAATATATATACTAAACTATGGTTGTTCGAAGAGCTTTTATTTTGTTCTATAGTTTGCAAAGATTGAAAGTATTTTCTTTTATATTCTAAGTATTAACATATGGTATTGTAATGTTTTAAATTAGTTATGCTTGATAGTCATATTATATTCTTATTTTTGAGAAAAACCCTTGGAAGGGTTATGAAGGGTTTGTAGTAAAGTAAAATGAACATAGATTGTAAATTGAAGAAATAAGATTTAATCTTTACATTAACCCTAACTTCATAAATACTAACCCTATTAATTGATATAAACAAAAGCGAACAGGGAAATGTAATTATAACTCGAGACTTAATATCAAATTTATTAGGATATCCAGATACAAAATTAAAGATTATAGTCGAGTAAGTATACCCTCATATCATTACAGTACATCTAGAAAATATTCGGTAACATACGGTATAGTAAATTCAACAAACATCTGTCAAAGGATAGCAAGGGCCGATACAAGCAGAACCAAAAATACATATATAACCTTGCTCAAGCTCAACAATACAAGCTCTTTACAACTGTTAGGAATTTTACAAATATACAGAGGAAAGATCCACTTCTTCATCTTCTTGGTTTCAAATAATCATACAATGACCAGTTAAAACGAGCCTACAAAAAGAAGGGTAAACATAACTCAACCTTTTTTAAAACCAACCTGTGCATGCAAGGAAAGTATCAAAACCCTAGTGGTCATTACGATAAGAAACCAATCCCACTTGAATTCTTGTAAACATTTATCCAAGCTTTAATCTCCACCACTATAACCTTCAGAGGGAACCGAGTACGGGTCTTACCAAAAAGGAAGAGGTTCAACACCGCGAACGTTTTTCCCAGATAGACTGCTGAAGCACTTGAGAATGCAAACCCCTTGCAATGGAAAGTCAATTTTGTAATTTGTAGCAACAAAACAGGTAGAAGGAATTATTTACAACTATTGAAAGTAAAATTTGTAAGGTTATACCTGTAATTAGCTTCTATAGATGGTAGTGACTTGAATGCGCTACAACCGTCAAGCATTGGAAGAAACAATATAGCAGTGGCGTAATTTAAAACCTCGAGTGAATTTGACAAATAATGACAGCCGTGAATGATATCCTATGGGTAACATATGTACAATGTAGATAAAGTTACAATCATACACGAACCATACAAGGCTAAAAGGATGAAAGGAAGCAGTGCTATGGCCTTGCCATGAACGCTCAACAAACCAAGCCTCGACCAAATGAATTAAAAACTAGAACTTCAGTTTGGTAAATCCCCATAAAATCTCCAATTTCCAGGTAAGTTCAACAATTAAGAAGCAATCCAGCTATATAACAATTGCATGTGATACAGATTACTCCACGATTGTGAATTGAGGAAAACTTAAATGTCAATTGTCAAGTAGGTGTGGTGTAATGTCAACCATGCGACGAAGAGAAAATAATTGAGTTAACCTTCACCAAGGTTAAGTTTTGTTTTAACACCTGCATTATGTAAATAATGTATTAGCTAAAGAGCTAAGTAAACTGTCGAAACTCATTCTCTACCAAATTTATAGTAGCTTAGTTGGTAGCTTTAGCTTAACACCAAAGATCAACCAACTAGGAAGGTTTTAGGTGTAGATAGTTACATTTTGTAAAAAGAAAATTCATATTATTTATTTATTATTTTGGGGTAATGTAAATTGGGATAAATTTGGTATGTTACAAATGGTATTAGAGCGAGGTTATATCGCTCGGACCTAATGGGACACCACATATACACATATCTATACATTCATATATATATATATATATATATATATATATATATATATANTAGTAACAACACTGATATTTGATGCACATTGAAGTGTAGAAGACATTAATGGTTGAACCAAGACAAATTATTGAAGAAGAGCCGGCACTTGAAGGAATGTTGGTACTAGAAGACGCCAATATTTATGTAGAAGTTGAGACAAAACATAATGCTGAAGTGCAATAAGAAATGTTAGAAACTATGAGAAGTTTGAAGGCTGACTTAGATAGTCTTAAAGCTAATAACATCAAACTGATGAATGCTAAATCGAAACAGGAAGACATAAATGAGTTAATTTAAAAAAGTTTAACAAACCAAGCACCATTGAAAATAATGGTCAAAATTCTTGTAGTGCTCGAAAGGGAAAAAAGGAAAAGACGAAAAATTTCCAGTAGTGAAGAAACCAAAGATAATTTTCAATTCTCACCTAGAGAATTAGAAAAATATGATGAACCTAGGTATAAGAAATAAAAAGAAAAACCAGTGGAATTACAAGGGGAATTTAAGAAGTTAAGACCTCCATTTTTTTATGGAGAATCTGAAGAGGCTACTAAAGCATGGTTGTTAAACATAAAACAATATTTTCAAATATATAGTTATGATGATAAATTGAGAACACGTTTGGCTATTTTTTAGCCGAGTGGAAAAACTGCTCTGTGGTGGCAGGAGGCTAAAAATGAAAATAACATACACAGCAAGGAGTTAAGCTGGAAACTTTAAAAAAAATTATTCAAGAGGAAGTACATGGTAGTGCGATATTATGATGAAAAGGCCAAGGAGTTTAGTGACTTAAGACCGGGGCAATTAACTATGGAAGAGTTTGTAACTAAATTTGTTAATTTACAACGTTACGTACCATACTTAAAAGATGTAAAAACAAAAGTACATCGGCTTATCAATTGTATATCTCCTGCATATAAAGATAAAATCGAATTTGATGTGCCTAAGGCTATGGATGAAGCAATTAAGAAAGCTAAACTGTGTTATCTTCTATTTATATGCATTAATGAAGGAAATGATTTAAACCTTCTCCTTTTTGAAAAGAAACAAAAAGCTATACAGATAATAATTATAACATACCAAGTTTAACTGCAAATAGTGGAGCAAAAAGTATAGGGGCCTTTAATAGTGGGTGGAGTAACTGTACAAAAGAAATTAAATGTTGGGGTTGTAATGTGCCTCATTTATACATATAGTCCTTATAACCCTAACAAGAAAATGCCCCCTTAAACATTCTGCAAGAAGCTTCTACAATCAATGAAATAGCAAAAAATGTGCCCAGTATTAATGCTGCCCTTGAGGACCGACGAGCAGATCATCAATCCACTATGCTAGAAGTAGAAGGTAAAAAATTAAACACAACTGTTTATATTCTTATAGATTTAGGAGCTAGCTTGAGTTACATTGCACCAAGGTTAGTAGAGAAATGTAAACTTTTAAAGGAAAAACAAAAAAATGCATGTTTGGTACAACTACAACATGAGTGAAACAAAAAGTTACAGAGTTGATAAAAGGATGTGAGCCGAGTTTTAATAAAATTGATACATCAGTTAACTTAAATATACTTCTTCTAGGATCTTATGATATTCTGATTAGTATGGATTGGTTGGAATCTCATAGGACCATTATCAATTCCTAAATAAAAGTTTTGATTGTATTGATGAAAAAGACAACTATCATACCATAAAAGGAATTTACATACTTGGTATCCATACGACAAATCTCAGCTGTACAACTCAAAAAGTGTGTTAGGAAATGATTTCAACTGTATGCAGTCAAAATAGTGGAAATTGAATACGGAAAGTAAAAAACAACATACTGATTTCCTGTCCTTAGTGAATTCTAGGATGTGTTTTTCGATGAGATACCAGGACTACCTCCTAAGAGAGATTTATAATTTACCATAGATTTAGAGCATGTATTTGCACCTATATCATGAGCCACTTACCGTATGAGTATTCCATAGTTTACAGACTTGATGCAACTACAAGAGTTGCTTGATAAAAAATATGTTCGAACTAGTGTGTCACCATGGGGAGCACCAGTTTTGTTTGTCAAAAAGAAAGATGACACTTTTAGATTATGCATAGATTACAGGCAATTAAACAAAATGACTATTAAAACAAATATCTGCTACCAAGAATTGATGATTTTTTTGATCAAGTCAGAGGGGCATTCCGATTGAGATATGGTCATTATGAATTTTTGTCATGCCTTTTGGATTGACTAATGCTCTTGCAACTTTTATGAGTATGATGAATAATGTATTAAGCAAATATCTGGACAAATTTGTATTGGTGTTCATCAATGATATTTTAATCTATTCAAGGAATGAGAAGGAACACAAGAACATTTACGAATAGTTTTACAAACCTTAAGAGAACATCAACTCTATGAAAAACTTAGTAAATGCGATTTTTATAAAAGAAAAGTACAGTATTTGGGACATATTATCTCAGAAAAAGGTGGAGCAGTTGATCCTCCTAAAGTTAAGGCTATTACAGAAAGGATTATACTAAAGGATGTACACGACATCAGGTCATTTATGGGATTAACAATGTATTATTGCAGATTTATAGAGAACTTTCAAGAATAGATAATCTTACAACCACTCTACAAAAGAAAGGTGTTAAGTTTGTGTGGAGTCAACAATGTCAAGATATTTTTGATAAATTAAAACATCTACTAACTACTGCACCTATACTAAGAATTGTTGACCCCAATAAATATTTTATAGTTTGCACTGATGCAAGTAAATATGGTTTAGGAGGAGTCTTGACTCAGGATGGTCATATAATTTGTTGTGAATCCAGAAAATTGAAGGACCACGAAAACAATTATGCCATTCATGACATGGAATTAACAACCACCATCAATGCATTTAAAATTGACAACATTATTTGGGGGGGCGGGTGCGGGGGATAAATTCATGTTTTTGACTAATAACATTGGACTAAAATACTTGTTTGACAAAAAAACATTAAATGCGCACCAGGCCAGATGCCTTGCATTTCTGAGTGAATATAAATTTGAAATTAGGCATATTAAAGGGAAATAAAATATACTAGGTGATGATCTTAGTTGACAACAACATGAATTGCATACTGTATTAATAAGTGGTTATGAATCAAAATTTATAAATTTGTTGAAAATAGTATTGGTTGAAGACCCCGAGAGTAAACAAATGTTCTAACAAATCTGCTGGAAAAATGTACTAACAAATTTGAATGTGTTGCTAATAATGTATACTAGATAGATGCAAAATGATTTCTGTGTTCAAAAACCGAATTTATGTGCCAAATCACTCAAGTATAAAATGAATAATTTTCAGGGAGCTACATGATAGTCCCTATGTGAGACACCTAGGGTACCAGAAACTTATAACAACATTAATTTTTTTTAATTGCCCAATATGAAAAGAGAAGTAACTGAATATGTAGCTAGGTGCTTTGAATGTCAACAGGTTAAGGATGTTCACAAACATCCAGCCGTATTATTGCATCCTATACCCATTCTGGAATGGAAATGAGAAACTATAACCATGGATTTTATAACTGGGTTGCCTAAAACAAAATACAGAACGACTCAATCATGGTTGTGGTAGATAAATTGAGCAAAGCATCACACTTTATACCCTCAAAGTCGGCCTATAAAGCTATAAATATTGCTGATATACTCATGTGAAAAATTTTCAGACTTCATGGGATACTGAAAATGATTATTACCAATCAAGATGCAAAATTCATCTCAAATTTTTGGACATCATTATATATAGGTATGGACACCAAGTTAAATTTTAGTACAATATACCATCCTCAAAGAGATGGTCAAACCGAGCGGGTAAATCAAATACTAGAAGATATGTTAATGATGTATGCAATGAATCAACCATGTAAGTGGGGATACTATATTCATTTAGTTGAATTTGCATACAATAACAATTATCAAGCTTCCATCAAAATGAGCCCCTTCGAAGTGTTGTATGGTAGACAGTGTAAAGTATCCCTAAGTTGAGAAAATCATGATGATAGGATGGCTTTGGGACCAGACATGCTAGCACATATGGAAACAATGGTACAATAAATAAAGCAGAACCTAAAGTTTGCACAAGATAAACAAAAAAGTTATGTTGACAGAAATAGAACAACTAAAGAGTACAGTGTGTGGGAACATGTGTTCCTAAGGATCAAACCAAAGAGGAGCACCTTAAAAACATGATTCTGTGTCAAAATTGTACCTAGATACGTGGGACCCTTTGAAGTATTGGCTAGAGTGAGGCTGGTAGCTTATCAATTGGCTCTACCTCCACACATAAGAATTCATGATGATTTTCATGTCTCTTTATTGAAAAAATATATTGTTGATAAAAACCATATCATTGATTGGAATAATGTACAGGTGGAACTGGAGGGAGATTTTCACGTAGAACCAATGTACATTCTCGACAATAGAGAGGTGGTGCTTTGGAAGCAAACCATCGTACAAGTTAAAGTTCAATGAGAGCATTACGCTCCATATGAAGCTACTTGAGAAAGAGATGATGTTGTGGGACAAACTTATCATTTTTTTATTTCAAGGCTTTAATAAAAAAGAATAGTCACCGAGGACTGTGAAAAGGTTTCATGGGGGAAGGATTGTAATACCCATCGTAACATTGAAAGTAACTATATTTAACTTTTACTCATGTGATAAAAACTAATAGATTTTGTAGAAGTTTTATTTTATTATTAAAAATGTGAATTTTTGGATACAGAAGTCAGGAAGCCATGCAGTCAATTGACAGAACCTAAGTTTATGTTAGTAACTGAATTCCCAGCTATCTTTACGAAGACAAGTGGCTAGTCTTGGAGAATAGTTAGTTACCAGCTATTAAATCCCCAGGCAAAAGAGTTAAGGGAGCATGCTCAAGAAAAAGAAAAAGAAAAAGAAGAGAAACAAGAGACACAAAGATAAGAAGGAGAGATGCCAGAGAACACCTATAAGGTGTAGGATCTAATTAAATTGTTGAAAAATAACGTAGAGCTACCAGCGAGCATCTGAGAGGTGCCAGGCTCTGGAGCAAAACCGCTAGTGATCACATTGAGGAAGTTCTAGGTTCTACAGTAATTAACTTTGACTAATTTAATGGAGGCGACTTGAAAGATGAGAAAGTGAAATATAAACTATGGTTCTGGAAAAGGGGGTGGAATCCTTGTAGACTGGAAAATGTTTTAAAATTCCTAATGTCGGGTGGAGCATGACTGTATAACTTCCAGTTTCCAGAATATATTCAGATATGTTTTATGCATTAACTTGATCTCAGTATATTAGTGAGAATGAACTTTTTAATCATTTATTATTAAGTGAGTTTATGTAATTGTGTATATTTAGGACAATAGTAAAGAATATATATATATAT
>LPNX010044754.1:140698-292999 GCA_001517045.1 Pseudotsuga menziesii
TGTTTTAAATTAGTTTGGTTCGACTGGCATATTATATTCCTACTTTTGAGAAAAACCCTAGGAAGGGTTTGTAGTAAAGTAATTGAACGGAGACTATAAATTGAAGAAATAAGATATAATATCTGCATTAACCCTAACTTCATAAATACTAACCCTATTTATTGATATAATCACAAGCGAATGGGGAAATACAGTTATAATACAGGACTTAACATCAAATTTCTCGAGATATCCGGATACGAAATTAAATATTACAACCAATTAATTATACCTTCGTATCATTACAATAAATCTATAAAATACTTAGTAACATACAGTATAGTAAATGCAACAAACATCTGTCAAAGGATATCAAAGGTCAATATAGGAAGAACCAAAAATACATATTTAACCTTGCTCAGGCTCAACGATACAAGCCTGTTAGAACTGATAGGAATTTTAAAAATATATAGAGGACATATCGACTTCTTTATTTTCTTGGTTTTAAATAATCAGTCAATAACTAGTTAAGCCGAGCTTACAAAAAGAAGGGTAAACGTAACTAAATTTTTTTCTATATATCAACTTGCATATGTAGGGAAACTATTAAATCCCTAATGGTCATTACGATAAGAAACTAGCCACACTTGAGTTCTTGTAAACATTTATCCAAGATTTAACCTCCGCCACTATAACCTTGAGAGGGAACTAAGTATGAGTCTTACCTAAGAGGAAGGGGTTCAACACCACAAATGTTTGTCCTAGATAGACTCCTGAAGCACTTGAGAATGCAAACCACCTACAATGGAAAGTCAATTTTGTGATTTGAAACAACAAAACATATAGAATAAATTATTTACAACTATTGAAAGTAAAGACTATAAGGTTATACCTATCATTAGCTTCTATAAATGGTAGTGGCCAGAACGAACTGCAACCACTAAGAACTAGAACAAATAGTATAGTAGTGACCTGATTTAAACCATTGAGTGAACTTGGCGAACAGTGAGAACTGTGAGTGATATACTATGGGTAACATATGTACAACATAGATAAGGTTATGATCATACACAAACTGTATGAGTCCAAAAGGATGAAAGGAAGCAACGCCATTACCTTGCCATGGATGCTCAACGGACCAAGCCTCAACCAAATGAATTAAGAACTAGAACTTCAGTTTGGTAAATCCCCATAAAATCTCCAATTTCGAGGCAAGTACAACAACTAAGAAGCAGTCCAGCTGTAGAACAATTGCATGTGATACCGATTAATCCATGATTGTGAATTAATGGAAAACTTAAATGTCAACTATCAAGTAGGTGTGTCGTAATGTCAACCATGCGGTGAAGAGAAAATAACCAGAGTTGACCCTCACCAAGGTTAAGCTTTGTTTTAACATTTGCATTATGTAAATAATGTATTAGCTCAAGAGCTAAGTTAACCGTCGAACTTAATTCTCTACCAAAGTTATAGTAGCTTAGTTGGTAAATAAATCCGAACACCAAAGATCAACTGACTAGGAAGGTTTTAGGTGTAGATAGTTACATTTTGTAAAAAGAAAACTCATACTAAATTTTTATTTATTTATTATTTTGTGGTAATGTAAATTGGATTAAATTCGGTATGTTACAGTAGCTTTCAAGGAAATATTTGAGGGGTGTGATCAAGATTTTAAATAAACTTTGACATAAAAATGCATCTATCATGGATACTCTTGAGTCTTAATTGGGAACAATTGCAATTTGATATGATTGACCTCATTTTGTATATAATGCAATTTAGGAAACAAAGGTTGAGGTGAGCTTTCAAGAGAGTTAAATTGAGCTTGGTTGTATGTCAAATGTAAGTTGATAGTTAAATCTCATTATCGATCTATTGCAATCGTTAATCCAAGGATTGAGGTAATATTTAAAATGATAAAGATTGAGTTTAAGTAGTGCATTGTTTAAGGTTGATGGGTATTATTTGAGAATAAAAATATTCTTTAAACCATCAAAGAATCATTTCTATCTTGTTTCCATGAATCACAAGAATAAATTATAATCACTTGAGTATTCTAGCAATCATATCACTAATAGATCATTCAATTGCGATTGTTGCTTGGAGAAAACTAGGAGCATCATACGAAGATTCAATTTCATTAGAGGTAAGGAGAGGGGCTTCCCTCCTTTATTTCAATGTTACCCTTAATCTCTTCTTGCACCTACAATTCAATATTGTACCCTATATCACAAGTTATGGTATATCTGACTTGCATATTGTTGAATGTGTTGTTGTAATTGCAACTTCGGAAGATATTATGATGTATATTACTATTGTATATTGTTGTACCCCCATCAGAGATGTGTTCCATCCTTTCGAGATGCCATCATTGTGTATGGTCATTGAGGTAAACCCTCCGTTGTAAGTTGGGGCAATAATCCCCAGGTTAAATAAAGGAAAATATATATGTGAGTATTCCTTGGTAGGTCTGCCCAAAGAGGTTACCTATCCAACCTAGTTAGTTGAGTACAAAAGAATATAAATAGGAAGGTACCCTCCTCATTTGTCACACACTTATTCACTCTCTCATGTGCGCATTAGGAGAGAGAGTAAAATGAGAACGAAGAGAGAGAGAGAGAGTTTCAAAAGACATATTGTTCTTGGGTTATTCCATCTGGTGATCTTGTCTTTGTGACGAAACTATTATGAGGAAGTTTACGGGGTTTTCTCCTTTATAGTTTCCCCGATGAAAATCTTCATGTCTTGTACATCTTATATATCTTGTGTATCTTTGAGATATTTCTGTGATTTTTATTCTTTCAGATAAATATCCGAAGTGAATTAACTTTGAAAAATAAACATGGTATCATAGACACTCTGAAATAAGGCACTGTGCAACGAAATACTGCTACAATGGCAGCTGCTGGAAATTAGGGGTTCATGCTTGAAAACCCTAGAAGACAAAATTAAGTCATCTTGGAACTTTGCTATAACTCAATATTGGAGAAGGATCAAGAGATGAAAATTGGAAAGGACGGAGATAAAATATCTTTGTACCTTATGTACAAGTTTCAACCATAGATTCACTATAATTTAGGAAATATGATTCCTCCAAAGCAGGGTTCCAACATCCTCCAGATTCCGGTCTCAAACATGAGACCTAGAGATAATTGCTATTTCTCGGGATAGGAAGGTCCAAATTGAATTTAGAAAGATGTTGTAGATAATGCACAAAATTTCATTTCTGTGGTCCGAGTTTCAGACCCTGAAGGTGAAATATTTACACGTGGCAATCCGTACAAGTTCGCTATGCTGAACAACCATAAAAAAAGTCACCTTAGGTAACTTAGCATAAGTCCCATTTGGAGAAGCCAATTTTGATATAAACTATGGGGTTGAAAATAAGACATGCGATTCCATCTCAGGACAAAGTTTCATACCTTGAGGAGCAAAATTTTTGGAGATATAAGATAAACAAGATTAGACAATTCTGTAGAAGAAATTGAAGAAACTAGGGCTTCCTATTCCGGGCACTTCCCTCCACCGATCCGTTGAAAAAGGAATACCATCAAACTCTCCATAGGAGGGTGCATATCTATATGGAAGAAATTTCTAATTATGTGGAATTTCAATTCTTTGACTACGGGACATTGTGGGAAGAAACTAGGGCATTAAGATTCAGAGGCTTCCCACCACAGTTTTCAGAAAAGGAGTACATTGGACAACTTTCCTTGAAGAGGCACATCTTCTTGTCCATTCAGAAGTTTGAAATTACGAGTTTGGAAAATTAGGGTTTCTCTGACAAACCCTAGATCATCCAACTCTGGAACTAGGTCAAACACCTCAAATCAGTAAGATCTAAATCTTTTCTATTTCCATTTGAGGTTCTTATTTCAAAATGACTCATCACACCCAACTTGATGATAAGATTGGGGGAGATGAAAACTTCCGAGCATGGAAGTATAGGATCTCCCTCATCCTTGAAGAAACTGACTTGGATCAGTAAATCAATAAGGAAGTTCTAGAGCTAGAGGGAGATGAGGCTAAGGCTATCCATACGAAGAACTTGATCAAGGACAAGAGAATCATTGCAATTTTATTAAGGATCACCTCATATCACAAGTGTCATCCTTGAAGACACCAAAAGGAAGTGTTTGATGCTTTGATGAAGTTGTTTGAAGGAAAGAACATCAATCAGAAGATGACATTGAGGAACCAGTTGAAGAATGTGAAGATACAAAAATCAGAGACCATGTGGTCCTACTTCACAAGGGTTGCTCAAATCAAGGAGAAACTTGAAGTAGTCAAAGAGAATGTGGAAGAAGGATAGATTGTTAATACCACCTTGAATGGCCTCCCAAGATCATGGGATTCATTCATTCAAGGAATATGTGCAAGAAGGAATCTGATCTCTTTCAATAGACAATGGGAAGAATGCACACAAGAAGAATCTAGAATCATAACAAGAGAGGAGAAGATGGGAGCAACTGAAGATCAAGCTCTCACAGTTCACACTAGAAGAAATAATAGAAAGAAGGAGGACCATAATCACAAAAGAAGGAAGGATCATCATCACAAAAGACAAAATGAATTCAGAAGAGACCCTTCCAGCATTCAATGCTACACTTGTGATAAGAATGGACACTACTATAGAGATTGTACCAGAAATAGAGGCTCCTTCAAAAAGAAGTCAAAAAAGAAAAGAAATCATGCTCACACAACTAAAGACGATGAACCAACTAATAAAAAAATAAGAGAAGAAAAGGAAGGTTCCTCAAGTGATGAGGAATATGAATTATATTGGTAAATACAAATATCATACTCTTATCCATCTTAGTATTTGGATAAGAAAGAATGCATTTGTGAATGAAAAAGTGACACTCAAAATCAGTACACAGGTTCCCAGAATCAAATAATGAAGTAGAAGGATCCAATTATTCTTGCAAGGACAAAAGGATCAAGAAGGATTCCACCCACCAAACAAACACATATAAGTGTTATTGTTTAGTTGTGTACACGTTTATATTCACTTGATGTATTATGCATGTTTGAGTGCTTGCATTTATGAAAAATATACTACTGACTTACATGTGATGGATAGGTAGCCTATGGTGCTGTACAACATTCCATTGCTACTTATCAAGAATGAAACCTCTTTGCTGACATATTGGGATTAATGCACAATATCAATAATGTTATGGTAGAGATGGAAGGCATATAGAAAGTTATCGTATGTATACGTGATATGGATGAATGTTGTAGCATTAAGATAGTTGCATGACTATGTGACATATATCTGTATGCATTAGAGTTTGTCACTATTAATATGTTTTGGAAATTATGAGATGCTTCTAATCATGCAACTAAATTTGACTTGTAGGAAAGATTGTGTACAATCACCTACATGAAAAGAAGGATGAGACTTGTTCCGAAGAACAAGTGAAACCAACTCAACTAGAATATTCACTCTAAAAAACATACATGCATATGAACCTAAAGCTCCAAGGGTTAGAGACACATGGAAGAAGAAAGAGCTTCTGAAGAATATAAAGAATCATGAGATGAACTAAAGAGATCAGTAGATCCACCTCGAATGATTAAGACCATCTTGGGCACAAGAGATTATTCAAGATGAAGAATAGCATGATGATACTTCCAAAGAAATTAAGAAGCCTCAGACACACTCCAGTTATGTGGCACTATTGAGTGGCCCATCATTGATGCAGATCTTTCCAACTATAAAGAAGTAGCCAAGAAGAAATGGAAGGAAACTATGATCAAAGAGTACCGGTTGATCAAGAAGAATGATGTCTAGGATGCGGTTCCAAGGCCCGAAGAGAAGTTCGTAGTGTCTTCCATGTGGATCTATAAGATCAAGCATGCAACAAATGGCAAAATTGATGGATATAAAGCAAGGTTCGTAGTTTCTATCAGAAAGAGGGATTGGACTATGACATGCTCCATTGACTAGACACACTTCTCCAGTGAAGTAGAAGTGTATATCGAGTAGAGAACCACATGTGCACAAAATGATTTGTATGAGTTCAAAAGGCACCCATGGGATAGCACATATAGTTACATGAGGAGCTTGAAGATCACCTAGAGTGATGAATATCTTAACCTTTGCTACAAGGTTGAAGATGGAATCCTATAGAGGACGACAAGCTCATAGATGGGTGCAAGAGGAACTTGTTAACAAATTTAAAGATAGAGGATCTTAGTATCCAGTGAACTTATATGGATACATAGAAGATTAGTAGTAGAGGAAGCTACCTGTCACTCGAGTACAAAATGTTCTGATACATAGAGTACAAAATGAAGAGATGATGCTCTGCTTTAGAGGGAGTGACTGTAGAAGATTTCCGAGTTCGACATGGTAAGGAAATATGGACAGCTTCCTGATGGAATTAAGATTTACTGAGAGTAAAGAGGCTTCCAACCTTTACATTAAGGTTGAAGGAGGAATACTGGTATATGTCAATGACCTGACAGGAGAGGAAGAAATCATTGTATATGCAAGGAGGAGACTTGCCACTCAGTTCAAGATGAAATTCCTAGGGATGATGCACTACTTATTAGAATGCAGATGGGATTTTCCTTGGTAAAGGAAAGTATGCAGTGGAAATTCTGAAGAGATTCAGAATGTTGGACTGCAAGACAATATCCACAGTTATGGCATTGAAATTGAAGATATTGTGTGATGATTCATTAGAGATGGTTGATTCCATGATGTATCGCCAGATGATTGGTTCATTGATGTGCCTGATAAATACGAGACAAGACATACACTTTGTTGTGAACACATTGATCCAGTTCCTAACGGATATGAGACATGTTCACCTGGTTGCTTCAAAGCATGTATTGAGGCACCTAAAGGGTACAATTGAGTATGGGCTCAAGTATAATGAAAATCAAAAGATTAACATGCACAGTTATGATTGGGAAGGAAACACCATTGATCATAAGAGCAATTTGGGATGCTGCTTCAGTTTGAGATCCAGTATGATCTTGTGGTTTAGCAGGAAGCAATCCTTCTTGGTACTGAGTACAACCGAGGAAGAATATGCTGCAACTTGCTCGACTAGTTGTGAGGTAGTATGGTTTTGAAAGCGCGACTGTATGATTTCTTTGATATGAATTGCATTTTTTGTATAATGCAGAGAGGAGCAGTGAAGCTCCAGTATGTGATCGAGATCGAGGCTCCATAAAGAGGGAGTGACGAGTTCTAGCATGGTCGAAGCTACAGGTTGTCTTGGTGACATAATCAGTCCTAGTGTGCCCCTATGCTAGAAATGACGAGAGACCAGAAGACACAGATGCATGAGATATCACATGGGAAAAGAGACAGGTTATCCAAGTGGAAAAGATCCTGGCGTAGGACACAGGTTTCTCAGATGTAATCAGTCATGTAGGTTTTCCTCAGATGTAATCAGTCTTGGAGAAGGTCACAGGTTATCCTTGGACGTAATCAGTCCTAGTACAGGTTATCCAAAGTGTAAAAGATTCTGGCATAGGACACAGGTTGTTCGAATGTAATGAGTCCTGTGGGTTGTCTGGAGTGTGAAAAGGTCATGGTGTGGTACACAGGTTGCTTTGATGTAATAAGCCCTAGAAGGTTGTCTGGATTAAAATTCCTGAGTGCAGGTTGTTCGGATGTAATAAGTCCTTGAGGTTGACTAGGAATGTAAAAGTCCTAGCATGGTACGCAGGTTGTTTAGTCGTAATTAGTCCTTGTATGTGTGTGTTCCCATGCTGAAGATGATAAGGTCACAAGGCACTTGGTGTGCACCTAGGAAGTTCTCACATAGTGGTAGATGCAGGTTGTCTTAGTGACGTGAATAAGTTTCGGTGTGCTCTTATGTTGGTAGAACGCAGGTTGACTATAGAGAGACGTAATGCACTTGGTGTGCTCCTAGGCGATTCTCAAATAATGGAATATGCAGGTTGTCTTGGTGACATGAAAGATCTTGGAATGCTCCTATGTTGGTAGAATGTAGGTGGTCTGCATCTGGGCTGTGCTCTGTGTGTTTTGTGCAGGATAATGAGGTGATATGGATACGACGAGATGATGGTAAGAGACGCAGGTTATTGCAATGGAAATGTAAAGAATGGTCATGGGTTGTACCTACGCGATGGCTTGCTCATGGATATGATGAAGATCTAGATGAGGACTATATTAGAATTTGAATGCCATTTAGATATTCAAGCAGATAGTTCTAATAATGTTTGCAGTAAATGGAGAATGAAGATACAAACTGAACAAAACAAACCACACAAGAAACATACAAGTATTGCTCAGAAATTTACAGTATCATTCACAATAATAATATCCGGTGTTACAATAGTTTACATAGGAAAATAACTTGAATCAATTAGGGATGGATTCGAATCTATCCATTGGATGTGACTGTATCTAACTGACCATCTAACTCATGTTGACTCAATCAATATAGGAGTCCAATAAATCAACTCCCAGATGTCCAACAACTCAATCAAGCAGTGATAACTAGTTAACTTAGTGAAACTGAGTGTGGTAGGTGGGAAAAGGCGCCTACTCTACTTGCAGCCATGCAAAGCTTGCTCTAGCTAACTGATTGTGAACTAATTGAATGTAACTAGGGGATAACTAAGACTAACTAGTACTAACTCCAACTAATTGACGTAGGTTGGTGCGAGGACTCCCAGTGGCTCCTCAAATGTAGGGATTGGTCTAGGAGGCGCCCAAACTGATGCATGCACATGCAGTAAGTGGCAGTTAACCTCTAGCAGTGTTCCCCACACTCTAGTGACTAGTACATGTGGCCCCATTAGGCCAAGTGGACCCAATTGTACTGGTGGACCCAAATAATTAATTAAGGTTCCTAAGTTAGGCTAATAATATAATAGACATTTAACCAAGGGAGGATTAATAATCCTAACAGACTAGGCCTAGACCCTGCATGAAAAAGGTTTGGCTCTGTAGAAAATTCCTATGATGGATAGATGCGGCAGATTGACAATATGAGGATAATGAAAACAACGACAATGATGACTAAATTACGATGACCAAATGTGTTGATGACTGTGACGAGAGAATACCTTCCTAGTTAAGAGGAAGTGTTGTTGTAATTGTAACTTCGAAAGATATTATGGTGTATATTACTACTGTATATTGTTTTACCCCCATCGAAGATGTGTTTCCCTCCTTTCGGGATGTCATCATTGTGTATGGTCACTGAGGTAAACCCTCCATTGTAAGTCAGGGCAATAGTCCCCAAGTTAAATAAAGGAAAACATATTTGTGAGTATTCCTAGGTAGGTTGGCCCTTAGAGGCTACCTAGTTGACCTAGTTAGTTGAGTTAGTTACTCAAAGGAAGAATATAAATAGGGAGGCACACTCCTCATTTGTCACACACTCATTCACTCTCTCATGTGCGCATTAGGAGAGAGAGGACAATGAGGAGGAAGAGAGAGAGGTGCAGTAGACATATTGTTCTTGGGTTATTACATCTTGTGATCTTGTCTTTGTGACAGAACTATTCTGAGGAAGTTTGCAGGGTTTTCTCCTTTATGGTTCCCCCGATGAAAATATCTGTGTCTTGTGTATCTTTGATATCTTGCTTTGCTTGTTATTCTTTCAGATAAAAATCCTAAGGGAATTAACTTAGAAAAACTAACACAATATTCTCTTGGGGTTATAGTGGCAGTCGTCAGATATGAACTTGGGCCTAATCCATGTAATCCCATTGAGTTACTGATTCCCCATGGTTAAAAAAATAATTTATACCCTACCCCGTGCGTATTTTCATGATATATTTCTACATAGTTTCAAGAGAGAACCAAAACGTTGAGTTGATAAAAAAAGGTTTAAAAGAATGTTAGATTTAAATTTGGAAAATTGGATGTTCCACACATACTTTAAAATATTGGTTTTTAAAATGTTATTTATTTATTAGAGTGTTGGTGTTTATTTATTTAATTCAAAATTGGAGTTGTTTTTAAACATCATTTTACATATTGCCTTCTTGTCATGGAAGCCCTCCCAACATTCATATATATTTTTCTAACAAAAACTTTGTAGAATATATTCTTCAAAAGAAAACTTTGTGGAATGCCGTGTAAGTAATCCCATTATTCATAGATGATTAAGGAATAAAATGTTTAGCCTAATTATTGGCACTACAAGAAAATAAATAAATAAAAACTTCAATAAATATATATATATATATATATATATATATATATATAACCTTTTGTCCAGGATTGTTTTTAGAAGCCATTTCGTATCAATGACTTCATTTTGTATTGTATAAGTACATGTTACGCTACCAAACATTCCCATAAATTTCATTTGCATCTACCAAGTGGGAGTATCATTGGTCTACTTTTGTTCGGATATTCATGTCTATCTATTTATTTCAAACAAGATCATGTGCATTCATACATATCTATTTTAATTAATAGAGGATCATGTGACCTAGACATATTAGATAAGGGATCTATAGAAAAGCGTTTGTTCTCATGCGTTTGTCTCTCGAATCCATCATGTTCAATCCTGTCATAGTCACTTTATTCTATACTATCCATATTGTTAGGTCGCCCAAACATTCCTCGCATATTTCGCTAGGCTTTGACAAATGTAATGATCATTTGTATTTATTATTGAGCCCAAAACATTTCATATCACCTTTTTCGTAAAGGATGTCATAGGTCATAGCTTTTACTGTCTTTTAGATTTTTTTGGGGTCAAGTGTATCTAATTTTGACTTGTGTAGGCCTTTTCTATTATTAGCATCCTTTTCTATTATTAGCATATCTTGATTCTCCTTTTGTTTGTGTTGTGGTTTGTCATTACAATCCAAACAAGAATATTTCACTCATTTTATAAGGTTATTTATAAGGTTATTTATTTGCATGTGTTGTGAATTATTAACTCTAATCAAGATCAAGAAGATTCCGAACCTCATTTTATAGATTATTGTGTGACCGATGGCTACACTTGATTTAAGGTTGGTTACCTATGGGTTATAACTCGAGTCATGATCAAGAAGATTTCAAACCTCATTTATATTTATAAGGTTATATGCTTGCATGTTGTGACTCAATATCTCCAATCAAGATCAAGCAGATTTCACTACTAATTTTATATGGTTATATGTGTGAGTTGTGACTCAATATCTCCAATCAAGATCAAGCAGATTTCACTACTAATTTTATATGGTTATATGTGTGAGTGATGGTTACACTTGATTTAAAGTTTGGTTTGTGGCTTAATTGTACCAACATTAAGAGAACAACATATTATCAAATTTGGAAATATATATGGAAGAAGTGATTTTCGAAAAACCTTAACATTTCGGTAAGGTATTGATGTATTAAAATGAAAAAAAATTATAATAAGGGTTAATAATTATATCAAAATGTTTTCATGATAAGTATAATTTTGGTTTAGTAAGTTTTTGTTTTGTTTTCAATTGATTCATTTAAAAAAAATAAATTTGATTTTTTTTCTTAAAATGAGTTAAAATTTCAAGTACAAAATTTTTTATGGTTAAAAGTTAATCAAATGGAATTATACTTTTGACATACTCTTTATTAAAATTTTAAAACAAATATTTAAAAAATACTTGAATTTATACATATCTTAATTTATTTGGATAGAAAGTTTAAGGATGCAACATCTAAGTGATAAAGTAAATTCAAAATCATTTTATAATATATAATCTCAAAATAGAGGTGAGTCTTTTCCCTATTGAGAACATGGTTACAACCACATATCTAGTGTACAAGAACAAGAGAAACAAAAGGGAAGACAATAGGTTCCTTAACATTGCTTCATACTTTAGTGAAAACTATGTGAAACTTAAGCAAAATTGACATAAAGATGCTAAATCATTGAGGAGTGGAGGAAGATTTCACTCTATAGAATATTGATAATATTAAAAGTATTATTACATCTAAATTTAAGGAGAAGTTATAGTGGGATAAAGAATTAAAGGTTAATAGAAAATGAAGATATCAACCTCAATATAGAAGATAAAGACAATTTCTAAAATGTTGTGGGATGAAAGAATTTGTCATCTTTATGACTCTAAGAGGATTGAAGAAGAAAATCACTTTCTCATAAAATATCATGCATACACCCACATTAAAATGCAATTTTAAAATATTTGTTATAATAATAACCTTCCCAACTTTTTAACTTATCACAACTATATTAATTTAAAAATATTTAAAATATTTAAAAAACCAAACAATTTAATAAACTAAAATTTCTTTTTATAAATATCACTAACTATAATCATTTTATTGTCATACTTAATTATAATTTATTTTATTATAGATTTTTATTATAATTAATTATAATCTATTTTATTATAGATTTTTAGTTGTCATGTATTTACATGATTAGAAACAACGAAAAATAATATTTTAATAAAGACCACTTACCATACTTAAAATATCTTAGATGTCGAAGACAATATGTCTTTTGTGTATATTGGATTTTATTTGTTTGGTTGTAATAGCGACCGTGCTTAAATATCTTTGGTGTCCTTTGAGATGCAATTTGAAAACAATTATATGATCTTTTATATATATATATATATATATATATAATCAAATTACATATATTTTAAAAATGTTACTCGTATAAAGTTTTATAAAATATTACACATTAATATAATTTTTTATATATTTACAATCAACTTTTATTAATTAATGTTATCAAGTGAAGTTTGGTTTGTATCATTATCTAGTTTTTATTAATTAATGCTATTAACTGAAGTTTGGTTTGTATCATTATCTTTCTAGAGCTTAAGTTTCGTTAAGTGCGTGGTGTGTTTTGAAGTTGGTTTGTATCATTATATTTTTAGAGTTTAATTTTTTTTATAGAGTTTAAGTTTCGTCAAGTGCGTGGTGTGTTTTGATATGCTCTTTAAGTGAATTGTTGAAATGTAATTTGGATTAAGGGCAAGTTAGTTATATATATAATTTATTTAACTGATTTTTTAACACTTAATTATAATATTTCATATTAATTAATAAAGTTTATTTGTGTTGGGTTACATAAGAGTGAAGGTAATTTGTCTTTTTGTTCTTGTTTTCAGTTTGTATATTCTTGTGGTTTGGTTGGAAGGGCTGATTTTATGCTTTGGACAATGATTCTTCGAGGGTTGAAGTGTTGGTTTGTTGTTACAACCATGACATAAATGGGCTGGAGTTTGGGTCTTAGTGAGGTAAAGAGTGATATCAGGTTTGAATTCTGAAGTGGAAGGAGTTGTGGCTGCAATCAACCAGGTCTCTTCCCATGTCTCACATTTGGATGTCTACTTTAATGACTAGGAACTTAGGTTTATGTGTAGGGAGCTCAACTAGAATGTTTGACTATTACCTCTGGAGCGTACTAGGAGAACGTTTGACTATTACGTTGGAGCTCCCATCCATGCCTCATCCGTATTCTTAGCTAACAGGATTCAACCTTTCATTAGTTAAACTCCATCATCTATTAAAGTCTCTTTGTTTTTGTCTATAATTTTCTCCTTGACGATTAAGATATGATAGTTAGTTTTGATGTCGTTTCTATCTACAACAAAATTCTAGTTATTGAAGCCCTTGATATCATCACTAATTTAGTTGAAGAAAAAACCTTAAATCTTATTCGGGATTTGCATTACCTCCACCTTATTTTACTTTAAAGACACATTCTATGAACAAACTAAAGGCACAACAATGGGATCATGTTTATCCTTGGTTGTTGCCAACATATTTATCGAACACTTTGAAGTCCTTTCCCTTAACAATTTTTCTTTAAAACCAAAATGTTGGTTTCGGTTTGTTGATGACACCTTCATTTTGGATTCATGGTGTTAGCACTTCGTTTGCAACAGTTGATTTATGGGCCTAACAGAGCTCGAAAAGGGTCCTATTCATTTGAAAATTATGCGAGCGCCCTTCAGATTATCAGAGGCACATTTTCCATGTTTTGAGACTATCAGATAATGAAGAGAGCTCAATCTACGGTGGTAGATTCCTCTGGAGGTGAAGGCAGCTGCGACAATGATAGAGAAAGGCATTGTAGACCAATGATCCGGGAGCACAAGGAAGAGGAGCGACGATAGAGCATGTTTTCGGCCAAAAGATGTGAGAGAATGGTCAAAGTTTGGGATTCACAAAGTTTGTTAAAACTGGAAAACAATGAAGGGCCAAGCTCAAGGCAAAGTCCGATCGACGACCCGAAATGGTTTCGCTGAGCAAACATGCTCGATAGAAGAAAATTTCCCAAATCATGAAACATGTTAAAAGGTGGAAGTATCCGACGACAAGGATGAAAGCAGAAGTGGATCTACGGACCCAGCTGATTTCGCAAGCCAAACTTGTGTGGAGGAAGTCACGATTCCAAATCACGAAAAGTGGTACCGGCTGCAAAGAATCAACGGTCACGACAAGAGTGGAGATAGATCTACGATTGTGGCTCTTTTCGCGATCTGAACTAGCACGGATAACATCAGGATCCTGATTCATGAATAGGTGGTAGGACACACTCTGATCGACGGTTGCATGAGAAGATCAAATCCAAATCAACGGGTAAGAACACGCCGTGATCTAAAGCTGCTCGTTGCATCAAGAGAAGAGAAGTTGGCAGCAGAAGTAATGAAACGTGGATGCTGGACATGAAAGGTTCCCCAAATTGGAGGGCTGAGGAAGCCTCAAGGCTGTAAGTGTCGCATCCAGTATGGAGATGACAGTGGAAGGGACGTTCATACATGTAATCTGCCTCTCGGTGGATTGGCCGATTCCCTCGACGCCATTTGTGATAAACCTAAGGCAAAGGTCGTGTCCAATGACACTAACTTCCCTGACTCATAGGTTTGGCATGTGGTACACATAAAAAAGCAGTAGGGAAGCAGGGAGTTCAAGTTTCTGAGGTGACGAGCTTGGCGCCTACACAAAGCGAAGAGACGCCGTGAAATGAATCTGCTCGACGCCACTGTAGCAATGAGTGAAAAGGCAATAAAGGTCAAATCCACATCCTTTAAACTAGCTAGACAGCCACGCGGGAAAGCTCTTAAAATACCACCCATATCAGAATAGATAATTAAACACTAGAGGAGAAGATCCCCACCTTGGGGTCACACATGCTATTATCACGTCGACCGGTATTCAAGAGTATAGCCTTCTCCAGGTCGTTTTGGCTGGCCCTATATTGTGTCATCCTCCAAAATTGTTGAAGTATGGAAATGAAATGACGATGAGGGATAGAGGTTGAATTGCAAGAAGTACTGAGTTCTTTCGCAGGTAGCCATGACTATGTGGTTTGAGAAGTTAGTTCGATAAGGGGTACTAATGGTTGGCAAACATAAAATTACGTTTCTTCATCGTCCTGGTTATCTACACCCAGAAATCACCAACCACCAGGGCACAGATATTAAACACCTGGAGAGGAGGTTCACCTGCTTCCACACTACCCTACCTTCGGATGCGCTGTGCATGGGTTTTTACATCCCAGAGACGTCCCTCCGACACTCCCAGTCTCAGTCACGACCTTCGAAATCCCATCATGTGACAGTGGCTAAGATATTGGAGTGGATGCTCGGTTTGGGACAGTGTAGGCCTGAAGCCTTCCTTGCCGCCCTTATAATATCCGTTTGGCAACTTTACCGGAGGAGAGGAGGAGGTTGATCACGCACCTAGATACGCGACCTGCAAGAAAACCCTCCTCGTAGGAGGGAGAGAGTGGTACAAGGATGATAAGATTATTAAGATGTTTATCATCATCAAGTGCATGGGCACCCTTTTCCCAGTCCCCTCCTATAACCGTGTTACCAGACGAAAGACAGGCTGGGAAAATGGTCGAGCACCGGGGCGCGAGACTTCTTGTTAGCCTTTGAGCAACGTGGTCTGAAAGAGGTAGGCCGATCAAATGAGGGTTTTATGTCTGAAACAGTCCGAGTCGGCAACTAACCATCAGCAGGAAACATAGGGATCGCTTTCACGTTACCAGGATAAAGAAAACTCTGCGTTGTCAGTCCACATTACCATGCACTACAGCTCCATGATGTTTATTCACATTTGTAAATCATGGGGATAGTTCCACTCTGTAGACTGTTAATGTTTGATAGCAACTGGAAACAATTTTTAGGTTGGTTTCAGAGAATAGTCTCAGGGCCGAAATAGTATAAATACACTCCCGATAGAGGGAGATCGGGGTTGGTTGGGAAACTTTCAAGGGCTGAGGCTCTCCATTGTAATTAGTCTCTGATTTTCGTGTTATGAATAAATTTGCAGAGGAAGGATTGTATTTCAAGATAGAGATTCTTATGTCGTTGCTTCTTTCAATATGTAATCTCTTTACGTGAAATGTTCATCTCGTTTTCATTCCAGTTTGTTAATTTCTTTCATGTCTGAATGAGTGTATAACCGTTTGGAATTCATACATGCTATGCTCCATCTGTTGTTTCAGATATTCATTTAATTTTTCTTCTAAAGTCACGTAGAATTCATCTTGTTGGTGCTCTGCGTGATGGGTTGTTCCCTCTTATCTACTAATCACTCGCTGAATATCTCCTGATTGCAATATCGACGACTATCTTTCCTCTATTTGTAAATTTACGCCATTATTTACCTCCTGCAATATGTTCCCTACCCGGACCTTCGACTCCATTTCCCAATGGTTCCTTACTCTGATAGTCCCACCTACACCTTACATCAACGCACCCACCCCATTCAGGAGTCTGGCCTCCTGACCGATATTGATCGAGTACCCTACGTGAAGCAAACCTGAAAACAAGCGAGAGATCCCTCTCTGACTGCGCAAGGTCAGGGGCGCAGTCTAAAGCGGTTCTGCTATTTCCTGGGAGAGAACCCTTTTCTGCCCAACCTATGGGCTCAATCCCGGTGCTAACACATGGCCACTCTTCTCTCAATGACTTTCATAATCACTGAAGAAATATATCCCTCACATTCAACTCACCATGGAAATCCATCAAGACAACTCTCTCCCTTTTCTAGATGTTTTGGTCACCCATCAGTAGGATGGTTTTGTTGAATATGATATTCAACTCTAGACCAATAATTTATAAAGTCTTGCAAATTTTCAATAATTAATTCTACTTTAATTCACTTCTTCATTTGAATATTGCTACCATTAAATAAAACAAGTGAAAATACTATTAGGGGATCCCATCTAAGTTTTGAGTAGGCATAAGGGCATTGAAAAGATTTTGAAAGTTGATCCTTGGTGATTGGACGACACAATTTTGAATTCATTTTCATTATATGTTTGGATTATATGTTCATTGTTTATAGGGACACACCACTTCTTGCATTGTGATTACAATACTTTGAAGAATTCAAGAAAAGTGCTTTTTCTTTCCTACATATAATCTTGGTACCATTCAATACGATATGAGATCTCAACAACCTATATCATATGTGCATTATTCATGTTAGTATGAATGCTTACAAATTTGTATATGGACACGAATGGTTTTAATGATTATGGTCAAGTTCAATATTATAGACAATATAGTTTCGAGAGGCGATGCACCATGAATTTAAACATTCTAGCAACATTACTTAGTTATGGCAGGCGACATGATAGTAAGAAGGTTCAAACCATTGGTATATATGCGAATGGATGCTGAACATATATTGTCATTGATTTCAAAGGATCAAACGAAAGGATCAGATGATAGAAGATCAAACTTCAATGAATGAAATGTCAAGAAACTGGTGTCAAAGACATTGAATTGAATGTCAAGGGGATTTCTAAAAGAATATAAGAAGAAGATAAAAATTCCTCACACACAACCAGCTTGAAGAAATACATATGGAATAATGTGGAAGCCACATAAATTCAAAGATCCCGCCATGACATTGGTCGCAAATGCGCATATAATTATACATAAAGAAGAACATTAAAAATGGAAAACATACACAAATACCATTTGTGATACTTATGAATAAAGTGAAATAAACTTGTGTGTGGAGTCCCACAAAGAAAATGGTATGTGGTACAGAGACTTGTAAAGGTAAATATAAGTTATGAACCCATGTGTGCAAAATTTGTACAAGGACGTTGGCATATGTGCATCATACATGACACCAAGATGAATTGCAGAATGTGGCATACTGACGTAGATCCCAACTTGTTGAAAACACAATCCAATGGGGTGCTATCCAAAGGTTAAGGAACTGGACCAAGTGGACACATCTCTTGAGCCAAGAAGACTATTAAAAAGATAGAGATGGATGTGGTGAAGTAAGCTTGTGAAGAATGAATATATGATATAATTGTTTGGACAAGATTCAAAGTTTTATTTGGGGTATCAATGGATTGTTGATCACAATTAGTATCTTTATGCAGTGGAGCCAAAGTGCATAAATTATTTAGTGATGGACAACAAATAAGTGCGCTAGATAAAGAAGATACTCATATTATAGATGTGCGCTGTTTTTTCTTAGTAAAAGACATAGACCGCAGAACCAGAAGTGAGATTGAGCCAAAAACTCAATTTAGATGTAAAACGCAGAGATGCATATCACATCAATTATCACACATCGAATTGAAGAAGATATAGTAGTTGCAGATTGTGAAGACATTCACAAGGATAAGGTATTTCTCTACTTACAGTTTTTCAATACAATCTTATCTCATACCAAAGAGGTCGGATGGGGCAAGGAGTAGGGGGTTGCAGCCTCCTTCTAGTCTGTGCCAGAGAATATAAACAAGGTGTTGTAGCATCCTTTCTGTTGGAGCACATAAAACCAGGGGGTTGGATCCTCCTTCTACTTGCAGTTGGTAAATAAAATCAGGGTGTTGTAGCATGCTTTATGTCGGTGTAGATAAAACCTAGGGGTCGTAGCCTTGTTCCATTCAGTGTCAGAGAACATAAATGGAAGTTGGTGCTTCCACAAACAGAGAGCGTGATTATCCATAGGCCAAATATTGAAGCCAAAAGTCACAGTTTGTGCAATCAATCTGATATCTATTTAGGTCGATTCTTGAAGATCATGAGTCGGTGCTCACACATATTTAAGTTGTTGCAGATTGCTTCCAACATACCGTAGATTATACTTAGGGATCATGCCAACTTCTAAAATCAATGGGTGCTCATTTTTGGAAATTGCAATCTCCCACTAATGTAACTATACTTATATAATTATAGATATACAATTATTATCAAGTACTTGTGCTGTTCTTATCGTTCTTGTTGATGCTGAAAAGTTTTAATTGGTAAAAATTTGCTTAAGTTAAAAATATACATATCTGTGCAATTACTTATTCACGCCCCCTCTCAATAATAAGATAAATCCAACAACGGATTGGTGAAACATTTGTATTAATTTCATATATGATGTGCACATATTTTAAATTTGGAATTAACTAAGCTATAAGTTCATGTTTGAAACTAATGCTCCTAAAACTACGGGTTTAAGCACATTTGATAAAGCTTTATGATGATCGGACTGTGCTCAACCATGGATTTAACGTTATTTATTATACATTATCATTGATGGAATATTGAGTTGAGGTTTGATGACCCAAATAATCAACACTCCAATTCTTGTAATACATCCACATATAAGCCATATCAACATTTTTGAAGATGAGTTGTTGCACCACGCTGGTAATGTGGCACCTTTCAGTCGGTTTTGTGATGTTATTTTCTTCGTGGTTGTGAGTATCAAGATACATTGAATGAATTTTCATTGGGATATTAAATCCCCTTCCATGTTGAGGGTGCTCACACCACGTACATGGCATGCAATAAGCACCCCACAACCCAACAATACATGTTATGGCTGTAGGGAACATCAATGGTTGGATTTAATCCAACTCTTGATCTAAGTTTTTGATGTACCCCACAACCACATCATTTATTGATGTGCTTTGGGGTGCTTATGGAATGCCCCACATACATATGTCTCACATGAGCCAATTTTCTGCCTTGGGATTACTATCATTTATTCGGAAACCTTGCACATAGGCCAGGTGTCTTAGTCCCGTACTTGGAGTTTATGCAGTGTTTAATGTAATTTTTTTAGGGAATATACTTGGGCCGATCTCCACTATCCGATCCCATCCCTAAGTGGGAATGCATAAAACTAACACCTTCTCAATCATTCAAGTTTTATTTTGTGCCTTTCACCACCTATAATTGAGAAACCTTGCCTTGGTTATCTTAGCCACAATGCCCTTGGTTTTATCCTAAACTACTTCTCCCCCCGTTTAGTCAACCTATATCATTAGCTTGAGCACCATTGACAACTATAAAATCTTAGGGATAGAGCATAGTTTAGAAGGTTTGTGTAATTGGAAAAAGACAACGACATGCACCCTCACATCATTGTTAAACTATGGTTTTAAATAACATTACATGATACTAATATTAATTGTTTTGGTTAATTGGCCAGCCTGAGCCCCCTCTCATTTTTTATTGACCTCTATTTAAATGTTGTTAGTGTCCAAGTTGTATTCATAATTTTTTATTAATTAAAAGGTGCCATCTCTATAATATTTTCCAATGGATAAGCCAACTCTAGCCTAGAAAAGGTGCTCCGTGACTTGGTCATGAGCGATGAAACTTGAATTATTTTCTCTTGTTCGATGCATTACATTTGCCTCTCCCATCCCACATGTGGATCTTGATTGGTGTGTCTCTTGTCTTTGGAATTGAATGTAAATTGAAAAAGAGTCAATGGGTTAGGGTGTCTCTCTTTATGGCAGTGACACATGAAATTTTTTAGTGTTTTCATATGAATTTTCCCATTCACTTGGAAACATATGTATGTTTTTGAAGAGAATTCACACACACACACACACACACACACATGTTGAAACTATCCTATCGACAGGGGTTAACTCCACAGATATGTCGACACCCATCGATGCAAGCTCCCTAAACATCGGCCTAGAGAGGTTTTACCCTATCCAGCAACACCCGCGAAGCAGGTGCAGTCCCACCCGATATGTTTGAGGGAGGGATGCAGGAAACAAGTTTTCGCCGAGGGATGAGTAATTTTGCACTATCTATTACTCTACCACAGCATCTCCCAGAGATCTAGGGTTTCAATCATACCGTTAACTAGATCTACTTATCATTATGGGTTACACTCATACTTACTTGCTGTTATCACTGGAGTTTGCACCTAGACTACTGAGGTTCAACATCTAGAGAATATTAAAGTTTCTTAACAGATGACGAGGTTTCTAAGCTTATAAAAATATAATTGAAATGGAGATCAAGATAAAATATCTCAAATGACTAAACAATAGATGTATATAATCAAGTATAAAAAGACTGCAAGTATGAGTTTATATAAAGAGTGAAAAGGTTCAGTCCGGATCTATGATAAACATTCAAAATATTCATTAGATCTCCAGGAATAGAAAACATCTATTAAGGAACATAATCATGAATACATGTTTTAAACTAAACATAACATTTATCATGATAAATATTAAAACAAACACTGACTCATCTCAAATATAATCATTTCATGGAAATCTTTATAAAAACTGAAAAATAAAATACATGTATGCAAGTAAATATGGCATTATGATCTCCACACCATTCCCTAATATCTTTACATTATTCACCATTAAAACTGTATATACAATTTTTTTTAAAATTAAAGTAGTTTGAGATCCAGATTTTATGGATCTAAGTAACAAAAAATAGTAAAGCTGACTAGTATCTGATCTAGATCGAATGAATCAAAAGCTAAACTTGACACTAAATACCAACAACTATCAAATGACATAACAACTCTATTTATCAAGAATATCTAGAATGCATGACCTGGATCTCGAGCCGGATTTTGTCCATGATCAGTTATAATTTCCTAGCTGCTTCAGCTAGTATAGTTAAACCATCCAATGCTTGAGATTTTTTCTGTAGCCGAGAATGCTCTGTTTCCATGGACCGAATTTGATCTTGAAATTATTTTTTTCTTTTTACGAGTTCCTCATACTGCTTCTATGTAGCCCTCTTCCTCAGTAGAACTTCTTTTGATACTGTTATGAGCTTTTGGTAGTTTGCATCAATTTCTTCCAAATCCTCTCCAAATCTCCTGTTAGCAATAATTAGTTTTTCATTTGAATCATTCATATATCTATTTTTTTCTTTAAATTATTGCAAGGAATTTTTCAATACCTCAACTTCTGATATTTATTTCATCATCTCCAAATTTGCAGGATCTTCATCAATCTATGAAGGCTTCGAACCTGTACCAACCTTAAATTCAACCACCTTTTGTTTACATTTGAAAACTTCTTTAATCAAATCCAGTGAATGAATTAATTCCTCTTGAGTCTCTCCAAGGGTTTGATCTGCTATGTGATAGCTTTCATCTGTAGCATGTATATCTTCTTCACTAGATGAATCTTCTATAAAATTTACATCGTCCTTTTTAAATTTAGGGTTTGAGATAGCCTTCATGGTCATCCTTAACTTATTTTTTGATTTAGTCTTTGGCCTCCAATTGTTCTCAAGATGATTTTCAATAGAGGATTCATCTTGCCTTGAACTTAAAGAAAACTCTTGAACCATAAAATTTTCCCCAATACCCTAGGAGTATCAGGGAAGTGATTTCTTCTCTTTGAAATTCGATAATCAGCTTCCTCTGTACCTTTGTTATGGAAATATTTGACATAGACATGTTTACAGAATCACATACCTTTTGTGCTTGTCCATTACAAAATTTAGCTACCTTTCTTGTATGCCATCTGTACTGTCTTATAATTTTTTCATCATCGTTCATTTAAGCTCCAGGCTCAAAACCAGACTAGAATATGAAATGTTGCCAAGATCTATCAAATTTTCCCAACTCAATAGTTATCAGAAGCTTAATTAAACTATGATTAAATACTAAATGAGTGTTGTGATTAGGGTGGTTTCTTACCCATGTAACCATCTTCTCTATACTTTTAAACAGGTAATAGGGAATTTTTAATACGGATTCTCCATTTAAATGCAACAAAAATATTAAGTGATACCTGAACACGGTTGTGAACTAGCCTTCACAAGTTATATAACGCTGAACAACATTCAAAATATATCTCCATTGAGGTTTAAATTTTTTTAAATGGATTCCTTTGCCCCTATCTAGATTTTCGAAACTAGGTAATAGAGACCCCTTTAAATCAACCTTGAATAGGTGCTTCTTAAACTAGCATTCTCCTTCAGATGGTATGCATGTTTCCTCTACAATGGTAGCCTCGTCTACCTTAAACATTAGGGTTTTAAAATTTACCACATAATCCTTGTAATTATTTACAAAGTCATTTGTTACCTGTAGGTTATGACCTCCGGGTCTTTCACATAAAGAAAACTAGCCCGCGGTTTTCATAATCTCTTCACATCTAGGAAATTCATCGGCCCATTTGGCATTGTCTGGATCTAGATTGCAAATTTTCCCACTGATAATTTTTACCACCGCCATCATGATTATGTGATTATGCTAAATTCCTATTCAAAACATGTCTAAGAAAAATAATCCATGCAGAAGTCTCAATTAGAAATTTTGTATTGATTAGGTTAACTGGAATACGAATCTGGGTTCATGCATTTTGATGATTTCGAAACCTGCCTGTACATCCATGCCACAATCAAGTTACACTCCTTCCTCTAGCACACGTCCGAGCTACTGTCAGTATCATAATGAAGAGGAAATCCTCTTTCAAACACACCTCCAAAACATGACATATGTCCTTAACCAATTTCCAAGTCGAAACAATCCAACAGCACTAGCATGCCACTCATTATTCAATGCACCAGCATGACATATGTACTATGATTATTAATGCCATACAACCATGTATTTATTCAAATTGAACACATGAAACCCTCATAATACACTTTACATAAATGAAATTGGACCTTATTCATTGAAAAATGAGCTTATTCATAAATATTGGACTTTATCAAACTATGAATTATTTTAATAAAGATTAAGAACCTGAAAGATTAATGAAAATGAGCCATGTTTATTATAATAAATAAAACAATGATAAAATATAACTTTAAATAACCTAAGAACTAATTTTAAAGGGTCCAAATATAAAACTAAGGTAGAAATAAGAAATTAGTCTTCTAGGAAAAATATTTAAGGTAGGACTAAGATACGAATCTAGAGATAACATTTGGATTCGATTGGGGGTAAATCTCTCCTTGTGAGGCTTTAAGAGCATCTTGACCATGTGCCTTCAGAAAACCTGCTAGAATCATGCATATGAAATCAAATTGCTTTATTGGGTTGGAGTCTTATATACAAAAAGTGTAATGATATATACAATGAATATGAATGTCTCAGTTCAATATGTATGGAAGTGTTTCAAGAACCACCCATTTATTGGGCCTGCAACTTCATCACCATCCAGATTTTGTAAAACAAAAGTGTTATTTCCTAAAATATTAATTATTGTAAACCGTCCCAACCATAAATTATCAATTTTTCCATGCTTGCCTTTTTCATCATTTCGTGCATCCCATCTGAGAACTGCACCACCAACTGAGAAAGTGTCTTTTTTGATATTTTTATCAAAGCTTTCCTTTACCTTCTCTTTGTAAGCTTCAACCTTTTCCATTATTGTTTCTGTTTCTTGCTGTAACTTGACTATCTGAAACTTTCTTCTTTTCATTTCTTCTGGTTCTTCTTCTGCATCTTGCAAAAACTTGACTACTGGAAAACTTAATTGGACAAGTAATATTGCATTAATTCCATAAACAAGTTGAAAAGGTGATGTTCCAATGGATTTCTTTATAGTTACCCTATTTTTCCAAAGAGCATATTTTAATTTAATTTCCCAAGTCCTTTTGCTTTGAAATAACATGTTTTTTATACTATTCACAATACTCTTATTAGTGGATTCTGCTAATCCATTCCCCTGAGGGTAATAAGGCGTGGAATGTTTTAATATGATGTTATTTTCTTCACAAAAAATTATCATATTTTTTGACTTAAAGCCTGGAGCATTATCAATTAATAACTTCCTTGGACAACCAAATCTGCTTAGAATATTATATTGAAGAAAACTGATTATAACTTTATATGTTTATCTTCTTGTAGGAATTGCTTCCACCCATTTGGTAAAGAAATTAATGACGGTCAAAATCCATTTATGCTGTCCATTGGAAGCAGGATGAATTTCTCCTATAAAGTATAAACCCCATTGTTGAAATGAAGCACTTACTGTAATTGGTTTTAAGGGTAAAGAATACAACTTATGTTTACCTACAAATTTCTGACATTCAATGCAAGTTTGACCTTAAGATATACATATGAAAAAAGAGTGGGCCAATAGTAACCAACTCTTAAAATCTTAAATGCAGTTTCCTTGCAATACTTATGTCCCCCACATGCACCTCCATGTAACTATGCAGTAACAACCTTGACCTCTGATTTATCCAAACATTTAAGCAATATACCTCCAAGATCTTTCCAATATAAAAATTGATCAACTAAAACATATTTCAAAGATTTAAGTTTTAATAATGTATATTCGCTCTTATTTAGATTAGGAGGACATTTTAAATGCAATAGATGGTAAACAGTTTTCTCATACCATGGAGAATCAAGATACCTGTTATAAATTTGTTCTTTGTCATATTGTGTTGATAAATCTTGTACTGAATGTTCAACCAGCAGATGAATATATAAAACTTGACAATTTGATTCTGCCAAAAGTTTTTCTAGACCTTGTCCCTTTACCAATTTGGTAGGCTTAATATCAACACCATATCGCATGATTTTAGCTATCCATCTTCCTCTTTTTCCCTCACTGTCAGGATGCACTAGAATTTCCTTAATTTCTATGTTAGGAATGTGAGAAATTTGAACCATAAAGTGAGTAATTCAAACCATAGGAGAATCTAGGAGCATTAGTGAGGTTCACAAATCAAAATTGGGTGCAAGATTAAGCAAAAACCATCAAATTGCAGATAAATTACACACAATGATAGCTGGAAACAAGATAATTTTGGACTATCTAGCCATGAATTTTTTATTAAAAGGTTTATAAATACATCATAAGAGTTTCAAATGGCATTGGAAACCAATTGTGAGCAAATAACCCAAAATTGCCAAATTGGCATCAAACCCCCCTAGGTGGGCCAATCACGTCCCAAATATCTCCAAATGGCCAAGAATTGCTGAATTGGCATGGTTGATGTGTTGTGGGTCAATTGTTACACCTTGTATAGTGTGGGTGTGGAAAATGGGGTGGTTTAGAGTCTCAATGCAACATTAATTGCACCAAATCAAGCCAAATTTGGGCAAAATCCCACTCTAGCACTCCAAGTCAACTTGCTTGTCCACATTCAATGAATGGGAGTGAACAAAAAATGATGCATGTGCATATGTGTCTCGTTGACTAAGCTGGAGTACACAGGTGGGTCATGGAAGCTCAATTGACATGGCATATGTCCACCTAAGCACCCCTAGTCCACCTCATAATGTATTAAAGCTTAAAAAACAATAAAATTGACTAATTAGTGTAACTAGGGTACTAATGATGGATTAATATTCTAACACCCTCCCTTAATCCAGCAACTAAGTATTCTCACAAAATGATGAAGTCCTTGGCAACAATGGCTCAAGTCACCTCAAGTACATAATTCAGAAATTACAATCTTTATTTGTTCATGTGAACCGATGAAAGAAGGAAAACCTCATGGGAAAAACATTCCCTCAAGAGTGGACATGGGGATGGACCTACAATAATATAACAGAAAATTACCATCCCTCACTCACCCCAAGCAAGTATCTCAGGTAAGTGAAGGTCTTCTCAGTGAAAGCCTTGGTAAAAATGTCAGGAGTTTGCTTGGTGGATGGGCAATACTGTAGTGAGATCACCCTGTCATGCACTAAGCCCCCAATGTAATGCATGTGTATCTCTATGTGCTTTGTCCCATGCCTCTATAATGTATTAGTATATATCTTTATGGAACACTGATTATCCACCCAAATGTTGGTTGGAGAATCAATTGTGACACCAAACTCCCGGAGAATTCCCTGTAACCAAACACACTGTGTTGCAGCATTGACTACTGCCCTGTATTCGGCCTCTGCTGATGAAAGTGAGATGGTGTGCTGTTTCTTAATTTACCAGAAAATGGGACCTTCAACAAACATGAAAACAAAACCTAATGTTGAATTTTTTTCAGTTGGATCACCGGCCCAATTTGAATCAGAAAATCCAACTAGTTGAAGTGAGGAACTAGCTGTGTAGTGCACCCCGAATTTCTTAGTTCCCTCGACATACCAAAGAAATATTTTTGCATCCCTCCAATGGAGCTCATGTGGCTGGTGAATATGTCTTGCTACAACACTCACATCATAAGACAAATCAGGTCTTGTATGAGTGAGGTAGAGAAATATTCCCACTAGTTGCCTGTAGAGTGTAATATCCACCATCGGGGAATTGTCAAATTCATGCATTTTAATACCAGAAAGAAAGGGAGACTTGGATGCATTACAATCAGCCATATTAAAATTCTTTAATAGGTATGAAGCATACTGTATTTGACTAAGCATGATGCCCTTGCCATTTTTCTCAGTATTCAAGCCCAAAAATTGCCTTAGCAATCCTAGGTCTGTCATGGCAAACTCACCGTGCAAAAGAGCTATTAATTTGGCCAATTAAATTGGTGCAGCTACCTGTAATAAGAAGATCATAAACATAAAGAAAAATGACCTGAAAATTAACATAATTTTTCTGCAAATACACATTAGGGTCTGATTTTCATCTTATGAAGCCAATTGAAAGCAAGAAAGCATCCATTTTTGCATACCAAGCCCTGGGGGCTTGCTTGGGTCCATACAATGATTTTTTCAGCCTACATACCAATGAAGGATCCTCTTGGAAATCTTCAGGCTGCTGCATATAGATCTCCTCCTGTATCTCACCATGCAAGAATGCACTCTTTACATCCATGTGGTGAACTTACCAACACTTACTATCTGCTAGTGCAAGAACTAGTCTAATTGAGTCCATCTTTGCAACCGATGCAAAGATATTTGTGTAATAAACTCCATGGACTTGAAAATATCCATTAGAAAATAATATAGCCTTATGTTTTATATCAGAACCATCAACAACAATTTTGTTCTGGAAAACCCATTTGCATTGAACAACTTTCCTCTTGGGAGGAAGGGGAACCAATTCCCATGTATTGTTCTCTTGGAGGGACTGAAGCTCATCTTCCATTGCTGAATTCCATCTTGGGTATGTACAATATTGCTGATATGTCTAAGTATCAGAACTGATCAGCATGTGACAGATCTCAACAAGAGCACTATCACTTGCAAAATAAGCCTTACTAGTTTGTGATCTAGTTTTCCTAGGCTCTTGGGTATGGCTTGCCAATTCCCCAGCTGCTTGCACAAATTTTTCAGCCCTTTTGGGCATAGATGGTGAGTCATCTACAAAAATATCATATTTAGAAACATTTATATCAGAATTATCATAAAAACAGAGAATGTATCATTACTTACATCTTCTAATGGTTGAGGAGAGGAGCAATCCCCCCATGCAAGTTCGAAATCAAGATTTGGCTCTTCTTCGAATTTGACATTTCTTTCAACAAAGGTTTTGCAAGTGGATGTGTCAAAGAGATTGTACCCTTTGGTGTCCTCACCATATCCAACCATGAGACACTCCTTGCTTTGTGGTTGCAAGGCTTTCCTCTTCTCTGAAGGGATTCTTGCCCATGCTTTTGTCCCGAATATCCTGAAATTTGAGACATCTGGTTTTTCACCAAACCATGACTTGTCAGGTGTCATTCCTTTTACTGATTTGTTGAAGGCTCTGTTTTGAATGTTAGTAGCATATCTGATGGATTCATCCCATAGCTTGGGATTAATTTCCCTCACTTCTATCATGAAATTTTCCATCTCTTTGAGAGATCTATTTTTCCTCTTCGCCACACCATTTTGTTGTGGTGTGTGTTGTCTGCCGATTGCACACCACCAGCAGAAATATTCCGAAAGCTATCTCCTCACTTAACAAAGTGGGAGAGGTGTGACCTTGGGGGAAAGCATAGAGCTAGGTACTGTCACCTACTCCTAGCTCCTCCGTTTAGGCTAACTCTAACGAAGCTAAGGGGGGTAGTCCCTAACAAAGAGTTTTCTATGGATCAATGTTTAAGTTAAGTTTTAAATGTTTTCAAATGTGGATGGGTGCTGTTTAGGAATTTCTGTGATTTTTAGATGATTAATATGATGAATTGAGCACAAGACAAAGCAATCCACGTTGCTATCACTGGAATTAAAAGATAGACAAATATTTGAGCAATTCACGAAAATAAAGCATTCATAGATACGACTTATAATCAAACATTCAATGGACAAATGGCCCAGATTATCAACAATGCTAAAAGATGGAACCAGTGCCTGTGGAGTAAAATTATTGGAGATGCTTCATGTTTAGAAAGATGTGAATCCCAAAATATGCCAGTGAATGTTAGGTTTTGCAAGTGCTCTTGGTAATTTTTAAGAGTTTTTAACAGTGGTCTTGCTTTAGGGTGTCAACCAAAAGGTTTATCAAATCCGGGAGACTCTTCTAAGTTGCCTCTGTTGAAGACATGTCGGGCCCGCCCGGTATCCCAGGCTGATATTGTCAAGTGACCAGCTAGCTGATAATCTATGACAGTGGGAGGTTCTGGCGCCTCTACTAGGAAGTAATTTGGAAGAATCCCTACAATGACGGTGCGTTGGTTACGGGGTGTTTAGGTGTTATTAGGTTACTCTTGCGGGGTTTAAAGATCCAGTGCCATTTCTGGGTACTCCGATCTAGGATCGGTCAGAGCATACTTCGACAAGGAGGGAGGGGGGTTAATTAATTAAAGGGGCGTGAGTTGCAAATTTTATTAAGTTAATTAATTAAAAACCTCCGACAGAGAGCGCTCTTGACCTTGTCTTATGATAGTGGTTCAAGAGACTTAGCTAATCTAGATGAAAGTAATGCAAGGGTTGTGCAAACCTAAGATGCTCTCCGATAGAGAGTGCTCTTGACTTGTGTTTCTGCAAGTTCAAGAGTCTTAATTATGGATGATTTGATTAAACAAACACAACAATTAATATGAAAGGTGGTTGATTAAAACTCTCTGACAGAGAGCACTCTTGCCTTATGGTGAGATTTAAGAGATTTTGGTTATTTTATGATTTAACAATTTATAACAAGATACCAACAAGAAATGATGAATCTAGCAATTAGTGGAAACGAAGCTAAGGAACAACTAGCAATTAGTAAGAATGAAACTAAGTCTAATCAAAGAACTAAACTAATTGCTTAAGGAAAACTATACTAAGTAAATCATGAAAATGAACACAAGACACACTTCCCCAAAGTAGGGGAAGTATAAAAGGAAGGAGACTTGCTCTCACTCAACCCTTTTTATTAATCTTTTACAATGATTCTATGTTCTTTACTTCTTGGAGGAACGGGGAAAGAAGGGGATGAAAGAAGAGGGATAGCTGTCTTTTTGTTCTTTTTGCAATCCTTGTTTGTTTGTGGCCTTTGGGATCTCCTTCACCTGTCTGCAATCTAAGAGCTCTAGACACACACTTGTTATGATATTATTTGATCCAAAATAACTTGAAATTTAATCTATAAACTAGCTAAAAACACTTACCCAAACTTACCGAAAAGAAGGAAGAAAAGAGGCAGGAAAAAGGCAAGGTAATAGGGGTGAAAAAATGGTTAAAGGAGGGGAAAAGACAAGTCAAATAAGGTTGGAAAATAAGTGAGAAAGAGGGCTGCAAATGAGGGTAAAAAAGGATGAAAGTACAGCCCAAAAGATGGTTGAAGAAGAGGATAGAAGGGGGCTGCAAAATGTGGAAACAAAGAGGCAAAAGAGGGCTGTCCAAAAGGGTAAAAATGGGGAAAAGTGGACAACAAACAAAAGGAAGGAAAGGTTGCAAATAAAAGGCCTAAAAGGCTGAAAATAAAGGACAGGGTAGCCAATCGGGGCAAAGGCTAAGTGAATGAATGTTCACTTTATCCCAAACGTGCCCTAATCCCAAGAAAATAAAGATTTTTAATTTGAAAGATGAATAAAAGTAATGAGAGAATGGTCAAACCTGTGGATATTTTTTAAAGCACTTGGATCTCGTGAAGCATGCAATTACCGAAAAAGTGTACTTGACTCCAAGAGAAGAAGATGCAGCTGAGCTCGAACTTCTGCTTGGTTGGATGGAAGGATCTGCAAAATAACACTCATAGACTTTCCAAACAAAGGATTAGATCATGTATTGTTCACAAATTGAAATAAAGAAGAGCATGAAATATAACTGAATAAGACAATGCTCTTTTTCAAATTCTAAAAGTAAATCAATAAACAACTAACTTGCAAACTGCAAATACATGTTCTTATGTGCTTACAGAAGCCTTCTAAAGCATAACATCATAATCTCAAATAGACAAGAAAGAAAAGCATTAAAACAACATCACCTCATCCATTAAGTGCAATCACCCAAAGAATCACACCACATGAGCCTCCAAAGCCTTAATTTTATTCCAATGGTTGCATAGAAGCAACAAGCAATTACAAAAGTTTCACCAGAGTTTCTCTACACAAAAATCCATCCGAATAGAGCTAAAGGATCCTCTATTTATACAATGACAGAGTGCTAAAACCCTAAAACCAATCCTCAAACCCTAACCATCTTGGCCACCAAACAGAGATGCCAGACCTAAATCGGAGAACCGGGAGTGAGGGGAGGCCTCCACCCAGGCAAGGTGCCCCCACTCCAACCCTAAACATTGAAATCCATCCACAAATGAGCCCACACATGTGGAAGGCGCCCTTAGGAGAGAGAGGGGTGTGAGCTGTTGAAGGAGGCACCTTGTTGCATAGGAAAGCTGCCTGCTAGGTCTGGAAACCTACTTTGTTAGGTCTGGAGGAGCCACTGCTAGGTTTGGGAATCCTACTGATGGTGTAAGCTTCAGTATTCACCTTGATCAAATCACTGGACCAATGAGTGCTCTCCATCTCATTCTTTAGCTGGAGATGACATGTCTGCTAACTGATAATAAATTAATTGCTCTCTTAATGATGACTGAACCTGATTTATGATAACTCCAATCATCATAAGTGCTCCATGAGATGTCATTTAGCCATTTATTTTACTGAATTTGGATTAATTTGGAGAGTTTTAATTTTCTCCAAAATAATCATTTTTTAATAAAAATTCATTTTTTTACTCAAAACTGACTTTTTTGAGAAAAAAGGCATTATGTGTCCGATTGTTGATCTGAAAATTGGTTCTGACTGGCTGGCTGATCAAGAATGATTTTTGGCTTAAGGTTAGAGCCTTCAATCACTGAATTCAGAGTCTGGATGACCAACTTACCACGAACGGGTTTTTTCCATTTAATTTATGGAAAAATTAACCCAAAACACTTAGGAAAAGTAATTAAAAATTAAAAAATTAAATTTTCTTTTTTCCCCGTTCGAAAAAGATTTTTCCGAATTTTTTTTATGTGTCCAGATGACTTAGGACATGACCATGATCTACCTAAATAATGTCTAGTAGGTTTATAACACTCAGTTGGGCTCTAATAACCCCCCAAGGCCCATAATTCAACATCGGGCATTCCAGCTTTGGAGGAAGTGGGAGAAAACCTTGTCAATTATACTCGGTTGAAGGCAAAGCATAATTGTCAGGGGAAAAAAACTCCTTGGAATGCCTTATTTGAGATTCTATGTCTCAGGAGACCGAACCACTCAAAAGATACCCTACTAGCACATTTATTACAAACCCCGTGGGGCCATGGATACAATTATTCAAATAAAAAACTAGCTAGCCAATATTGGCTAGACATGAAGACGGATCAACTGATACACTGGAATCAGACATTGAACATGTCTGTCAACCGGTGGCTCCTCAGGTAATCCAACTAAGTGCAAAATTAGTGGATAACAGTGTGTAGGGAGTTGAGTGTTGCATTTGGATGCCACACTCCTCATAAAGTTGATGTAGATTCTTGTTCACATATTCCTTTCCATTATCAGTCCTAAGGAATTTTATCTTCTTGCCACTCTAATTTTCTACAAGTGCTTTCCAAACCTTGAGTTGCTCAAACATCTCAGATTTCAATTTCAGAAAATACACCCAACAAAATCGAGAGTAGTCATCAATGAATGTAAGCACATACCTAGATGCACCATATGAGGGAGTGGGTAGTGGACCAATCAAATCAGAATGCACCAACCCAGGTGGTTGTGTTTCTCTCCTCGCCTTCCCCTTCTTGCAGCTCTACTCAGGATGCTTCCCAATCACACATCTAATACATTCTCCAGTAGATTGCTGAATTTGTGGAAGACCTTCCACCATTTCTTCTCTGTGCAATGTTTGGAGATATCTGTAATTCATGTGGCCAAACCTCTCATGCCATAGTTTGGAAACCTCATTGGCATGTGAGTGAAGTGCTTGATCACTGGAAGTAGGGAGGAAATTAGAGAATTTGTACATTCTCTCTTCATGATCAACATACCCAATTGCAATAACTTGGTATGTTGAGATTCAGAAATCTCTACCAAGTCAGGAGTGAAGATCACTCTCTTTGGCTCTCCTGTATGGGTCATCTGGTAGATTGAAAGAAATTTTGCTGTAAGGTTTGGTACATACAGTACATCACTGAAAAACCCATGGTCTAAATCAATTCTCCCAATCCCTCTGGTCCAGAGTTCAGAATCATCTCCCATTTGAACTGTTGGGCCAACATTCAAACTCATGGACGAGAAAAAATCTCTCCTGGATACCATATGCCTGGAAGAACCTGAATCAATAATAAACCATGAAGAGTTAGAAGTACCTACTACCAAAGCATGACATTTTTCCTTGCCTTCACTTGAATTGGAGTTTCCATCCTTCTTCTTTACACTGTCAGGGACTAAAATATTGTTTTTCTCCAGTAGCTGCACCATGGTGTCTATGGTTTTTTTCATGCATGAGCTCTCTAGATGCCATCCCTTGTGGTAGTAAGTGCATTTGGCCTTCTCTTTTCCCTTATTCTCATTTTCTCTGGGTGGATTTGAATCTCCCTCACTGGATTTGGGTTTTTCTGATTTATTTTTATCTGGAAACTTCGAATTCTTGGACTTGGGCTTGCCCTTTGCTGAATTCGAAAACCCCACTGCTAATGCTTGATCTTTGGTCTTGATGGAACCCATTTGGACCAATTTGTCCTACTCTTGAGTGAGTGACTTCATGAAGTTTTCCAGGCTTGGAATTTTCCAGTTTTGAGGGGTGAGTTTGCCCGAGTGAAATGTGCTCACAAAGACTAAGATCTCTGGCCCCAACTTCGAAAGTATAGACAAGATCAATTGATCTTCCTTCTTCTCAATCCCACATTGTTTTAACTACAATACAAGTGATTTGAACTTGGTGAAGAAGTCCTGGATTGTATCATAGTGCAATGGGCTCAAGATTATTAGCTCATTCTCAAGCTGGTGACCACGTAGCTCATCAGTTTTCCCAAATAGAGACTCAAGCTTCTCCCAAACCTCCTTTGGTGATGTCAAACTGTCAAGGTGGAACAAAAACTCTCTTGAGATGCTCAAACACAACAATCCATATGCTTCATCCAATTTGTTGAAATACTTGTCTTTCTCTACAACAAAATTTGGTTCCACTTCAGTGCCCATGGTAACTCTGAAAAGCCCCTTGGCTCTCAATTGAATCACCATCTTTGCCTTCCAATCAAAAAAATTAAAGGGTGTTAGCATGATGTGGGTAGTGTCCATTACTGCATGCGTTGATGGCAGTGAAATTTCTAACTGGTTTACACACAACAATTCGATTTTATCTAGAGTTCACTAACAAAGCAACTGAAATCCACTAAGTATTTGGTCTGCAACTCAAAAATCTCCAACCAGATCTAATATTGTTACCACCTAAGTTGTACTTAGTGGTTTTTTATCAAGTGATCCTGGTGAACTAGACAAATATGATTTGTTTGGACTTCAGAAGACCTTTGGAAGTGCTTGTTGTACTATATCACATGTTCATACCCCATAGGGGAGTTGTAATAAAATGTTCTAGCATGATAGTGTCTGTAAAAGACTCAGTCTCTTAGAATTTATTTGTCAATCCGATCAGCCTAGGGTGTTTTTTCCCTTGGTTATTATTGGTTGTTGAATAAACGACTGATAATTTCTGAGTTTTTCACTCAATACCTCCAAAGTTGGGGTGGTCGGCTTGGGATTTAGGCCTATTGAGGTTATTAGAGTCTATGTGTCAATGTATAAACATGCTAGGCATTATGTTCGAGTCATATGAACATGTCTAAGTCCCCCCAGGTTTTTAATATTTTTAATTTTTTAAGTTTTCTTTTTTAATTTTAAATTTTCCACAAAACTTAGGCTATTTTTAATAGTCTAATTGGAAAAATTGGATTTGTAATAAAAGTGGGCTCGAAAATCAGTTTCAGTCATGGGGGTGCTCATTTTCAAGCTCAGAACGCCATGTAAACCCATAGACCCACTTTTTCTAAGTTTTGAGTGATTTGTCCATCACTCAGGTCAAAAATCCCTAAAAATCAAATATTGATTATTTAATTGATAAATTTAATTAAATAATGGAGAAAATTCAAAATCCTAAATCATTGGCATTTGCTCCGATTTGACTGAAATCAGTCTCATCGGCTTGGGATTGACTGGATCTGACCATTCCTTGACAGAAGGGGCTGATTTGGACTTAACAGAGGGTACATTAATGCATGCAATCTTGGGAATTGCGCCCTCCCTCTCTCCTCCACACGTGTGGGCTCATCTGGATGAGTTTTGGTGGATGCTTCAGTTAGAAGGTTGAGGTGTCAGGAAAATCAAATCTTTGATTGACAATAGCACTTACTGAGAATTAGATCAGACTCAGATAGACTCAGATTCACTCCACATCCAGCTCCAGTCTCTCTCTCCTTGGGAATTGCGCCCCCCCAGGCTAGATTTACTATTTTTGATATAAATAAAGCAGCCATTTCCTCTTCCAAGCTAGTTAGAACTGGGATTGAGGTGCTGTTGCTATTGTACTTTTGTTATTGTTTACTATTTTGGAATGAAGAAGTTTTGGAGGCAAGATATATGGTGTAATGCTCTTCATGTGTGGATGGTGATTGTCAAATGCCTATGAGGTATAATCTGTGTTATTTATCTTTCATTTTGCTGGTTAATTATTGGCCTTGAAGGAGAGAGCTGCCTCTTGTTAGGGTAAGAGTTTATTCTAGTTTTATTTATGCTCTTACTGTTTGCTTGTTTCATATCTATTGGAGTTGCATGTATTTTAAGTTTAATTGCATGCTTTCCAATTATCTTTTCCAGCAGCACCTATGTTTTAACCATCTGTTTGTGCAAGGATTTATAAGTTGTAGGTGATATCACTTGTAGAAGGGGTTGAGATGGTTTGCATCTTCCTCATATTTAAGATCTTCTGGAGGAAATAGTCCCTCAGTGTTCCACCAAAGCAGACTCCAAAGCCCAACATTCCTAGGCTTCCAACACTCTTTCTCTCTCTTCCTCCTTCAAAAAATCATTTTTCTTACCTGGTTATTGTGTCCAAAATATTTGATATCATTTGGATCTGTTATATTAAAGTAAAACTTACATAGATCTATTGTTTCAAGGCTCATAGACTAGATCTTATTCTTAAAATAGTTTCATAAAGCATTCTAGATCTAGTTTAGGGAAATCGTCCGTTTTGCATGGCAATTTAAAGAGAATCTGTAGGTTGCATGCTTTAGATTTATGTGTCTGTTTTAAAAAGATTAAATCTAGCAATCAGTGAATATTTCATTGGCTTTCCAAACAGCAAGCCAAGTTCCCATGGAAAGCTTGCTTTCCTTGGTTCCTTTTTCACCATTTTAGCTAGTTTTAACTTAGTTTTGTTTGGTTTAAAGTAGGCTGACCCAAAGGTACTTCCAAATTGATTTTGGGAATATTTAATTCTAACATGCTCACTGTATTTTATCAGGAATAAAAAAAAGAAGAGAATATGCTCTTCGAAAGTGGCTTTGGGATCATTCAAATCCCCCCATGGGTCTCCCTTTTGACCATAATTTTAAAATTTTGAGAAATTTGTAAAGCCTTGGTTTCATCCTATATAATAACCAAGAGGATTTAGATAATTTTAATGATATTGTAACAACAAATAATAAAAGTTTTCTCCAAATAGGCTCTTTCGAGCCCATTCCCCATCCCCCCTAGGGAGATTCACGCCTTTTTTGTCGTTTTTTCGCATTGTCTTACTTCTTTTCACTTTAGAATAGTTTCATTCATGAAAAATAACATGATTTGATTACTTTATCATATATTCCATATTACATTATCAAAGTAACTCGAATACTTACCCCACAACTTCCCGATTGACCCGCAAGGGGAAAGAGATGCGTGGTAGGAATAATTAGAAAAATTGTGATTTGTTTCTGTTTGCTGCTTATATTTGATTTGCTGTAAGTAATTGTTCTGAAATCAACCCCCTCCTTGATTCCCCGACTTAGGTCCACTTGGACCGAAAGAGGTTCCTGGAGGGTTTTTCTTTCTAAGAAAACACACCCTTTAAAACTCACTAAAATTGACAAGACTCCAATGTGTATGCTCTGCATTTGGCCACGGTTCATCCGATCAGTCAATATGCATCAAAAGAAACATGAGTGACTAGTTTAATTAGTCTTCACCTTCCCCAATCAACTGCCATCAGGCGAAAATCCAACGCCTCGATCAAACCATAAGTGGTGGCAAAATACCCAAAGTAAGTGGGAACTCTTGAAAAGTGACCTCGAGGCGCCGATCTCTGTTACACCTTCAGGTGCATTATGAAAAATAGCGTCAGAGACTCCGGTCAGCCCACATATTCCTTGCGGGTAGCCGTGAAGGTTTAGTTTTGGACATACTCCAAGTACTCTCGGGTATATCTGGAGTCCCCCCCTCGCCTAATTTTAATCAACTCATATTTCACATTAACTTAAAATGTACCAAGAGGCAATCACAAAACATTCAATCCAAGCACATGCAAGTACATTTATTATTTTATGACTCCATTCTAAAGGACTGGCTATTTTATTTATATATATATATATATTGTGTCTCAGCATTGTGCTTTCGTGTGCTCATTTTTGTATCTTGTCATCTATGGTTGTTCATGGTTAAATTTCAAACTCCTAAGTAACTCATTCAGTTTAGCATCACCATAATAAATAATTTTTACTTAGTAACTTAATAGGGTCTATCCCCCTTGGCTTCATTAGGAGTTGAGCCTAAACGGAGGAGTCAAGAACAAGGTGAGAGCCTTGACTCGAGACTTGCCCCCAAGGACACACCGAGTGGCTTGAATATTTCTGCCATGTTCCCCCCAGGTGTGTGAAAGGTGGAAATAGATACCATGTGAGAAATTCAAACCATAAAGTGAGTAATTCGAACCACAGGAGAATCTAGGATCGTTAGTGAGGTTCACAAATCAAATTTGGGTGCAAGATTCAACAAAAACCATTAAATTACAGATAAATTACACACAATGATAGTTGGAAAAAAGATAATTTTGGAATGTCTAACCATGAAATTGTTATTAATATTTTTATAAATACATCATAATATTTTTTAATGGATTTGGAAGCCAATTGTGAGCAAATAACCCAAAATTGCCAAATTGGCATCAAACCCCCCTAGGTGGGCCAATCACGTCCCAAATCTCTCCAAACGGCCATGAATTGCTGAAGTGGCATGGATGATGTGTTTTGGGTCAATTATTACACCTTGGACAATGTGGGTGTGGAAAAATGGGTGGTTTAGAGTCTTAATGCAACATTAATTGCACCAAATCAAGCCAAATTTGGGCAAAATCCCACTCTAGTGCTCCAAGTCAACTTGCTTGTCCACATTCAATGAATGGGAGTGCACCAGCAATGATGGATATGCATATGTGGCTGTTTGACTAAGCTGGAGTACCCATGTAGGTCATGGAACCTCAATTGACATGGCATATGTCTACCTAAGCACCCCTAGTCCACCTCATAGTGTATTAAAGCTTAAAAAGCAATAAAATTGACTAATTAGTGTAACTAAGGTACTAATAATGGATTAATGTTCTAACAAGGAACATAAGCTAAGATCTTAGAATGCAAAACATAAATCCTGAAGAATTTCAGAGCCTTGACCAATGCGTTGGCTTGTTTTTCCATTGTACTATACTTCAACTCTGAATCTCTCAATGTTTTTCTAAAGAATGCAATTGGTTGTTCTAAACCATCTGAACTCTTTTGTAATAGAACAACAACTATAGTGTATTCAGATGCAAATGAGAAAACTGAAAATTCCTTTTCAAAGTCAGGACTTATTAAAACTGGTGCTTGCTTTATTTTTTCAAATGATGACCTAGCTTCAGCCGACCACTTAACTTCTTTGTCTTTCTTAAGCATTTCAGTATTTGGTTTAATGTCTTCTGCAAAATTAGGGATAAAACATCTGAAAAAAATTATCTTACCAAGGAAAGATTGAATTCCTTTCTTATTTCTGGGTAGGTTGATTTTCAGGATGGCTTTAACCCTTTCTGGGTCTATTTTAGTCCCTTCAACAGAGACTATATGACCTAAGAGCTTAACTTTTTCCATAGTAAAATGAGACTTTTTGGGATTCAGAGATAATCCATAATTCCTGTATTTAAGAAAAGTTTGTTTTAAATTCTTCAAATGTTCATCATCATATTTGGAGAATACTGTTATGTCATCTAAATATATGACTACAAAATTTTCTTTCTCACAAACAAAATCTATATCCATAGCTCTTTGAAATATAGCTCCTGCATTCATGAGACCAAAATGCATCTTGTTGTACATATATGTACCCAAGGAGTTATAAGAGCTATCTTTTCCCTATCCTCTGGTTGTACTGCAATATGATTATAACCAAAGAATCCATCAATCATAGATATCCTCTGGGAACCCACCACTCTCTGTAAAATTTGATCAATTTTGGGCAAAGGATAATTATCTTTAAGAGAGCATCTATTCAAATTACAAAAATCCACACATAATCTGATTTCTCCATTTTTTACGTATCGGTACCAAATTTTCTACCCAATATGAATATCTAAGAGGTATTATGATCTTTGCATCCAATAATTTTTTTTTTACCTCTTTTTCAATCTCGAAGTAATGCTGGATTAAGTCTCCTAATCTTTTTTCCTGAAAGGATTAGTATTTGGATTTAGAGGAATCTTATGTTGAATAATGCTAGCATTGTATGTTTTTAGATCTTCATATGACCAAGCAAAAATATCAACAAATTCTTTCAGTAGTTTGATGTACCCGTTCCTTTCCGTTTTTGAAAGTGTCTTAGATATCTTAATCATTTTAGGTTCATTTTCAGAACCAATATTATAACTTAAGACATTTTCTTCAATAGATTGAACTGTAGGTTTTAAGAAAGTATCATCTTTTGAGAATAATATTTCAAGAGGTACAAGCCCATTATGAATAAAATTCCCTTTTAATTCAACTATCTCATGACTTCCAATTGAATCGCTTATGCGTGAAGCTTTTTCATTCCAATCAATATCATGATCTTGACCAATCATTGAATTAGAAAAATAGTCTATCAACTCTAAAAATTCCTTAAGTTCCTGATCATCATGAAAAACTTTCCAATGCTTAATATTATTTGGAACTGAGGGTCTGTATCTTACTTCAATTGGATACTTAAGATGACTTAATTTTGGAACTTTCAAATAAGCTGCCGCCAAGGCCAATGAATATGCTGTTTGATTATGATATCTTGGGATATAAGTTATGTTGAAAGCTACGAAAAAAGTATAAATAAAATATGATACCTCATTCCGGTATACTTTCAACTAGGACTGTTTAACTTGATATACATCCTTTACTTGATGTACTATTAATACAGAGTCACCAAACAAAATAACTTGTTGAATGCCTAAATCTTTTGCAGCCCTTAATCCAAGAATTAATGCCTCATATTCAACAATATTATTTGTTGTCTGAAATTCCAGATTATACATTAAGGAAATAATCTCACCTCTAGGAGAAATAAGTACAATGCTTACTCCCGCTCCTTATTTACATGATGAACCATCAAAATATATCTTCCATAAACAATATTGATCTCTTATCTTAGGCTATTCTGCATGTTTTTTCTCAACCTGTAAAACACCTGTATTATCATCATTTAGATGCAACATGCAAGAGACAAAATATTCGTGAACTGAATAAATTGGATGATTTGTAGGATTTTTCTTATCACTGACCAAGTACACAAGCTGAAATTCTCCATAAACTCTTCTATACTTACCTCCAAATACCGGTATGATAGCATAAGAAATATCCATTTAAAGGGTTCCTCCTACCCTTTTTTCCCAAGATCGTGATAATAACTTACCGAATTTAGGAGAAATATCAAGTATGACAACATCCATGAGTACACTTTTCATGGGAAATTGTGTAAGGATGACTACTAGATCTTTAATGGATCCAAGACATTTTACTTATCTAGATTCAAAGGCATAGAAATCATGATTAGGTTTGGTGATAGCAAGCCCTAAGCCTCCCATGACTTCCTTGGGCATGAGATTGTGAGAGGCACCAAAATCTAGAAAGCAATTGTGCAGCATTTGATTATGAACTGTAAATGTGATATAAAGTGGAGTAATGTAATGTCCTGGTTTTGACCCCGTTACATTAGATGTATATGATGTATAAATTGTAAATGATCAGGGTGTGGAGCTAAAGGCCAAGGCCCCACCATTGATCGGTTATGTTATGTTTTGGATTTGAATTGTCACTGATGGTATATTGGGGCATGCGGCATATACTATGATGGTCATCATGTAAATATGCATCTATAATTAAAAATGAACCTGACCAGCTACGATCGCGGCAACTAAAATGAGAAAGGGGCATGATTTTCACAAGGATAGGGGTGGGGGAAATTGTCAACCTTGGCCAATGAGAGAAAAACCCATATGTCTTCTTCCTTTGTTTTATTCCAACCACTTTCATTAAGAAAGGCTGCTGGTGGTTGAGGCAGTTATGGTCTTGGAAGTGGGGTGGTAGGACTGTCAGTCCTCACCCACATGCACACTCTACCCATGATTTTGTTGTTCATCCTTGTTGGTTATGGTGGGCAAACCCGGGTTTACTATAATCAACCAACAACACCCCTAGCTCATTGGCCCTTTCAGCAACAGACCGCGAGGCGGCCTGAAGTCTCACCCGAAGTGATTCTAATGGGTTGGCCAAGGACTCAAGCGTCTTGGACCAGGTTTTGTGGCATCTTTTCTTACGACTCACAGCTCTTCTAGCTGTGAGGTCTCTTTCTCTACGTGTCGCGCGACTGCTCTACTCGCATCGCGCGATCTCCTCGTCGCGCAGCTCTTCTCACCGTGAAATATCCCTTCTACTGTCATGCGGTCCCTTCCCACGTCGCACACTTTCACTGAATCATGATGACTCCATCCTTATCGCATCGCCACTCACCAGGCGACATGTAACTTCCTCCCAACGCTAAGCCCTTAACCTACGGTATCGCGCACCGCAGCTCCTCTGCTGGTGCGGTATTGCCTTCTTGCGATAACCTACTCCCGCGGCTCAGCGCACTTAGCGTTGTTCGTGTCGACTCGCAAGACTCAAAATACCAGGATGTTTAATACTGCGACTAGTGACCATTTCAAGCAAAGCATAAATGAACCCGCATGCAACCTCCAGGATGGAAGTTACGTCCACAGAACTGTGTTTTTATTATAGCTCAGGGGAAGGTAAAACACAGTTCTACTGCACCGCATATGCAGCTCAATATCTTCTCTCTTAGATCTCTTTTCTTCTCTATATTGCACTCCTACAATATACTCTTCCCTCTCTGTCGATCCCTACAGATCGTTACATGCATGCTCTATAAGCTAGCTACTGGTTACGGTAAGATTGCTACCGTTAATAACAGAAACAGAGCTTGGATTTTTTAACAGTCTATGTTATTTCTATTATCTATATCACCCAACAATTGTCTAACTGTCTAAGCAACCAAAAAACCAACCAACCAACCAACCCTTTTACAATACAAAATATATCCCTTTATAGGCAGCCCGAAGGTCTTGCCATTACAACACTATGGGCCTGTCCCAACAGTAACCCAAAACCCTAACTAGTGACAGTCGGCCATATCTATACTTAAGGTAGCCACTTTCCGTCACACCACAGCTCTCTGCAGTCTTCCATGCTTCTCGACGCTGATCATGGGTACTGTGCACCGCTTCGCTGTTTCTGTCCTTTGTCTTCAATGCCTCAGCCTCGTTGCTCCTTTTCCTTTATGAGGGTCACCAAGCCCTCCTGTCTTCACTGCTGCCTTCAATGCAGTGGGTGAGCTCTCTCTTCTTGGCCGCTCAGGTACAGTCGTCTTCCTTGACTTCTCCATCTTCTTCTTCATGGTTTCCAGATCTGCTCTGTAGCTGGAAATGTGCTACGACGTCGTAGCTCTATCTTATCTTCTCTCCTCCAAAACTTATCTATCCGCTAAACTAGCAGCTTCTTCTGTAGCTGCAGGACCCTGCTCCAACAGTCCCCTAACACTTACTTGTGGCTCACCCTCGAGCCACTACCAGCGGGCTTCTCCTGCTGTAGCTTTGCCTTGGCTTCCTGCGATTCCTGAATGTGCCTCCCTGATGATAGTCTCTTTTTCATGCGGCATCACGCATCTGCGCAGGACTTCATCTGGACCTAACTTGTATAACTGTCCCATGATCAGGGTGAAGTCAGCTGCTTTAACAACCAATTGCTTCTTTTGCTGCTTGGTAAACTCCTCAGGTGCTAATCCGGTAGTAAGGAAGTGGATAATATCAGCATAGTAGTCGTCTGTGATCTGAATAGAAAACAACTGCGCATCTGGCAAATTGTCCTCTAGGTTACTTGGCTCCTCTCCTGAGTCTATCCGCGACAGATGATCAGGTCCGGCGTTCAATCTTCCTGGTTTCACAATGATTTTGAAATCATACTCCTGAAAGAGGAGTAACCATCTACAGATTCTCCCCCCTAACACTGGCTTATTGAATAGATACTTTAATGCAGAATGGTCAGTGAACATCTTAAATGAGGCACCCAATAGGTAGTGCCTAAACTTTTGCAGCACATACACCATAGCTAACCCTTCTCTTTCTGTGGTGGTGTAGTTCTTTTCTACTGTGGAGAGCTTTCTGCTGGAGTATGCGATAGGATGGTCAATGTACCCTTCTCCTGGTTGCGTTAAAACAACCCCTAATGCGATGCCAGATGCATCCACATGTACATGAAATGGCTTAGTCCAGTCTGGGAATACTAAGATGGGTGTTGTAACCATCTTCTCCTTAAGTGTGTCTAGACTCTGCTGACATTCCTCATTCCATAGGAATTTTACATCCTTCTTTAGCAATTTCTCCATCGGTGCTGTAATCTTTGCGTAGCCCTTGATGAATTTTCTGTAGTACCCGGTATGACCAAGTACTGTCCTCAGTTTCTTGACTGAGTTGGGTGCTGGAAGATTTACAATGATGGCAATATTTGCAGGATCTACCATCAAGCCTTGTCTGCCAACAATGTGACCCAACAAAATACCAAATGGTGCACAAAATATACATTTCTTCAAGTTTAGAGAAATCTGGTACTGCCTACATTTCTCTAACATTAGTCTTAGATCTCCTACGTGCTTGTCAATGAGTCCAAATACAGTCCAATCATCAAAATATACTTCTATGAATTTATGAATGTATTCTTTAAATACAGCAACTACGACTCTATAAAATATAGCTGGTGCATTCTTAAGACCAAAGGGCATTACCGTATACTGGAACGAGCCCCATTCTGTTGCAAAGGTGGTCTTAGATCGATCTTCTGGATGGATTCTGATCTGATGATAGCCTGAAAAGCCATCGGTGAAGGATTAGACCTCCTGCCCTCCCACGTTGTCTAACACTTCATCAGTGAACGGTGTCGAAAATGGATCGTGAAGCGATGCATCGTTGAGTTTGCGCAGATCGACACAGATCCTGATGTCTCCTTTGGTTTTCTTTTCCTGTACGACCGTGGGACTAATCCATTCACTCTCTTCTACCGGCTCAATGATGCCTGCTGCCAGCATCTTATTGATCTCATCCTTTACTTTTTCTTTATATCGTGGATTCAATCTGTAGGGATGTTGCTTTACTGGTCTAACATCCTCCTTTAATGGTATCCTCATGACTCCAAGGTCTCCAACTATTCCCTTCATCTCTATGAACTTGGTGGGAAATAGGTCCTGATAGTCATGCAACAAGTCGGCGATCTATCTGACTGTTTCATCACTCCAATAATCTCCAATAGAGGCAAACTTAGGTTCTGTGTCTGTGCCAATATTGATCTTCTTAATCTTGATGGGCTCTGTGATTTCTGGAATTTCTAGCTGTGGTCCCTCAACATCACAAGTCCCTTTCGACTCTGGAATGTTGGTACTGCAAGGATCCTCATCCTCGTCCTCTGGTTCTTGAAAGTTGTAGTACTCTAGCGCCTCTGTTAACTGAACGACCCACTCAGGTTGAGTCTGTACTGATGGGGTACAGTCCTCAAATATCTTGATCTTTATTATATCTAAGGCCTGATCAACATTCGGATACTTAGATTCAAAAGTGAAGGTGAGTAGGAAGCTGTCTATCATAAGGGGCCATGTAGTCGTTCCCTTGCGCAATTCTGTCTCTGTATACCAGTTCCTTGGAACTATGTCCAAAGTGTGAATGAATCGATGAACCCATTCATCCTCGGGGATGTCCGACCAATCCTGTTCACATGCCTGAATGTGTGACTTGGGGTTACTTTCTCCTGTGTATTTCTGCTGAACGTAATCGGTGTCGATGGAGAATTTGATGGCCATAAATATTTTAACATCATCCCATGATGCGATATTCTCTTTGTGTGCATACCACCATCTTGCAGGTGTGGCTCGTACTGCAAGATCCATATCTGCGATCCTCTGTTCATGAGGAATCTGTCATTCAAACTGCTCGAGAAAGTCCTGGATATCAGTTAGACCATGAAATGTTGGAATCTCATTGATCTCTATGCCAATCCATCGCAGTGACTTAGTCAAGTACGCACATCTATGCACTGAGACTTCGTGAAGTCTGTTCTACCAGTTTTCTAGACCAACCTCTAAATCCGATGCGCATGAGCTGTCGCATCGCCAACTAGTGTTCCCTTCTGCGGTTGGGTTTGTAGTCATCTGATAGAGGCTCTCTAGGTTATGTGCCTCCTCTTCTGCTCGGATAGGTTCAATATATCTAGGACCCTGAAAAGGATCCAACGGTGTGATGACCCGGATCTGCGCGTCCTCAAAGGTCATTTGTCTTCTCTTTAGGTTGATAACAGCCATGTTACCGATCGCCCAATCAATGCCTAGTAGTGCTGGGTAGGGTTTACTATTGCCAATGATTTCTATAACTTCAAAGTCCGCAAAGCTACGAACTCCGTCAATATCAATTGGTACTTGCGGTAACCGACCCAGGGGTGTTACCCGTTGTTTATTAGCTAATCACAGATGGATAGGTGATCTGGTTAACTTAGGGCTACCCATCTGTTCCCATGTCTGCTTAATCAGAACGTTTACATCTGATCCTAGATCTAGGATGACCTCATCCATTTCAAACTCTCCAATCTGAGCTATGAGTCACATCTCCCTCCCTGTTCTTGTATGTCCTATAATATTATGAATAGCACACTATGTACTGCTCGTGGAAGAGGATGGTTGACATTGATCGACTATTCGCTGAAGTTCTATGATAGCTTGCTCATTTCTTACTAGTTTTAGACAACTCCGCAGGAAGGAGTATACGCTTCCTGCCATCTCCTCCTCATCGCATCTTCCAGATGTGGTAGCCTGCGATGTCTGTACAAGGCTATCGCCATAAGGTGCTTGCTGCGGTACGCCCCTAGATAGTGGTACTTACGATCCTGATTGCGTAGGGTCATCAAAGAAAGCCTTAGCTTCTTGAAATGTTTGTTTGTTCTTTTGCAGGTCAAGTGGTGTTGCTTTGTTAGGAGCTCTGTGCACCCACTCCTGCTCTGTGTTCTTCCCTGTTTCCTGTGATGTCCCACTGGTAGAAACACCACTACGAGTCACAATATTTACTCTTGGTTCTGGCTCGTCCCGCTCAGCAGCAATAAGCTGGATGTTCTGGTGTGCTGCTGGCTTAGGTTATCTGATCTTAGCTATCAAGGTAGGACATTCCTCAATAGCGTGTTCATAAGATTTACAATAATTACATGTGGTAGTGGGGCTCTGACAGTCCCTAGAATAGTGTCCTACAAATCCACAGTTGTAACATGTCACTGGTCCATGACCACGACCAAATCCTTCTCCCCGGCCAAATCCTTCTGCTCGGCCGAAGCCTCCTCCACGACCTCGTCCTCTGAATCCTCTGCCCCGACCACCATAAGCTGGATCTTGCTGTGGTCCTGCTGTTGGACCCTGTGTTTCCGATTAGACTCTGTACAAGTCTTGCTTTGCTCCGACCATGAGATCATAGGCTCAGCAATCTTGTTCCTGATGGCCTACAAACTTGCAGAAGACGTAGTATAAGTTCTTAGGTGTTTGCACGTACTTCTGAAGTAGAGGGCAATGGTGGGGTAGGTGTCCTCGCATTTTGCATATCTCGCACCATGTCCCGTGGGTCTGTGGTAAGGGGTTAGGAGCCCCTGTTTCTATATATTCTACGAAGACCGGACAATTGTCTTTACTATGGCCCTGTGCTTTACGTTTCATGCACCATATTTCTTGCGCAATTTATTTCCCTTTCTTCAGATCATGCAACTGTAATGTAAGATTAGCCAACTGGTTCTGTAAAGTTGTCATGCCTGTACTAGTCTCAGCCAGAGGTGAAGCCTCCAGTTTCATTTCCATCTCCAACGCGTCATCCTGCGTCTGGTGTTTCTGCTGCATTAACGGCAGTCTGATGTGAGGGAGCAGCGCTGCGATAAACCATTCCTTATGCTGCTCCGGCGCAAACTCAAAACTGACTTGGTCTATAAGGGCTTTGAATTTCTGATCAAAGTCCCACACCGACTCTGTAGGTAATTGATTGATGTCTTTGAGTTCTGTTATGCACTGTGACACAGATTTAGGTTTCTTAAACTCTTTAATCATGGCAGTCTTGACCTGGGCAAGTGTTCTGGGTACTGTGGTATACTTGATATACCATGTTAAGGCGCGATCTCTGAGTGTGGTGACCAGCTGTACAAGTTTAATATTATCATCATTGATGGTTTTAATGGTCCACATGGCTTCACATAAAAACCAGTGCTGCTCTGGGTCTTCTGCCCCTCTTCCCTTAAATATAGGTAACTTCATATCAACCCCCATTCTATTTCTACGCAATGGATGTTGATTTACTGTGTTACTACCACTCGGCGGTGTAGGTGAAGGTGATGTAGCGGTGGTAGGTACTGTCTGTGAGATACTAGATGGAGTTCCTACGGGATTGTTCTGAGTCCCGGTCTGTTTCTGTGGGGTATAAGGGTGGTAAGGGATACCCCCTTCTGAACCTTCTGTAGTACTAGGACTCTGTTGTCTAGTATTATTTGGATTGTCTTCAAATATTGGAGATCTGAAATCTACTTTATACTTCTTTCCACTACGTGTTCGTCCAATGTCATCAAAATCACTTTCAAACTCTTGTGACATTACTATCTCTACTTACTCATCTGAAACTAGATCCATTGTTCCTTTTTCATATAATGGCATCTTAATGGACAAGTTTAAAGATCTGAGGTACTTACCATGATATCCTTTGTAGAAGTAGTGCTCAGCCTCGCTGAAGCTCTTTCTTTGGTCAACTGCAAACTCTGTAACAAAGCCGTCTAGCACACTCGCAAGCCAGAAATCTACTGTCCTCGTGAGCAGATTATCAAGGTCCTTCACAGTCTGAATCAGCTCCGGTGTCCAGACAATGTTTCTTTTCTTCTTGAATATGCTTGTATCCATCAACTTGGATAACCAATCATATAGCTCGTTTCCAAAGGTAGCGAAAAATATCGCATGTATGTCTGAACTGATATGTTTTTGCAACCAGGCCTCTGTACTCAGCTTAGGACTCCTGTTCTCTCGTTCGGCAAAATCTTTCTGGTTAGACCAAACCCACTCGTTGAGTTTGTCTCTCGTAGGACGCCACCAGAACATCGGCGCTCTGTTTGTTCAAAGCCGGCAATGGAACCATTTGTTGGTTATGGTGGGCAGACCCGGGTTTACTATAATCAACCAACAACACCCCTAGCTCACTGGCCCTTTCGGCAACAGACCGCGAGGCGGCCTGAAGTCTCACCCGAAGTGATTCTAATGGGTTGGACAAGGACTTAAGCATCTTGGACCAGGTTCTATGGCATCTTTTCTTACGACTCGTAGCTCTTCTAGCTGCGAGGTCTCTTTCTCTACGTGTTGCGCGACTCCTCTGCTCACGTCGCACGATCTCCTCGTCGCGCAGCTCTTCTTGCCGTGAAATATCCCTTCTACTGTCGTGCGGTCCCTTCCCATGTCATGCACTTTCACTGAATCGTGATGACTCCAGCCTTATCGCATCGCTGCTCACCAGGCGACACGTAACTTTCTCCCAACGCTAATCCCTTAACCTACGGTATCGCGCACTGTAGCTCCTATGCTCGTGCGGTATCACCTTCTTGCAATAACCTACTCCTGCGGCTCAGCGCACTTAGCGTTGTTCATGTCGACTCATAAGACTCAACATACCAGGCTGTTTAATACTGCGACTAGTGACCGTTTCAAGCAAAGCATAAATGAACCCGCATGCAACCTCCAGGATGGAAGTTACGTCCACAGAACTATGTTTTTATTATAGCTCAGGGGAAGGTAAAACACAGTTCTGCTGCACCACATATGCAGCTCAATATCTTCTCTCTTAGATCTCTTTTCTTCTCTATATTACACTCCTACAATATACTCTTCCCACTCTGTCGATCCCTGCGGATCGTTACATGCATGCTCTATAAGCTAGCTACTGGTTACAGTAAGATTGCTACCGCTAATAACAGAACCAAAGCTTGGCTTTTTTAACAGTCTATGTTATTTCTATTATCTATATCACCCAACAATTGTCTAACTGTATAACCAACCAACCAACCAACCAACCAACCCTTTTACAATACAAAATATATCCCTTTATAGGCAGCCCGAAGGTCTTTCCATTACAACACTGTGGGCCTGTGCCAACAGTAACCCAAAACCCTAACTAGTGATAGTTGGCCATATCTGTACTTGAGGTAGCCACTTTCCGTCACACCAGAGCTCTCTGCAGTCTTCCATGCTTCCCGGCGCTGATCATGGGTACTGTGCACCTTTTCGCTATTTCTGTCCTTCGTCTTCAATGCCTCAGCCTCGTTGCTCCTTTTCCTTTATGAGGGTCGCTGAGCCCTCCTGTCTTCACCGCTGCCTTCAATGCAGTGGGTGAGCTATCTCTTCTCGGCTGCTCAGGTACAGTCGTCTTCCTTGACTTCTCCATCTTCTTCTTCATGGTTTCCGGCTCTGCTTTGTAGCTGGAAACGTGCTACGATGTCGTAGCTCTATCTTATCTTCTCTCCGCCAAAACTTATCTATCCGCTAAACTAGCAGCTTCTTCTGTAGCTGTGGGACCCTACTCCAACAATCCTCTCACGCAGATCTTCTTCTCTCCACGACTGTGCTGAAGGCTCACGCACTTCCAATTTTCACGTCCTTCCTGTTGTTTGTTTATCCACAGACAAAAACGGAGCTGTTTTTCCTCACACAGGACCTCCATTGTCTGTTCATTCCTCACAGGGTTGGATTGTTTTCCACGCACAGGATTTTCCTGGTTTTTATCCATGTATTTTTCCTCTGCGGATCTACGGATGGTTTGGCTGTATTCTTCCCTCAAGGACTGATTCGTGGGTCCTGCGTTGTCATTTTCATTCATGCCCAGGCTGGGGAACTATAATCTCTTTCCTAGCATGGTCTATGTATGTTTTCCCAGCGACTTCATTTCCCAAGGACGGGTTGAGTTTTCCCCACATTGTGAGCCGTGTCCACTGATGCATTTCGAGGGATGGTAATTTTCCCTAGGCCATGAGCTGTGTTTGCTGTTACGTTTGGGGACTGCTATAGATGGTTTGAAGTCGTTTTCCCTGGTTTAAGCTGTGATAGCTAAATTGATTTCCTGAGTGCAATGGTTGGTCTTCAGACTGTATTGGGAGCAGGGATGGGGGCTTAGTTTTGCTTGATAAACCTGGTGGGTGGAAACCACACAGACAGAGCTAGAGGGTTGGCCTTCTTCTCCATCACCCCTGAATAGAACTGGAAGGGAATGCAGGGCCTGAGGGACTGTGTAGTAGAGGAGGGACTGATTCCTTGTGTTGGGTGTGTTTGGGTGTCTTAGAGGTAAGGCTAGTTCTGGTGTAGGTGTTCTTGGCTCTGTAATGAGCTCACCAGCTTAGCATTGAGCCTTTCCCAACTCCTTGATGGCCTGATAAACCCATCTGTGTTGGCTTGGATGTGTTATGTACATCCTTGGCTACGTGTAAGTCTGCTAGTTCCCTTAGTCCTTGGAGAATCATGCCCAACTCGGGGGTGGCAGCATTGCTGAGAGATTAAGGAGCACGCTGGCCTATGGTTGGGTGGAACGTTGCAGGGACGTAGCTGGTTGTGGAACGAGTTCATCATAAGATAAGTGATCTTGTCCATTTTTACTTCTGCAACCTTAATTTCTGTTAATGATATGATGAACATGTTGCATGAATGCTTGTTTGAATGTATGATGTTTCCGCTGTGTCTGATAGATGATTGCATCTGTGCATGATAAATATTCATGTGAGCATATTCTAGTTCAATATACAAGTTTAAGCATTCTGTTTCAGCAATTTTGTGTATGCATATGTTCATGGGGCTCTTAGCTCGGGTGTTCAAAGCTTGTAGTCGCGTCCTCTTTGCCGGCCAGAGGCATGGGGATGTGACAAGGAAGATAATGATATTTATCATATGGTTTATCAAATGTTTAGAACAAAAAATAATGGTCAGATTCTCATCTTGCAAATTAATCACATCAGAAGGAATAGGCTTAGTTGAAGAATTCAGAATTTTAAGCGGGATCCCTGTATGACTTATTCCTAAGCAATTTATTCAATGGAATAGGATTCTTTATTTTGCTAATTTCATGTTCCAAATTAAAATTAACAACTTTACCTACTTCTTGTGTTTCTGTAATTTTATTCCTACCTCCTTGTTGTTCCTGTTTTTTCTCAAAAGGTAAAATTTCTTTTGTAGGAACATTTTTTACATTCTTCTTGCCTTATGCTGCTTGCTTTATCCCAGACCTAAGACCATATGATTTCTGCTGCATCTCTTGAAAAATTTGTGGCATATATGACTCTTGTTCAAAATCATTTGTTTCATGATAATCAACCCTCTTTGCATAAAGATATTCAGACTTAGCAAAAAATTGAGGAGAAGAAAAATCATCCAACTGATCAACATCAGGTTCTAAATATTCAACTTCCATTTCATCTATTTCATAAGACTCATCATCCCGTATCAGATTATTTTGGAAAGGAGGCTAAATTTTCTGATCTTCATTGTTTCTCCTATCTCTAGGAAAAAACTTAGGATTGAATGTTCTGCTGAACTGATTAGGGTTTTTATTATCATTATCCTAAACATGATTATTTTGAATTTTATTCTCCATTTCCAAACTAATGAGTTTTGCACATAGAATTTTAATAAGTTTAGTCATATCATTTATTTTACTGTCTGCTATTTTTGTCCCTAAAGTAGATGGTGACATTTGGGTTTTCTTTTTATTGTCATCTCCTTGATGATATGACTTACCTCTCAATTTATTTGCTTCCATCAAATTTGACTCTACCTCTAAGGTTGTTTCTTTCATATTTACTAAGGTATTGGCCCTTCCTTTCCTTAGCAAAAGAGATAATTCAACATCAAAATAATTGGCATAGGTTAACTTTGCAGTTGTTTCAATAGGCTTGATCTATGCAGGGATTTTACTATACCTTTTATTAAAACGTTTAGTAAAACCAGTAACTATTTTCCCCTGCTTTCTTTTTAAATCTCCAAAATTAGTAATAAAATAGAGATAATCTTTGGTATCTCCCCACTTCCTCATAAATACTTCTTCTAAAGCATTTATTCTGTCAATTGAGTTTGGAGGAAATTCTCTAAACCACTTTCTTACTTCCCCATCTAAGCTTTGAACAAATATCCTCATCCATACAACTTGATCTTCTATATTTTGGTTATCAACATAGCTAAAATAATCATTCGAATGTTCTTCTGCTGTAACCTCTCCCTGGCCATTGAATCTCAGAATATACTTTTGGTAATCACCACCAGGAAGGGCATTTAAAAGTTGATGCAAGACTAATAGGGCATACATGGAATCCAAACCTCCATACTATTAGGAGTTTTGGCTTCCATATTTGGATTAGATGGAGCTAAGGGTGATTGGACTGATATAGTAAATGGACGTGTTTGCAACAGAGATGGTATATTGATTCCTATTTGGCTAATAGGAATTTTTCTAGCCAAAGGTGTATATGGTGATGTCAAAGACTTTGAATAATCAGGTTGTTCCAAATTCAATATTTCTTCTTTAATATTCTTACCCGATAAAGTATTTGTATAAATAGTAAAGCTATCAACATGACTGGTATTTTGGAATTCAGGGATAAGGATGAATAAGTATTCATTTCCTTTGTCTTATTCATTTGTAGATAAGTTTGAAGAAGAAAGATGATGAATAAATTCACCTGATGCCTCTGAAACTGATATATCTTGAATACTTTATGATGTAGAATTTAATCTATGCGTAGCTTCCCTCAACAACCCCTCTGGATATGGAACAACTTGAAACAAAGGATATGAAGGATTTCCCATAGTTCCTTTCTTTTTTTAAGCCACTATGATGATTGTAAAATGTTGGTGAAAATGTAGTCTATAATATTTTCTGAATTTGTTCACCTTCCAAAATCAGATCAAACAAAATTACCCAAGGAATATTTACTTCACTTCCATCACCGAAAACGAATCAAGAATATGTTATCACTAGAGTTTGCACCTAGACTATTGAGGTTCAAAATCTAGAGAATCTTAAAGTTTCTTAATGGATGACTAGGTTTCTAATATTATAAAAATATAAGTGAAATGGAGATTAGGATAAAATATCTCAAATTACTAAACAATAGATGTATATGTATTATAATCAAGGATAGAAATACTACGAGTATGAATTTATATAAATAGTGAAAAGGTTCAGTTTAGATCCATGATAAACTTTCAAAATATTCATAAGAATTCCAGGAATAGGAAACATCTATCAAGGAACAAAATCATGAATAAGTGGTTTAAATTAAACATAACATTTATCATGATAAATATTAAAACAAACATTGTCTCATCTCGAATATAATAATTTCATTGCAATCTTTATAAAAAATGAAAATGAAATACATGCTTGCAAGTAAAGATGGAAATATGATCTCCACACCATTCCCTAATACCTTTACATTATTCACCATTGCTTCTTTATATACATATTTTTTTAAAACTAAAGTAGTTTGAGATCTAGATTTTATGGATCGAAGTAACCAAAAATAGAAAGGATGACTAGTATATGATCTAGATCGAATGACTCAAAAGATAAACTTGTCACCTGATACTAACAAATATCAAATGACATAACAACTCTGTTTATCAAGAATATCTGGAATGCATGACCTGGCTCTCGAGATGGATTTTTTCCATGATCAATTATAATTTTGTAGCTGCTTCAACTAGTATAATTAAACCATCCAATGCTTGAGATATTTTATGTATATGAGAATGCTCTGTTTCCACGGACTTAATTTGATTTGAAAGTTTTTTGTTTCTATTTATGAGTTCCTCATACTGCTTCTATGTAGCCCTGTTCCTCCGTAGAAATTCTTTTGATACTGTTACGAGCTCTTGGTAGTTTGCATAATTTTCTTCCAAATCCTCTCTCAATCTTCTGTTAGAAATCATTAGTTTTTCATTTGAATCATTCATATATCTATTTTGTTCTTTAAAGGGTTGCAAGGATTTTTTCAATACCTCAACTTTTGATACTAATTTCATCATCTCCAAATGTGCAGGATCTTCATCAATCTCTGAAGGATTCAAACATGTACCAACCTCAAATTCAACCGCCATTTGTTTACCTTTGAAAAATTCTTTAATCAAATCCGATGTATGCATTAATTCTACTTGAATCTCTGCGAGGCGTTGGTGTGCTGTGTGATAACTTTCATCTATAACCTATATATCTTCATCACTAGTTGAATCTTCTATAACAGTCATAACATCCTTTTGAAATTTAGGGTTTAAGACATCATTCATGTTCATCCTTAACTTATTTTTAGATCTAGTCTTTGGCCTTCAATTGTTCTCAAGATTATTTACAATAGAGGCTTCATCCTACCTTGAACTTGATGAAAACTATTGAACCATAAAATTTTCCCCAATATCCCTAGGAGTATTAGGGGTAGTGACTTCTTCTCTTTGAAATTTTTTAATCATCTTCCTCTGTACCTCTTTTCTAGAAATCTTTGACATAGACATGTTTACAACATCACATACCTTTTGTGCTTGTTCATTACCACCTTCAGTTACGTTTTTTTTCTACCTTCTGTACTGTCTTCTAATTTCTTCATCATCATGCATTTGAGCTTCAAGATCGAAACCATACTAGAATATGAAATGTTTCCAAGAGCTATCAATTTTTCCCAACTTAGTAGTTATCATAAGCTTAATTAAACCGTGATTAAATACTGAATGACTGCTATGATCATGGTGGTTTCTTACCCGTGTAACCATGTTCTCTATACTTTTAAATAGGCAATAGGGAAAGTTTGATCTAAATTCGCCATTTAAATGAAACAAAAATATTAAGTGATACCTGAATACGGTCATGAACCGACCTTCATAAGTTATATAACACTGGACAACATTCAGAATATCTCTCTATCCAGGTTTAACTATGTTTAAATTGATTACTTTTCCCCAATCTAGATTTTCAAAACTGATCAATAGAAACCTACTTAAATCAACCTCAAATAGTTTCTTCTTAAAGCACCTTTCTCCTTCAGATGGTATTCCTGTTGCCTCTGCAATGGTAGCCTCGTCTACCTTAAATGTTAGGGTTTGCAGATTTACCATAGAATCCTTGTAATTATTCACAAAGCCATTCGTTCCATGTAGGTTATGACCTCCGAGTCTTTCGCACAAATAAAACCAACCTGCATTTTTCATCATTTCTGCACATTTGGGAAATTCATCGGCCCATTTGACATTGTCTGGCTCTCACCTGCAAATTTTTCCACTAATATTTTTTACCACCACGATTGTGATTCTGTGATTCCGCTAAATTGCTATTTGAAACATGTCTAATCAAATTAATATATGTATAAATATCAATTAGCAAGCTTGTACTGATTAGGTTAACTGGAATATGAATCCGGGTTCATGCATTTTGGTGATCTCAAAACCTGCCTGTACATCCATGCCATAATCAATTTACACTCCTTCCTCCAGCACATGTACGGGCTACTGTCAGTATCATAATGATGAGGAACTCCTCTTTCAAACACGCATCCAAAACATGACATATGTCCTTAACCAATTTCCAAGTGGAAACAATACGACAGTGCTCGCATGTCACTCATTATTCATTGCACTACCGGTATGTACTATGATTTTTAATACCATACAACCATGTATTTATTAAAATTGAACACACGAAACCCTCATAATACACTATACATAAATGAATTTGGAACTTATTCATTGAAAAATGAGCTTATTCATAAACATTGGACTTTATCAAACTATGCATTATTTTAATAAAGATTAAGAACTTGAAATATTAATGAAAATATGCCATGCGTATTCTAATAAATAAAACATGATAAAATAAAACTTTAAAGAACACGAGAACTAATTTTAAAGGGTCCAAATAAATCAATTCAAAAGGAATAGACACAAAACCATACAACCATAAGACAAAATCAGAAACAAAACTTAAGAATAACTTAAACTACGTTCAAAGTAAAAGAAGTAAGGAAAATGATAAAACTTTAATAATTAATTTAAAACAACTAAACTTTAACTTGAATGTTAAACAAAACTATTATTTAACTATTACATACAAAGCATAGTTTAAACATTAGTAAAACAGAACTGAAAACAATCTTAAAATACATAAAAATACAAAAAAATAGAACTAAGGGTTGAATGACAGACTGAACCATGGGTTTGAAAGGGTGGCTGAATAACAGACTGAACAGGCTCTCCGAATGACAGGCTGCACAGTAAAAATGGTAAAAACTAACCTAAATGAACTAATCTTCAGCTGAAGCCATGCAGATGTAATTCTAATGCATTGGAACAATAAATAAACCTATTTAACAACAAATTAACCTTAAACTAATTAATGAACAAAATGAATCATTTGCATATTAAACTAATAAATAAACTGGAAATTGACTTGCATAAACTCAAAACAAGAAAGGAAATAATAGAATTGAATCTATTCTAAATTCATGAAAACAACTTATTCTATATTCTTGAAAACAAAGACTGAAAGTAATGTTGGAAATGAAAATAACTGGAAACAAAATGACTAAAAGATAATAATTAAAATAAAGTTGCATCTAACTAATTAACTTCGAAATAAAACTAAGTTAATGTATTGCAGAAAACAAATAGAATAGCATTTACTATAAGCTACTAGAAACAAACTAGAAATTAAACTAGACTAGCTAAAAAAGAAAATAAACTAAGCTAAATAAAGAAAATGAACCTTTGGTTGATGAGGGGTCCTCTCAACAATCAGGGGTGATGCCTGACTAACTTCTACTTAAACGCAATCTTCAACAGCAATGCATACAGCTCTTTATTCAGATGGTGGAACAAAAATACAAAGTTCAATAGTAAATTACAGCAAGAACTCTTCTCCTAACTTTTCTAACTGACTGATTTTCTAGCTAGCTTCAGCTCTCTCACAAAGATTGCTTTATATAATGATTTACAGGGATGAGCAAGTCGACCCTTTAGAGGTCGACTTCTCGCTAAATTTAGCCGATATTTAAAGGTATTTTAATTGATCATAGGCCAGCACATAAACATCTCCCTTCTTCAACGTGAACAATCTTCAAAGGTGGCGCACAGGCTTCTCTTCAGCGTGAACGATCTGCAGAGGTGGTGCACAGGTTCCTTCCTGAGCACAGTAGGTGATTGATGGTGAACATAGGAGAGTGTAGTGGTGCATCTTCTATATCGTGGGTTGAATGCAATAGTCCATCGCATGGATGGTAGATGTGGTGGCGAGTGAAGGAGAATGCAGGATGGAAAACAGTCTAGAACACAGATTCATCACCCAGACATGTGGATAACAGAACGTTTGCAGCTGTTTCACGTTTTAAATGGCCGAATTTAATTCTCAGTAGCGCGTAGTTTGATGGGAGATCTGGACGGAGTGCTGAACATAAGGTTGGGACGTGAGCTAGATATGCTGGGCATCGATCTAGGGTAAGGATTCTACAGCAACACCTTTCGACATCTAGAAAACCACTAGAGAGTTTAACGCAACGGGATGAATGACGAGCTGGACGCCAAGCTGAACATAATGTGCGAAAATCAGGATGAATGTGTTTTGCGTACTAACTTGGCCCAAAAAGATTATAAAACCTGCAAACAATTATACAAACCAATTAATACATCAAATATGCTTTAATAATGTTATTTTTAATTGATTAAACCATAAAAATGACAATAATAAAATAATTTGTTATAAACCTTGAAAGCACTCATACTTGAGGTTGAATAATGATCTGTGTGTCATAAAATATACAAAAGATAATAAAATATAAGGTTAAATGAGTATTTTATCTGCCAAAAATGGTAACAAATCTAGGATCAACATTCCCCCAAACTGGAGAAATGCCAGGTCCCACTGATAAAAAAGAAAGAAAAACAATTTAGGAAGAAGGTGAACTAGCAGCTACCTTCAACTTGGAAGATAAAGAAGGTAATTTAAACTTTCATTCTTTTAAACTGTAATTTAAAAAAAAAAACATATCTTTCATGTCCCACATTGTATGAAAATTAGAAATGACTTCAACATTCTTAATTTAACAGTTTTCAGGTTCAAAATAATTTTATCATTTATAAAGTTTAAAATTAATTCAACCATGTCCAAAGTAAAATTTTGGGCATGTTGAATATATAACATAAAAACATAAATCACATTTTAAATAACAAAAAGATTAATCATTTTCATGCATGATTGGGTAAGAGAATAGAATTATTAACAGTGAAATGGAAGTAAAAACTATTTGCTCACAAAAAAATATTTGGATATCAAATTTTAATCACCATTTTTACTCAAATTACTATTTTGATATTTCATTTGGACCTTCATTCGATTCTTTGTATGGTAAGACCATATTGAATTTTGCTGTAAAACATGCTTCAAGCTATAACCAAATTCCACTGTTTACATTCTTGAAAATACTTATCATTTGTTAGAGATAAATAGATTTGTCATAAAATAAAAATAATCTAATTTTTCAAATCAAATCCATCTTCCCCCAAACCAAAGAGATGGCATGTCCTCAAGCCATACAGAGAGAAGAAATAGTTGTTCTGAAAAAATAGAAAGAATTCTATCATGCTGTTAATTAGTAAAAAAAACTAACTAGTAAATGGAAATGGTTCAGAAATGTATATTTATGAAAAAGAAAACGGTGCTTAGAAAGACCATGTAAAATGAGAATAATATAATTAAAATAAAACCATAGGAAAAACTAGCCATCCATGCCTTATTGTAAACATATCTTGTCACCATCAAGTATTTCAAGTGTACCTTGGAGTGTGTGAAATTTATAGCTATGGGTCCCATTTCTAAGATAATGACATCTTAGATATATGCAGAATTAGACAGTCGGAGCAAAGTCAACTTAGAGCTATTCTCAAATGACATTATAAACAATTGGCCATGGCATAATTTTTTTGAATTTGTTTTCATATATTATCACTATTTGACGAACTATGTGTATAGTGGTGTATTAACCAGATATTGCCCCATTGCTAGCAGGCCTGTTCAGTACCCCGGTGGGTTTGCCTTGTATAATGATATTAAAGATATGGAAGCCGATTGGTACTAGAACATGTTAAGCACTGCTAAACGCATAATTCAATTTTTTCAAAATAAAGTTATAAGTAATTTTATAATGGCCAGACTCATAAAACATGTCAAAAGAGAATAACTGAGAGTTGTTCTTTAACCTAACCGTCCTTTCTTCTTTATAAAGTAAAGTAATGTTCCCCATAGATAAAAAATTCCACTTACTTTTGAGTTATCACCAAAATACTCAAGAGACAAGTTTTGATAACAACTATAGGATGAACTAGTAATCAATAGGTGAAAAATAAAGATGTGAAAAATATGATAATGAAAGTGGGTCTTATCAAGCAACTGTTGAAAAGAATAAATCAGGAATATACACGTCTGAATCAAAATACCAAAAACTATATGAATCTTAACAGAATTGGTTAAGTATGATATATAAAGGATTGATATGTAAAATTTATCCGTATAAGCTGCAAATTTCGAAAGTACCCTAAAAAAGATTAAAATAATTGATGAGTATTTAGCATACTTTCCTTGTCTAAGTAATATTCCGTTAGCTTCTCATAGAGATAATATATTTGTAATCACTGCAAAACCACTTGTTAGATGATTCAATTTATTCATAAAGACATAAAAGCGAAAGAATCTTGTATAGACTACCTACTAGAAATGACTTTTATTTATTCAAAGCAACAAGCACATAAATACATATATATAAATAATAATAACCCAAAATATTTCAAGGATTAGGAGGAGGAGGAATATATTCCCCTTCAACTAATTCCATTTCATTTTGTTGCAAAACATTTTGTATGAAATCATGTTTAGATGTCGGTTGGTGATAGAGCCTAAGTCTATGTCCATTTACTACAAAGGAAATTTCTTAGCGATCAATTGTTTTATTTTTTACTGATCCATTGTCAAAAGATGTAACTACTTCGTATGGACCCATCCAATGGGTAGTTAATTTCCCTTTAAAAATTTTAAACCGTGAATCAAACAGTAGTGCCCAATCTCTAGTATTAAACTGCTTTTGCTTAATAAATTTATCATGCCATGTTTTTCGTTGATTTTGTATTAACATTGTTCTTTGAAGTGAATCTTGCCTAATTTCGTCTAACTCATTAATTTGTAATATTCGTTGTTTCTGTGCTTCATCCAAATTCATGCCTAATTGTGCTGCCATACAAAATTTTTTAACTTGAAAATCAATAGGTAAAAGGACTTGTTTTCCATACACTAACTCATAGGGGGTATGTCCGGTAGTGTTTCTCCATGTTATCCTATAGGCCCATAAAGCCTTTGGGAGTCTATATGCCCAATCCTTATGATGTAAGTGAATGGTCTTAGTTAAAATAGCTTCTAATAATTTATTAGTTGATTCTACCTGACCATTAGCCTGAGGGTGATAAGGTGAAGATTTGCAATGTCGGATGCTATATTTCGTAGTAAGTTCTTTCATTAATTTAGAAGTAAACTGAGTACCTTGATATTTGACAATTTCTCTAGGTACACCAAACCGGGTGAACATTTCTTCATATATAAATTCTACCACCGATTTCTCTGTGGCTCTAAATAAAGCTTTAGCTTCTACCCACTTGGTGACATAGTCCGTACAAACTAAGATATATTTCTTCTTACAAGACATGGGAGAAATTGGTCCTACAAAATCAAGAGCCCATTTCTCAAAAGGTTCAATCATAACTTGGGGTTGTAAAGGCATTTGATCAGATGACGTAGGTCTACCCATTCTTTGGCAACTATCGCATCCTTCAACATATTTGGCAGCATCCTTAAAAATGCTTGGTGAATAATAACCAGAATGTAAGACTTTATATGCTGTCTTTTTATTAGAAAAATGTCCTCCACATGGTCCATCATGGCATGCATGGAGGATGTTTTTCATTTCATCCTCCCACACACATTGTCGAATAATAAGATCGGGACTAGTGCGGAAGAGATCGTTATCAACACAAGAATAATTAGAACTCTGAACTATAATGCGATGCTTCTCATGTGGAGACAAATGGTTTGGTATTTTCCCCATTTCTAGATAATTGGAAATATCCGCAAACCAAGGGGTTTGAAAGGATACAACAAATAGATGTTCATCAGGAAAAGTTTCCTCAACTGGTTTAGTGCCGTCTTCATGTTGAATACAGGAAATGAAATCTTCAATGAGATTTTCTTTACCAGGTAGATCAATGATGGTAATGTTAAATTCTTGCAATAAAAGAAGCCACCGGGTCACTCTACCATTGGTAATTGGTTTCTTCATCAGAAATATAATGGCAGAGTGATAGGTATGTACAAAAAATTCATAACCTGTGATATAATGATGAAATTTATTAATAGAATAAACTATTGCCAAAAATTCCTTTTCGGTAACACTATAATTTAATTCGGTAGGGGTCATAGTTTTGATGATAAAGTAGATGGAATAAGGTGCTTGTCCTTCTTTTTGGCCGAGGACTCCTCCTATGGCCATATTAGAGGCATCAGTCGATATGTGAAAAGGAAGAGACCAATCAGGACCCCTAAGTATTGGTGCCACCGATAGTTTAGCTTTTAAGATTTCAAAAGTGTTTTGACAGGATTTTGTCCACTGGAATTCTGAGTCCTTTGTAAGTACCTTAAACATTGGTACAACTATTTTAGTAAAATTTTCAATAAAGCGACAGTAATAGCCTACATGACCAAGGAAGCTTCTTACTCTTTCTGGGTTTTTGGAGAGGGAAGGCCAACTATTACTTCGATCTTAGCAGGGTCTACCTTAATTCCTTGGGAAGAAATATGGGGTCCTAAAACTATACCTTCTGTTAGTAACATTTTACACTTTTCGTGACTAAGAGATAAATTCGTTTCTTGACATCGGATTAGAGATTTCTCTAGGTTGTCAAGAGCTTCCTAAAAGGTGTTACCATAGACTATGAAATCATCCATATATACTTCAACACAATCATGTATAAGATCAGAGAAAATTCCTAAGACTGCTTGCTGAAAAGTGACAGGTGCGTTACATAAGCTAAATGGGAAGAGTCGATAAGCAAATGTTCCCCAAGGGCATGCAAAAGTGGTCTTATCCTGATCTTCAGGTGCTATTAGAATTTGATTGTATCCACTATATCCATCAAGAAAGGAAAAGTATTGTTTATCTGACAGCGTATCTAACGCTTGATCAATAAAAGGAAAAGGAAAGTAGTCTCTCAAAGTAGCTTTGTTCGGTTCCCTAAAATCAACACAAATACACCATTTCCTTGTAAATTTCTTTGGAACTACTACTAAAGGAGATACCCATTTACTGTTGGAAATAGGATAGATAAAACTAGCAGTGAGGATTTTTTGTAATTCTTCTTTTACTATATCCTTTAGAGCAGGATTCATCCTCCTCTGTGGATGCCTTACAGGTGATATGCTTGCATCCATATAAATATGGTGAATACATGTATCAGGGTGTATACCCTTCATATTGGTGTATTCCCATGCGAATGCTCCAGCTTGTTCCTTAAGAACTTTAAGCAACTATGCTTGTTGGTTTTCACTTAATCTGGCATTTATATGTAAGAATTTTTCAGGGCCAACCTCAAAAGGTATGGTATATGGTCCTATATGCTCTTCAATTATGAAGACACATGGTGTTTCTGTAAACATTGAGAGAGCCATATTCTCTTGAAACTCATCTCCAAAAATCTGATCGAGTTGAGCAAAGGACCAAGGGAAATATGTACAGGTTGTTGAAGAGACAAACTGGTTTAATAAATGTTAGATTTTTATCATTCAAGCTAGCATTATCTTAGGATCTTTAATTGAGAGAATAACAAGCACATCAATCAAACATAAGAGACAATGAACCCAATGTTTTTCCTCGAGGAAACCATAAAGGAGAAAACCCCGCAACTTCCTCAGAGATAGAATCAAGACCAAAAGAAAAACCCCAAAAATAGTAAGATGATCTCTCGACAGTAGTAGTCTCTCTCTCTATGTCCCAACAACTTATTCTCTCTCATTTATGCGCTACAATTGAGTGTAAGTGAATGTGTAATAGAGAGGCTCACTCTCTATTTATACTAATTCCTGACTTGACAATAAATCACTAGGGATGACTTCTCTAGGAGAGTCTAATAACCCTAGGGCTCCACAACTGCGGGGACTTTAACCCTTGATCAATAGGAGGGTTACCCACAATGACTTGACATGACTTTTTTACATTATTTAATCTCCCAATAGGAACATTGGGGCATGACATGACTCAAATACATTACAAACACTTCTCAGAATAAACATCGAGGTACAATACATAAGATATATAGATGAATACATTCCGAAGTTACAAATACATCAACACTCCCTCTTAACTAGGAAGGTATTCTCTCGACACAATTTGTCAGCACTGGTCTTCTTCTCTATATCAACTGGATCACCATCGAGTTCTCGTCATCTTCATCTTCAAGTCATCTTCATCTTCAAGTTATCTTCATCTTCAAGTCATCTTCATCACCAGATCTGGATCATCACTAGAACATCATCACTGGATCTGGATCATCATCATTGGATCATCATCACGAGTGCTATCTCATGATTCTTCTCATCACAAGAAGTTCTACAGAGCCAACCCTTTTTCATGCTGGTTGTAGGCCTAGACTCCAAGTAGGTATTCATCTTCTTCATCACTTATATCTGACCATGATAGGAAACTAATTCACACATCATGTCAGAAAGGCTCTGCTCTGACATCTGACCATGATAGGAAACTCATTCACACATCATGTCAGAAAGGCTCTGCACTTACATCTGACCATGATAGGAAACTCATTCGCACATCATGTTAGAAAGGCTCTACACTTACATCTGACCATGATAGGAAACTCATTCACACATCATGTCAGAAAGGCTCTGCACTTACATATGACCATGATAGGAAACTCATTCGCACATCATGTCAGAAAGGCTCTAAACTTACATCCGACCATGATAGGAAGCTCATTCACACATCATGTCAGAAAGGATTTGCACTTACATCTGATCATGATAGGAAATTCATTCGCACATCATGTCAGAAAGGCGCTGCACTTACATCTGACCATGATAGGAAACTCATTTGCACATCATGTTAGAAAGGCTCCACACTTACATCTGACCGTGATATGAAATTCATTCGCACATCATGTCAGAAAGGCTCTCAACCCCAGGCTGAGTGTTAGTCCCAAACTGAACAAATTCCTGGTAATTGACCAGGTGCCTCCATTCTCTCAGAGAATGACATTCAACGCTTATATCTGATCATGTGAGAACACATCTGTTGTAAAGGAAAGTTTCCTATGTCTAGGGTTTAAGAGGCCATCAACGTACTGGGGTTGAAAGGTGGATGCATAATGTTCAACAAGCATACATAAGCAAGTTTAAGAGATTAGAATGGTTCATACCTTAGCCAAACAAAGGTTGATCCAAGCAACCCTTCAATCCTCTTCTTGCTCCTCTTGCTCCTCTTGCTCCAAGAGACCTGCAAAACAAATTTTACCTTCCTCAAACCATTATGACCACATATAAAGAAATGATAATCAAATAAACATGAAACAATGATCTGATTAACATCAGCATATGATCATAAACAGAGATTCAATCACACATTGAACAATAATTTGGGAAGAAGAAGGACATCACATCTTTATAAATCTTGAAAACAAGTACAAGTATACCTTCTCTTCAAGTTTGGCACCTCACGAAACCTTGATCTAGTTCTATTGCTTCTCTTCTCCAAGGAACTCAGCCTCCAAGCTTTGCAACACAAGGAGAATGCTTCTAGGGAAAAGGTGTGGGCAAAGAGAGTCCCAATTCCTCCAGTGTGACAATGCAAAGATTCAAGTATCTCTGTCATGGACCTCCCTACCTCTATTTATATGCTTAATGAAGAGTTAAGGTCAAATAAAAAGTAGTTACAACTGAAGGACTCAGTTGCATAACTACCCAAACTACCCAAATTTCAAAATACGTATTTTTTTGACATTTTCAGAAGGTGTATGTAGGTGGCAGAGACAACAGTCACATGCACAAGGAGGTATACATTTGTTGCAATGCAGAACGTCACATATTTAAGCCATACGTGAGTATTATATATAGCAACTCATGTACATATGTGGGTTTCCTTAAGGAAACTCGTGTACACTTAAAAAAAGATCATTTTTAGGGTATTTCTAGGCATTTTCAGACTTTGGTGTCTTCTAGAAAATTTTAGCTAACATAGATATATTTCAAATCGTGTAGAGATGAGGTCAAACAAAGTTACAAAACTCAAGATATGGGTCCTCCAAGTTAGGTGTTTTTTCAGTGACTTTCAGTGACTTTCATGAATTTTCGTCATGGAAGTGTCGACGTATCATGGAATCATGGGAAATCAGTCACAAGCAGAGATGTGTCATTTTGAGCTATAAAAAAATCTCACAGTCACCTCAGTATGGCTCAGCACTCACATCTGACCATGGAAGGAACCAATCCTCTTACCATGACATAATGGCTCAGCCCTTACATCTGACCATGGAAGGAACCAATCCTCTCACCATTTTAGAATGGCTCACGGAGTCATCACTTCCCCTTAGAGGGAGCCTCGATCTAGAGAACACCAAGCTTCTCCCTAAAGTAGTCAAACTTCACTCTGGCCAATGGCTTAGTTAACACATCAGCTATCTGTTCGCCCGTCGCAACATACTGGAGCTTCACTTCTCCTCTCTGCACCATATCCCTGATATAGTGATATTTGATCTCGATATGTTTCGACTTGTCATGGAACACCGAGTTTCGACAACTTCACACAAATCTGGTTGTCACAATATATACAAGTAGCATCCAACTGGAGATCAAATAAATTGGACAGTAGCTTTCTCATTTATACTGCCTCACAACTAGCTGAACAAGATGTGACATACTTTGCTTCAGTTGTACTCAGTGACACGCAAGAGTGTTTCCTTCTAAACCAAGAGATCACACTTGATCCCATACTGAAGCAACACCCTGAGGTGCTCTTTCTATCAGTGGCACTACCTGCCCAATCTGAATCAACATAACCTTCCAGGTTAATCTTCTGATCAGCCTTATACTTGAGCCCATAATCAACTGCACCCCTCAGGTACATAATCAAGTGAACATGTCTCGGATCTGTCAGGAACTGGCTTAAGGTGTTCACAACAAAGCAAATATCTGGTCTTGTATTCATCAGGTGCATTAAGGACCCAATCATCTGATGATACATTGTAGCATCAATCATCTCTAATGAAGCATCACTTAGAAGCTTCAGATTTGATGCCATAGGTTTGGTCATGGTCTTGTAGTCCATCTTCCTGAATATATTCAGGATATCTACTACATAATTCCCTTGTCTGAGGAATATTCCATCCGCATTCTACGACACCTCCATGCCTAGAAAATAGTGCATCATACCCAAGTCTTTCATTTCAAACTCGGCAGTAAGATTTCTCTTCATATCAGCAATCAACCCATCCATACCTGTTACAAACAGATCATCTACATACAGTAGGAGTATCTCTTGGTAAAGCCTAAAATGGATAGAAATCTATCAATTCTGCTGTACCATGTCCTGGGTGCCTGTTTTAAAATGTACATGGATTTCTTCAATTTGTACACATGAGACTCCCTGTCATGTGTCTCAAAACCGAGTGGCTGCTCCACATAAAATTCCTCTTCAACTACACCATTCAAGAAAGTAGTCTTGATATCCATCTGGTGTATCTTCCATTTCATCATTGCAGCCAGAGAAAGTACTGATCTGATGGAAGTGTATCTGGCTACAGGTGCAAAAGTTTCTTCATAATATATTCCTTCTTTCTGGGAGAAGCCACGATCCACAAATCTTGCTTTATATTTCTCTATGCTGCCATTTGCAGCATGCTTGATCTTGTAGATCCATTTGGAAGTTACAACAGAATTCCCTTCTGGTCTTGGGACAATATCCTAGACATCATTCTTCATGATCGATTGATACTCTTCGATCATAGCATCCTTCCATTCTTTCCTTTCTGTTGCTTCTTCATAGTTGGAAGGTTCTTTATCGATGAAGTGACATGATAAGGCTACATATCCGGAGAAGGACCTGGTTTGTTTTCTTTCTTTGTGATTTTCTTCTGGAGCCCCATATATTTCTACACCTTGGATAGCATCTTGTACCCAAGTAGGTTTCCTCTTGTGAGGATTATTCTCCTGAGGTGGATCTACAGGTTCTTGAGATTCTTCTCACTCTTGATCTTCTTCTTGAATTTCTTCGTTCATAGTTGTGTCATGAATTCTGGGTGGTTCTGTTTCTTTAGCAGGTCTCTTTCTGGATTTGTTGTAAGCTAAATCTTTGTCAAATGTTACGTCCCTGCTGATTTCGACCTTCTTGAATCCTGGGAAGTATATTCTGTAAGCCTTCGAGCTTTCAAAGTATCTCACAAATATACCCTTCTTCCCTAAAGGATCTAACTTTGTCCTCTTTTCTTTTGGAATGTGTATGTACACTGGACATCCGAATATTCTGAGATGGCTGACTTCTCGTTTCTTGCCGGAAAAGACTTCTTCAGGTGTCTTTCTCGTGAGTACTCTGTGTGGAGTATGGTTCTGTAAATACACTACTGTTCTGGCAGCTTCTACCCATAGATGCATGGGAAGATCTTGATCATGAAGCATTGCATTTACATCTTCCATGATCGTTCTATTCTTCCTTTCTGCATCCCCATTCTACATCTCCATTCTGCTGTGGATTATATGGAGTAGATAACTTCCTCTTAATCCTTGAATCTTTACATAACCCTTTGAATTCATTTGATGTGAATTCTCCACCATTATTTGATCGAAAATTATTGATCTTCTTTTTTGTGTGGTTCTCGATCAAGGCTTTCAATTCCTTGAACTTGCTGAATACTTCATCTTTGTTCTTCAATAAGTATATCCATGTCTTCCTAGAAAATTCATCAATAAAAGAAACATAGTATACATACCCGCTTAATGAACTGGATGACATCGGACCGCATACATCAGAGTGAATGATTTCCAAGATTCCTTTTTCCTTGCTCTCACTGCTTGGAAATGTTTTCTTTTTGTTCTTTCCTTTCGCACATCCTTTGTAGACACTGTCATGCTTTGTTTGGATTTATGGAAGTCCTTCAACAACTTTGCTTGCAAGTGGTAGTGCTCTGTAGTGCACATGTGCAAGCCTTCTATGCCAAAGTTCATTTGGTTCTACCGAGTCATGGATCAAGGCTTGTTCTAGATGGCCCTTCAATTTGTATAGACCTCCCTCTTGTTCCCCAATTACTACTCCATCATCAATAGTATTTCCCTTTGGCCACATGAGAACTTGGACCTATACAAATGCAACCCTCATGCCTTTTGAATCTAATGCAGATATGGAGAGGAGGTTCTTCTTTAGTCCTAGTACAAACAATACACCCTTCATCATCATAGACTTTCTAGAGTCTAGCTTATAGGAGGATTCCCCACTACCTTTTATTGGATACTGGTAGTCATCTCCAAGTTTCACCTTGTGGGGTGATTCTTGTTCTGATAGTTTCACAAAGGATTTTAAGAATCCCGTCATATGTTTGGAATCCCCACTATCTATAATCCAATCATTGCTTCCATGTGTGATGTTTCCCGTGAGAGTGAAAATCAAGACATATTCTTCATCACTTGAAGAATCATCACTTTCTTGCTTGATTCTCTTTCTGGAGGGTTCACCATATTCTGTAGCATGAGCATGATGCATTCTCTTGTTTTCCTTCTTCTTGTGAGAGATATTTAGGTTCTTAGGACATTCTTTAGCATAGTGTCCTCTTTCATCACATATGAAGCATCTGAATCTGGCTCGATTCTTATTAGATTTATTAGGATGAGAATGCTTACCTCTGTGATGATTTGTTTTGTTCTTCTTGTATTGTACTGTGAGATATTGATTTTTACTTCCCATTTTTTCTTCTCGAGCTGCTATTCGAGCTTCTTCTTGAGAGCATTCTTCCCATAGTCTGTTGAACTTGATTAGCTTATTTCTGGCACAGATTCCTTGAATAAAGGAGTCCCATGTCCTAGGGAGACCATTCAAGGTGGTCATTACAATCTCTACATTCTCCACTTCTTCATCCACTGCTTCAAGTTGTTCTTTGATCTGGGAGCCCCTTGTGAAGTATGACTGTATGGTCTCCACATTCTGGATCTTCACATTCTTCAACTGGTTCCTTAGAGTCATCTTTCGGTTTATGTTCTTTCCTTCAAACAGTTTGGTCAGGGCATCAAACATAGATTTAGGTGTCTTTAGGGAGGATACCTGTGGTATGAGGTGATCCTTGATTGTAATCCTCTTAGCCATGACCAATTTCTTCTTGTGTAAGGCCTTAGCCTTATCTTCCTCTAGAACTGGAACCTCCTCATTGATGTAGGAGTCCAACTCATTTTCATCCAGGACCAGGGAGATCCTATACTTCCAGGCTCAGATGTTATCAACTCCCTCAAGCTTTTCATCAAGCTTGGTATTATGAGACATCTTAACTAAGAACCGTAAATGGAAATACAAAATATTTATATCTTACCAGGTCAAGATGTTGGAATTGGATCTGGAGTTGAATTTCTGCAGTGCTGGTTCAAGAGCAGTTTAGGGTTTGACTTTCCCGGAGTTCTGTCCAACCAAAAGCTTTGATATTGATCTCTAAACTTCAATTTTGAGGAGGATATCAATCTAGTCCTAGGCTCACTCAAAAATTCCACTTCTGTGGAAATCCCTAATTTCTGGCAGTAGTGCCGGGTCAAAAAATGAAAACCCTCAGAATCAGATTTTGCTTCGACAGAAAGATGCACCCTAGAGAGGAGAGTTAGCCCAAACTTATTTTGCTGAAAATATGTGGAGAGAGATCCAAAAAGTAGGAATCCCCAGTTTTCGTAGCTGTACAGTGTCTTCTTCTCAGGTTTAGCTTTGATACCATGTTAGATTTTTATCATTCAAGCTAGCATTATCTTAGGATCTTTAACTAAGAGAATAACAAGCACATCAATCAAACATAGGAGACAATGAACAAAATGTTTTTCCTTAGGGAAACCATAAAGGAGAAAACCCCGCAACTTCCTCAGAGATAGAATCAGCACCAAAGGAAAAACGTCCAAAACAGTAAGATGATCTCTCGACAGTAGTAGTCTCTCTTTCTATTTTCCCAACAACTTCTTCTCTCTCAGTTATATGCCACAACTGAGTGTAAGTGGATGTGTGATAAATAGAGAGGCTCACTCTCTATTTATACTAATTCTTGACTTGACAATAACTCACTAGGGTCAAATTCTCTAGGAGAGTCTAATAACACTAGGGCTCCACAACTGCGGGGACTTTAACCCTTGATCAATAAGAGGGTTACCCAAAATGACTTGACATGACTTGTTTACATTATTGAATCTTGTGATAGGAACATCGGGGCATGGCATGACTCAAACACATTATAGACACTTCTCAGAATAAACATCGGGGTACAATACATAATATATATAGATGAATACATTCCGAAGTTACAAATACATCAACAATAAATTCTCAGTGGTTTCTCCTGAAGTGCTAAAGAAAAATCACTAGGAAGGGAGAGATCGTCAAAGTCTTCATCCCCAAAAGAACAATTTAACCACCATGAATTTTTAGTTATTGGTTGTGCTGAGAGGTATAAAATAAGTCTTTGTGTGGACAACCCATTGGAAATAGTCATCACTCCATCCCTACACCCTATAAAAGCATTTGCGGTGGCTAACCATGTTCTTCCCAAGATAATACGATGTCCTTTAGAAGGATCCTTTGATTCTATGACCATAAAGTCAACAGGGTATTCCCATGAAGCTACTGATACAACAATGTCATCCAGGACTCCAGCAGGTTTTACCGTAGTGCGATTTGCTAGTTCTAGGATGGAAGGGGTAGGTCGAAGAAATTGTCCTAAATGTAAAACTTCTAAAACTACAGTGGTCATCACGTTAATAGCAGATCCTAAATCGATTAATGTATTCTCTATAGCGGTGTTGTTTATAATTACAGCCACTACTGGGGTTCCTGGATTTGTATATTTTGCAATCCGGGACTGACCTGTCATACATTCAGACATTTATCCTATAACATGAATTGTAAGAGGGTCCTTTTGCTTATTTCCTAGGTGTTTAATACATAACTCTTTTATTACCTTACTATAGGTAGGTGTTATCTCTAAGGTTGTTTTTTCATTTTATCATAGGGTTTTATAGATTTCTTATTATGATGAGTTTTGTCGTTACTTTTACCTTATTTTACACCTTTTGAATGTCATTATTTTTATATTTTTTATTATATCTTTTGAAGGCTCAAATCATCACTTATTTAAAGCTATGAACCTATATTAAGTGCAAGAGGTTTTTATATTATGAATTGGATTGTTAAACTGGCAGCAATTCTCAAAGTGGTAGCACTTCTCAAACTTGCAGCATTTAAAAAGAAAAAAAGAGTATTTTATTGATGGTTTTATTCATAAGTACCATTTGGTGTAAAAAATATGACAATGAAACTATGGTATATGTAAACATATTTATGTTGGACAGGCTCGGTACTGGGTATAATTACTTCTTGAAAGTAGTCCTATTTAAGTAATAATGTTCTACATCGTGTCACTCATGGGCTTGCACAAGTGTTTTGCATATGAAATTAAGGCATTTCATGTAATGAGTAATGGTACCAATGAGGGTAGTGTTGATAGATTGATAATAATATTTTATTTTCCTAAAACTTGTCATGTTATTGTGCTCGAATTCTTTCACCTTCCGGTATAAAAATCAAAATCAGTTTAGAAGACCTTTTGCTCCTAGGTTTTTTCCAAGAGAAAGACGAAATAATGATATTCAGAGAGACAGGCGAGAAAATGAAGAACACAGGATTCAACCTCCTTTTCAAAATAATAATGTCAGAGATGATGAATCATATGAGATAGATGAGGGGGAGTTAGATGATTTGGAAGAACAGGAACATAATATTAGTCAGTTTGATGATGATTCTTCTTCTCATTTTCTGACTAGAGCTGATTATCATTATGCTACAGAACTAGATCATGATGAAGAAAATAATTATCAGATGTCTATGCCTGAAGTTTGTCAGGAAATACCACAAAAATCATATGGTCTTAGATCAGGGGTAAAACATGCAGCACAAGCTAAAAAGATGGTGAAAGCTCATCCTATTAAACAAAATATGTCTTCAAATCAGAAACAAATTGTAAAGGAGAAAAAAGATGAAGTGGTAAGTCTTGAGGAGGTGAATAAAGCTGTGAGTGGTTTCGGTTTGGAGCATGAGCTTAATAAAGTGAAAATCCTTGTGCCTTTAATAGAGTTGATTAAGAATAAAGTTTACAGGGAAGCAACTTTTAAAACTTTTAAAAATGTAGTGAATCCTATTCCTATCCCATCTGATGAAATTAATTTGCAAGATGAAAAACCTACTATTACTGTGGGGTCAAAAACTTTTGATCAGCTTGATGATAATTCAGAATATCCTCCTCCATTTTATGTAACTTTTTCAGTACATGATCAGCTATTGCATAATTGTCTGCTAGATTCAGGAGCTTCACATAACCTCATGCCAAAAGTAGTCATGGAAGCTTTAGGAATGAGTGTTACTAATCCATACCATGATTTGTATGCATTTGATTCTAGGGTAGTGAAGTGTATTGGGGTAATCAAAGATCTAATGGTGAATTTAACTCAGGTACCTATGAAGAGTGCATTGATGGATATAATTGTAGCAGATATTTCTCCTAAATTTGGTATGCTATTGTCTAGATCTTGGGCAAATAAAGTGGGAGGAACTCTGCAGATGGATCTTTCATATGCTACAATTCTAGTATTTGGAGGAGAATTCAGAAGACTTTATAGAGAAGTACAAATGGCATATTTGGTAAGTGATAGTAGACACCCTAATAATCATCCGATCTATTCAATTGATGAAAATATTGGTTCTTGTATGTTGCAATTAAGTGATGAAATTGAAGGAGCTTTACAAGTACAGAAAGATATTCCAGTTCAGGTAAAGAAAGAAGAACCACATGGTTTATGGAAGATGTATTTTGATGGTCCATCAAGTAAGGAGGGGGCATGAGCAGGAGTGTTATTGATTTCAGCTGGAGGTGAGGTTATTTCCCTTATGTACAAATTGGAATTTAAAACAACAAATAATACTGTTGAATACAAGGCTTTGATTCTTGGATTAAGAGTAGCAAAAGACTTGGGTATTAAAGAACTTGCTGTGTTTGGCGACTTCGAATTAGTAATTCAGCAAGTAAAAAGTGTTTACCAGGTAAAGCAGTATTTATTGAAAGTTTATAGGAATGAGGCTTGGGATTTAATTGAAAATTTCTTTATAGCTTTCAATATAACTTTTGTTCCAAGAGAATATAATGAAACAACTGATTCCCTAGCCTTAGCAACAACCTATTTTAAAGTTCCAAAGGTAACACATTTGAAATATCCAATTGATGTAAGATACAGACCCTCTATCCCAGATGATATCAAACATTGGAAAGTATTTAATGATGATCAGGAAATAAAATAATTTATGGAGTTAGTAGGTGAATTCTCAGATGATACAGTTGATCAAGAACATGATTTTAATGGATAGAAAATGAACCTTGTAGAAATAATTCAATAGCTGATCACAAAATTGTTGAATTAAAAGGGAATTTCATTCCTAAGGGACTTGTTCCACTAGAGAGGTTGTTTTCAAAAGATGATACATTGTTAAAACCCACCTTGCAGACTACTGAGGAGAATGTTGTAGAGTATAACATTGGTTTTGAAAATCAGCCTAAGATGATAAAATTGTCAAAATTATTGTCAGAGAAGGAGAGGAGAAAATATGTTGGTTTGCTGAAAGAATTTGTGGACATTTTTGCTTGGTCATATCATGATTTAAAAACTTATGATACTAGCATAATTCAGCATAAAATTCCTCTGAAACCAAATACTAAGCCTTTCAAACAGAAGCTTAGAAGGCTTAACCCAACATTGTTGCCAGTAATTGAAAAAGAGGTAAAGAAATTACTAGATGCAAAAATTATTGTACCTCTAAGATATTCATCATGGGTTGTGAATTTGGTGCATGTATGTAAGAAGAATGGAGAGATAAGACTTTGTGTAGATTTCCGCAACTTGAATAGATCTTGTTTGAAAGATAACTATTCATTACCAAAAATAGATCAGATTTTGTAGAGGGTTGTAGGATCTCACAAAATTTCAATGAGTGATGGATTTTATGGTTATAACCAGATTGCAGTACAGCCGGAAGATAGAGAAAAAACAACATTTACAACTCCATGGGGGACCTTTATGTATGATAAAATGCCTTTTGGGATTATGAACGCAGGTGCCACTTTTTAGAGGGCTATAGATATAGCTTTTGTGGGGGAGAATGAAAAATTTGTAGTGATATACCAAGATGATATTACAGTCTTCTCCAAGTTTGATGAAGATCATCTGAAACATTTGAGACAAATTTTTATTAAGTGCATAAAATTTGGTTTATCATTAAACCCAAAGAAGTCTCACTTTGCTATGACAGAAGGTAAATTGTTAAGGCATATTGTTTTTGCTGAAGGAATCAAAATAGATCCAGAGAGAGTAAAGGCCATTTAAAAAATTAGTATTCCTAGAAATAAAAAGGAGATTCAATATTTCATTGGAAAAATCAAATTTTTAAGATGGTTTATTCCTAATTTTGCAGAAATGATCAAACATATCACTGAGATGCTTAAGAAGGATAGGGAGGTTAAATGGTCAAACAAGGCTAAACAATAATTTGAGTCCATAAAGCAGGAATTAATAGAAGCACCAGTATTGATAGCTCCGGATTATACAAAAGATTTTGCAATTTTCTCATTTGCATCAGAAGATACAATAGCTGCTGTATTATTGGAAAAGAATTCAGATGGTTTGGAACAACCAATTTCTTTTTTCAGTAAAACATTAAGAGACTCAGAGCTTAAATATAATATAATGGAAAAACAAGCATATGCATTAGTTAAAGCTCTTAAATTCTTCAGAATATATGTTTTACATTCTAAGATTTTGGCATATGTTCCAAATTCAGCAGTCAAGGATATTTTAGCATATCCTGACAGTGAGGGAAAAAGAGGCAGATGGATAGCTAAGGTTATGGAATATGACGTAGATATTAAACCAACAAAATTGGTAAAAGTCTAGGGATTATCTAAGCTTCTAACAGAATCAAATTGTTAGGTATTAAATCTTCATTTGATGGCAGAACATTCAGAACAGGATATGGTAACAGAATACAGTAAGAAGAAGGTTTATAGCAGGTATGGTGAGTCTGATTGGTATAAAAATATTGTATATTTCCTGTTATACTTACAATGCCCTCTGGAATTCAATAGAAATGAATGCAGATCATTAAAAATCAAAGAAATCAAGTATGTTTTAATAGATCAGGTTTTGTACTGGAAGGATCCTGGAGGAATATTGTTGAAGTGTTTGGAGAAATTAGAGATTGATGCTGTTATTTCAAAATTACACAGTAGAGTATGTGGAGGGCACAAGTATTGGAAGGAAACTACTTTTAAAATCCTAAGAGCAGGATATTATTGGCCTACACTTTTCTCAAATGTGTATCATCAGGTTAGATCATGTATGGAGTGTCAAAAGTTTGTAGGTAAGCATAAACTTCAGTCCTTACCCTTGAAGCCTATTACAATAAATTGTCCATTTCAGCAGTGGGGTTTAGACTTCATTGGTGAAATTCATCCTCCATCCAGTGGACAACAAAAATGGATTTTAACTGCTACTAATTTTTTCACCAAATGGGTGGAGGCAATTCCTACAAGGAGAGCAATTGAAAAGTCATAATTAATTTCCTTCAGGAAAACATTCTCAGTAGGTTTGGATGCCGTAGGAAATTAATCACTGATAATGCTCCTGCTTTTAAATCAAGAGAGATGGTGAAATTTTGTGAAGAAAATAATATTAACTTCAAAGAGTCCACACCATACTACCCACATGGTAATGGATTAGCAGAATCCAGTGATAAAAACATTGTGAATAGTATCAAGAAAATGTTATTTGAAAATAAAAGGAGTTGGGATACCAAATTAAAATTTGCTCTTTGGGCTGATAGAGTAACTATTAAGAAGTCAATTGGGACATCCCCTTTCCTATTGGTATATGGAGTTGATGCTATTTTCCCTGTTCAATTAGTGGCTCTAGTCATTAAAATTATGCAGGAAATAAAAGAAGAACCTGATGATATAAGAAGAAGAATGTTTCAGATAATTCAATTGCAGCAAAAGAGAGAAGCTATTGAAAATACAGCTGAAATGCATAGAAGAAGAATGAAGGAAAGCTTTGATAAGAAAGTCAAAAAAGATATGTTTGCAGTGGGTGATCTTGTTCTCAGGTGGGATGTATGAAAGCATGAAAAAGGTAAGCATGGGAAGTTCGATAATTTATGGATAGGGCCTTTTACAGTGATCAAGATTCTAGGAAACAACACTTTTGTTTTGCAAAATTTGAATGGTGAGGAAATTGCAGGTCCAGTCAATGGACGTTTTTTAAAGCATTTTTATACATATTGAGGGATAAAGGATCATTGTACATATTCACTATATATACCATTTTCTTTGAATAAGACTCCAGCCCAATAAGACAAAAATGACTTTAGTAGATTTCTGAAGGCATAGGTCAACATGTTCTCAAAGTTTCACAGGGAAAACTTTGTCCCTAGATGGAGCCAGATGTTATCTCTAAGGTTGTTTTTTCATTTTTATCCTAGGGTTTTATAGATTTTTTATTATGACGAGTTTTGTCCTTACTTTTACCTTGTTTTACACGTTTTGAATGTCATTATTTTTATATTTTTAATTATATCTTTTGAACGCTCTAATCATCACTTATTTAAAGCTATGAACCTATATTAAGTGCAAGAGGTTTTTATATTATGAATTGGATTGTTAAACTGGCAACACTTGTCAAAGTGGCAACACTTCTCAAACTGGCAGCATTTTTTTTTAAAGAGTATTTTATTGATGGTTTTATTCATGAGTACCATTTGGTGTAAAAAATATGACAATGAAACTATGGTATATGTAAACATATTTATGTTGGATAGGCTCGGTACTGGGTATAATTACTTCTTAAAAGCAGTCCTGTTTAAGTAATAATGTTCTACATCGTGTCACTCATGGGCTTGCACAAGTGTTTTGCATATGAAATTGAGGCATTTCATGTAATGAGTAATGGCACCAACGAGGGCAGTGTTGACAGATTGATAATAATATTTTATTTTCCTAAAAATTGTCATGTTACTGTGCTCAAATTCTCTTTCAAACTTAGTGAAGATTATTAGAGACTGTTTCTATGCTATTGTGATGGACATTTATTTTTCGAGATCCCGAAATTTGGAAGTGTAAAATAATGGAAAATTGTCTACAATAGATCTTGAAATAGCAGGGATTTGATTTAATCTTGTATTCTTGTTATTGAAGAGGGAAAAATTCAGATTGTATGGTTTTCTGCAACCATTTGTTTAAGTTTTTAGGGAAAACAAAATAACATCATTTCTTCTTGAAAGTGTATATTGTGAAAAGGTTTGCAGAGATGCAGAAAATAACAGAGGAAGAGTATTCAGAAATCGTGGTGAAAAGAAAACCAGGAGGCCTAATTTGCAGACTGGAACCTAATAACATAGAATGGATAATGAAGTTTCCAAGGTCAGCCCAGTTGATGAAGAATGCTGGATGGTTTGCTTTCTGTGAAAAGGTGTAGGGTTATCATTCACAGGTAACTATGGCTTTTATAAAAAATTATAAAGATGGAATGGTTCAGCTCAAGAGTTTAAAAATCATGGTAAATGAAGAATCTATTGCTGAAGCAATAGATGTTCCAGCGCAAGGAGAAAGATGGTTCAAGCAACAAGACTTTCAAGGAGATTACGGTGAGTTCTTAATGCCAGGTTTTGAAAAATTAGACTGGAAGAATGGTATTCGTGCGAGCAAAATAAAACCTAGTTGGCAAATTCCCTTAGAAATGGTGCAAAATTATATTACATGTGAGGGTCAGTATGACAGGGTTCTCAAATGCCATTTATGGTTGTTGATGCACCTCAATGGAATCTTGAAGCTCAATCTCCCATTCTACCTATTTAAGAGCCTGCAAAACATGATTGCATGGGTTCAAGGCCATCCATAGCATACTGCTCGTTCAGTATACCATCAAGGTTTAATAAAACTGTTGATTATTTCACAATTGCACAGGGAAGGACGAACTTGGGAAATTATGCTGTCAGAGCTAGGGTTTGAAGAAAATACTAAAGAGAAAGGAAAAAAAGGTAATGGAAGACTTGAACTAGCAAACAACAAATCATGAAAAACAAATTGAATCTGTTGTGGCAGAAGGGAAGGGTTTTATAGAAAAACCAAGTCAGAAAGGTTTATGTCCTGAAGTTTCATTCACAGAGGAAAACCTTGAAACGTTAAGTGTTATGTTAAAGAATATAGCTGCAAAGAATGAAGCTCGTGATCAGTTGTTGAAGGCAGAGAGCATTGATGTGAAGCACAGGACTAGGTTAAGAATAAAATTGCAGGAATAGATGAAATCAACACATGAAGATTGTGAGAAAATTGTGATGATAAATGATGCTTTCAGGGAAAAGACTGTACACACATCCAAAATTCAGTATTGTTCAGATAATGAGAAGTTCATTGATGTTTAGGGAGTTGCAGGGTTTATACCAGAGATCTTTTGCACAAATAAACAAGTTTATTCAGAGGAGTGTTCAGCCTCGAGGATTCCACAGGAAGATGAGGTCCTTATGAAAGAAGAAGACATTGAAATAACTCCAGAATTGAACCAAGTCAAGAAATCTTTGAAGACATACAAGGAGCAAACTAGGTTTTTACAGAATATTAATGAAAAATTAATGATAGAAAATAAAAGACTTCGAGAAGATTTGGGGGGAGATTATCAGAAATTATTGCCAATATCTAAAGACATTTTAAAGGAAAAAAGAACCATCCAGAAGCAGCTCAAACACATGAAGGCTCAGAGTAAGGAGGAGAACAAAGATGCTGGGTTTTCCAGGTTGCAAAAGCGGTCCCAGGTTTTAAGTGATCTAACTATATTGGAAGAGGATTCTAAGAGTCTTTAGATTTAGAGTTATAGTTGGCTTTTGAAAGGAATTTTGTTTTACAGATGTCCTTTTTATTTTACACTTGTATTAAAAAACTGTTTAAAGAAGATTGACCTTTCTATTTTTGAAAGAGCTCGATCCATAGAAGTAGGATCTGATAAACCATCTTAGAAGCTCATATGTTTTGTATATAAGGATAATAGCGAGATATGATAGGGGTGGCAATTGGAGTTATGGAAATCCAATTTTGATGATATGTTGTATGACATGAAATGCTCTGCATCTTCAATACAGGTTCTACTTTGATATGATTATGATTTTGAGTTGACTTTCTACCTTATGAATTTTATTTTTTGTAATTTATCCTATATATGGTCAATTAAATCTCATTACATGATTGTTATGGTGAAATATAGTCATCTTTTAAACTTTTAATGACAGAGTCAGTCTCATTTCATAAATTCTTGCTCGTAGTTTCTTTGATATTGAATTTTTTATTCTATTTTATGTTGTACAGATCTTTAATGGTTATATGATTTCCTTATATCTTTGATTACATACCAACCCAATTTTTATCTTGATTTCATTGAATTATATTTTTGAAAAATATTTCTTTAAGCTTGAACCCCTGTAGTCTAGGTTCAAATTTAGGGATAACAGTAGGTATATCTTTGATAGCTTGTAATAGAGGGATATTAATACAAATGTTCTTTAATTCATTCAAATTTTTTTACTCTGGATGAACTACATTTTTTTCTATTACTAATCTTTCTAGAAATTGAGGAATTATTTGCTCCTGAATAGTTTCTTGTGGAGGATGGGTGTGTACTGGAACCTTTGGAATGGTCACATCCTCCCAAATAGCATCATTCACGGGTTCACTTGAATCTTCTTCTTCTTCGTTTGGTTCCTGAATGATGACTTGGGTTTATTATTCACAACTCTTCCTGATCGTAATTGAATTTCATGTACATGTACAGTCGAGATAAGGTATGAGGGAAGAGTTTGCAACTCAATGTTGTTAAGAGCTTGAGTTGGTTTATTGTTAGGGTTAGGTATCGGCTGTACAGGTAACAATGTCGGTCGAGGAGGATTTGAATTCTGAAAGTGATGAGGTTGTTGTGCAATAAAAGGAACCAGAGGTTCAAATCCAGGTGGTATTTGCTGGAAATTTGTTTGATTCTAAGGATAAGGATGATTAGGTGTAGGAACAGGTTGTGGCTGAGGATATGGTTGTCCTCTCCATCCTTGTGACCAATATTGTTGTTGTGGAAATTAAGGAGGAGGATATTGAGATGGCCAATTATTCCAGCTAGAATTATTCCATTGTTGAGGTGGTTGATACGGAGGATAATAGGGTAGAGGTTGTGGTGAAAAGTTTGGATATGTTGGTTGGTACCTAGGTTGCCAAGGAGGCCTCCTAGATGTTTCAGCTTGTCGGGGCCCCAAAATTCATAGGCAACAACAGTAAGGGATTCTCCCCAGTCAACGTTCCCAACTAGCCCGTTGACTGCTTGGTATAGGGAATCCGTCCGGTTTACGGTCCGACTACCATAGGTCAAAGTAACAAAACAAAGGCTTTACCGGTTGTGGCCCGGTCCACCGTGAATTTTGTATTTTTGAATTAATGTATGATATGCAAGAGCCTAATTAACCATGCAGGGTGATAAGATGCGAGGAGCAGTCACAATGTGATGCGCAGGTTCTTACCTCTCGTCTTAGACTCACTAGCATCCCAATCACAGACAACAAGAAAAATAAACTAACTACCTAAACTATCCCTAGGGAGCAGGATTATCACTTGTAAGTGAGTAATACATTTTGTACATGCATTATGAAGAGTTACAATTATCTGACACTTCTTTCAAGACACACGAACAATTACAGATATTTAAACAACCAGATAGCCGATTATTTTATGAACAACATTTATTACTCACAGTGGAAAATATCCCAAAAGATACTGAAGAACATTCAACAAGAACATAGGTTCAGGAAGTTAAATACTCTCACAGTAAATGAAAACAACTGAAAATGAAATAGTTCCTCTTCAACATTATTCATTTAGTCGCATTGATACATTCCACATTTCTCTCTCTCCAACAAGCAAAAGTTGCACTTTCTGACTGTAAAGCGAAGTAGTTCCTCTTACAAGCAAAAGAGTTTACAAATTTTTCCAGGGAAAAAGTCCCTTCTAAATCCTACTTTACAATATTTAAACAACAGCAACCGCTCGTTTCGGCTGCCTCTCAAAACTGGATGACCTTTCAGCTCCCCAACGCTTCATATTCCTTTATCTTTTCTACGCGTGCACGTGAGGGGGTAAGTAACTGTCGGACCTTTTAGAACTGCTCTTTTGTCATCATTAATTTTGTTTCTTCTTTAGTTTGTCCCTATTTAGGCCCTTCTTCTGTCGTGCTGTAGCAGTTTGACCGATTTCTGTAACCCACCTGCATTCAAATGACTAGAATCATTTATTGAAAACGCATTCAAATGATGTCAAAAAATGGTTAAGCATTGAGAAGCTCATGCGCTGTGTTACTACCACAAGGTAAGCACCGGCACCACTACCTTGTCAAGAAGCGGGGACTCATCGGGTACTCAGAATAATAACATCGGAAGCTGAAAATCCCACTATAGCCGTAACAGCGGAAAGGAACGGGGCAACGGACAAGTGACCGAAGGGCGGGAAAAAACTTCTCAATCGAAAGCCGACAAGGTTTGGACATCAGAAGCCAAATGGATTTCCTAGATGCAACGACGAAAGCGAAAAAAATACGGGCAAACAGCGGTGGGAGAAAACTCAGTCGAACGTCGGACGGACTTCTACTTCGGGGGCCAAATCACTTTGGGAGCCGCAACGACGGAAGCGAAAAGGTTAGAGACAAGCGATGCAGGTGAAACAAACTTAATCAGGGATCAAAAGAATTTGACATCGGAAGCCAAAAGGCTTCTCTGGCCGCAACGGCGGAAGAAAACAGCTTCGAGTCCGAGGCTAAAAGGCAACGTACGTCGGTAAGCGGATCGCTTTATGCTTCGGATGGCTGAGCGATTCGGGATCCACAACGGCGGAAGAGAAACAAGTTATCAGCCACCGATTTAACATAAGATGACGCCCAGTCTAACAGAAAAATTTAAGTACTTCAAAATTATAAAACCAGCGAGGGTTGAAACCCGTTTGCTTCTGAAACAGCGGACCTTCAAAGACAAAGAGAAATTACCCCTGGCTAGGCATACCAAACTCGCATCTGCAACCCACCATAAAAATGATACACAGGCAATCTTTAGAGCGGACTGGAAACCAAGCTTCAAAAATATTCAACATAAACATGACCAACGATTCAAGCATCCAGCGATGAAATGACTTTAAAATTTGAGGAGGGGCCCAAAATTCGGAAATTTGGGGAGAAAAGTTGCAGCTACAACAACTGGCGATTACCTGGTGAACCTAGATCTCTGGGCGATTTATCTTCGAGTGACAGATTGTTTAACAACAAATGCATCTTACTGAATTCTTCTAGTTATCTGGATTTCTCGAATGCCGGAAGTGTGTTCCTTCAATCATTGAAAGTAGTCCAATCTGGGAGAGTGGAAACCAAGATTTTCAAGTCCAGATAACTCTGTTGAGACTAGAAAATGAGTTTCATTATTTCTTTTGTATTCAGGTGGCTAATAGCCTTGGACACCATAGGATTGTAGCACCTGGTAAACATAAATATTCGTTTGTTCCTCATTCCCATGCCATTTTAGCACTTTTTCGTGCTTTTGGACTTTTGTCCCCTTTTAATATGAGTCCTCCTGCATGCCTTTCTTACTGAATTTTAATTCAGGATCCTCTATCCCATAGTGTCCTTTTGTGTGAGTGGTGTATTTCAGTTTTCAGCTCACGGACGGAGAGGATCTTTGGAAATTTAGTACTTGAGATTCAACACCTGCTTTGATTGATGATGCTTTTATAGGAGTTTTTATTCTTATTTTCCTTTTGGCATTCGTTTCTTGGCATGGGATCATTTATTTTTTGATATAATGTTCACCTTTCTCCTTTCCATGGGTCCTCTACTGTCGCCCCTTAGAAAATTTTAAGTGTGACGTGGATGGATCCCCAACATAGTATTCCAGACTCTTTGAATCCAGTTTATTTCACAGGGGTTAAGCAGGACTTCAATGCACACAGAGTTTATTCGAGAAAACTGTTAAGTTGGAAGAATTTATTTTAGCAATATACACTCTGAGATTCAAAAATGTCTATCCTTCCCAAGCATTCTGATGTCCTCCATGCGACCGCGGGTTCATTCCCTTTATTGAAATCAATAAAACTTAAACTAAAGCAAATTGAAAAACATGACTCAAAAGACAGCCAGACGAGTTATTTATATACAAGACAGAAGAAATAAAAAAGACTCAAGAAAAATAAGACTTGAGAACCAAACCATTTACTGGCAAGTTCTCTTCCCACCCCTGAAGATCCTGTAACTTGTAAGTAGAAGGGAAAAGCTTTGTTGCAATTTGAAAAGGGCCTATCCACAACTGCTGGAATTTAGTGTGCTTTCCTTTCTCATCATGGGGGTGATCCCATTTGAGGACTAAGTCTCCTACTTCAAAGTCTTTTGTTCCAGCTTTATGCTTGTCAAACCATCTCTTAACTGACTCTTGTTGTTGCTTAAAGCGTTCTTTAGCTTTAGACCTAGCCTCTTATGCTTTCAGTAGATTATATATCCTTATCTGTAAAACTTCATCATCAGACCCTCTAGACTCTTGAGCTAGTATGGAAGATGGTAGCATGATATTGGGAGGGAGGATGGCTTCTTTACCATAGACAAGGGTATATGGAGACACTCCAATTGCAGACTTGGGGGTGACTCTATCGGCCCAAAGGGCATTTGGTAATGCTGAGTGCCAACTCCTCTGGTTTTCTACCATAGTCTTTTTCAAAATTCGAATCATATTTTTGTTAGAGGATTCAGCCAGGACATTTCCTTGTGGATAATAATTAGCAGAATAATGCAATTTTATCCCTTTATCATGAGCAAAAGCAGTCAATTTAATTGATGAGAAGTACTTGGCATTATCAAAAACTAACAAAACTAGAACTCCAAACCTGGTCATGATGTGGTCTTGTAAGAAGCTGATGACTTCGTCTTCATTTATCTTGCGCAGCGGAATAGCTTCGACCCAGCGAGTGAAATAATCCGTAGCGGTAAGAATGTACTTTTGCTGCAGGGAGGAATTTGGTTTTATTTCTCCAATAATATCCAGTCCCCATTGCTCGAACGGTTCCATGATCATTACAGGCTTTAGAGGTGCCGCTGCTTTAGGCTGTCTCCCACTACACCTTTGGCAAATATCACACTTTCTGACATGTGCGTGTGCATCTTTAAAGAGCGTAGGCCAGTAATAACCTGCCCTGAGGACTTTGTGGGCAGTGGTATCCCCTGAATAATGTCCTTCAGCAGGACCGTCATGCAATTCTGTCATCACTTTCTTCGCATATTCCTTTTCTAGGCATCTGAGAAGAACTCCATAATAATTCTTTCTGAACAATACCCCTTCCACAATTTGATAAGATGCTGATTTAAGACGTAGCGCTCTTCTTTGCTTGGAATTCCAATGCTCAGGTAACAGCCGTGCCTAAAGGTAATGTACAAGGTCTCTATACCAAGACTTGGGAGATGTAAATAAAGGACATACATCCATTACATGTAATTCAGCCTCATCCCCCCAGGCTTGTTCTTCATTGTTCCCACTTTTAGTCATCAATTTACACAACCCTTGACCTTTAACAATAGAGGTTGGCTTGAATTCAAGGTAGTATTCTTGAAGAGCTGTTACCTAGTTGCCTCTTCTTTCCCCTAACTCCTTCTGTATAAGAAGAGATCTTACGGCTGGGTAGGGAACTATTACCTTGGTTCGATTCTTTAATATATAAGGACTGAATTGCTTTACTACTTTGAATATTGCGTAAGATTGTTTATCAACAGCTGGGTAGTTCAATTCGGCCCCTTGTAGACCATTACTCATAAAGGAGATTGGGAATTCATCCCCCCCTTCTTCTTTCTGGGTGAGCACGGCTACCAGTGAATCATCAGATGCAAATGTATACAGAATAAAGTCTTTGTCAAAGTCTAGGATTTTCAAGGAGGGTGCGTGTGCAATAGCAGTTTTAATTTTGCTGAAAGCATTCTTCTCAATTTCGGTCCACTTGAATTGTGCATTCTATTTGACCATCTACTGCAGCGGCTTAACAGTGTGAGCGAAATCAGGCACAAACCTGTGTACGAAATTTATAGTTCCCATGAATGATTGCATCCCCTTTTTATTATGGGGCAAGGGGATTTGTTCAATAGCCTTAATTCTTTTTGGATCAATGGAGATCCCTTGCTTTGAAACTATGTGGCCCAACAAATTTCCTTCTGTGACAGTGAATACACACTTCTTAGGATTGAGTGAAATGCCATACTTACGACAGTGTTCGAAAATTTGCCTTAAGTGGAATGTGTGCTCTCCCCTTCTCTTTGAGAATATTGTAATATCATCAAGGTATACTACAGTTCTTCAACCAATCAACCCGCGGAAAGCTATGTCCATAGCTCTCTGAAATGTTGCTCCCACATTTATAAGCCCAAAGGGAATCCTTCTGTAGGAAAAGGTTCCCCATTTGGTCCTAAACATTGTCTTTAATATGTCTTCTTCGGCTACTAACACTTGATTGTAGCCAAAGAAACCATCTAATAATGAAAATAGTTCATAACTAGAGACCATCTGCAGCAATTGGTCCATGGGTGGCATAGGGTAGTTATCTTTATCAGAGGCACGGTTTAGATTCCTAAAATCCACGCAGAGTTTGATTTCTCCAGAATTTTTTCTTACTGGTACCATATTTGACACCCACTCAGAGTGTCTGAATTTGAAAATGATTCGAGCATCCAATAATTTCTTCACTTCACTCTGAATCAGCGGTTCTAACTTTGGATGCATTTTTCTCAACGGGTGCTGATATGGCTTGGCGCGTGCTTTAATGGGGATGACATGGTTGATGATGCTAGTATCGTATGTTTTCAAGTCTTCGTACATCCATGGAAAAACATCTTTATATTGTTTAAACAAACTGACAAAATTGTCTCCTTCTGTTGGTGAACAACATTTTCCGAGATTCACAAATTTAGGACTCGTTTCAGTCCCTAAATTAATCAGCTCAAACTGCAAAGATGAGCTGTGGGTCTTCACGTTGGCTGGTCTTCTGAATTTTTCATTTAAATCGAACATTTTTTCTAACGTTCTGACTCCTTTAGGAATGAAGTTATCGTACTTCATCTCAGCTTGATGCTCTTCATCGTCTATGATCGCTCCTTTAAACTCTTCATCATTCGTTAAACATTCTATGATCTGCTGGTCATCATCGAACACTCGTAGGTTCGTAATCATATCAGGTATAGAGGGCCTGAAAAGCAGTTCAACAGAGCACCGATTATTAGTGGGTACAAGTCTAGCAGCTGATGTGGCCAACAGATCAGCAGCTGCGTTTTTAATTCTTGGAATTGAAATAATGTTAAATGCATTAAAATATTTCAGCAAATCCCATACCCCATTCTGGTAAGCCTTTAAGTGAGGAGAAATACAATGTATATGATTCCATATTTGTTTCACAATAATTTCAGAATCCCCAAAAACTTTTAGATTACTTACCTTTAATTCAATTGCCTTCTTTAGTCCCTACACCAGTGCTTCGTACTCAACTGTATTATTAGTACACTCAAACTCTAATCTACATGAAAGGAAATTTTTATTCTTCTGTGGGTCAATCAGGACACAGCCAGCCCCTGACCCTTCTAATTTCTTAGAGCCATCGAAAAATAAAGTCCAAAAATCATTAACTACTGAAAATGAATCTACTCCTACTGTTAATTCTACTATTTTACAGTCAATCTCATCAGCCTGTGAGAATCGAAGGAGATTAGGCTGGGTATCAGATGTGTTGCTGGCTTCTTCTGCTTGGTAATTACCTGGTTCCAACTCAATAAAATAGTTTCCCAATACAGAATCCACTGGTACATTCTTCTCCTCCAGTTGAGTAACATTGTACTTCATGTGAGGCTCTCTTAAAATCTTGATCTAGTTCGGACTTCCTTTGTATGAAAACCATAGATGCGACCAATCTGAGGAGAAATATCCATTTAATTTGGCCGACCAATCTCTGCTCAGGACGAGACCGTAAGCATCTGGTGTATCAGCCACCACGATGTTAATAACTTGGAAAACTTTGTCATTAGATGCTAGATGGACTAGGACATCTTCCAGCTCACCAATTACCTTTACATCCGTTCTGTCCAATTGAACCACCCTCCACGTGGATGGCTTGGGCTGCCCATTGATCTTTTTACAGACTGATATGGGCATAACATTTGCTGATGCCCCTGAGTCTACCAAGCAGTTATGTACATTATGATTGAAAATTTCAAACGTGAGGAGGAAAGGTGGATGTTTGATTTTAGACTTACCTCCCACGTTGGTTTCCCCAATTTCTTCCTCTTCTTGAGGTTGATTGTTAGCGGGTAGCTTCTCATCAGATGCTTCAAGTGCTTTCAACAGTATTTCCTTTTGCTACAGCATTTTACACATTTCGAATAGTGGAACAGTTGCTTTTATCTTCTTTAAATCCTCCACAATGTCATAATCCATCGGCTGCTCAATGAGATGGGGTTTTCCAGCATTTTCTTCACTGGGCTTGGCCTGCGCGTCACTTTGCCTAGGATTTTGGCTGGTAATAGTGAACTCTGGAATTTTATCAGCCAAAGATTTGTCTTGAAATCTCTTCTTAACATTTCTCTGTAGCCTCTTAATCTTTGGGAGTATAAGACTGTCTTCCTTAACCGTCCCTTGGCTCCTCGTGGCTACGTTGGTTTCCATAACATCTTTACACCCCTGAGTATTTTCTTCTTCAGCATCAAATAGTGAGACAGAATTCCATAAAGCCATGGTTTCCTCTTCCTGTTCTTTAGTAGACGTAGAAGCAGAATCTTCTTTTCTTTCTTCATTTCCCTCTTCTGTCAATCTAGAATCTAACAGCTGATTCATGACCAACGTCATTGAATTTATCCACTGCGGACAATCTCAGAGTGTGGCTGTTGGTGGAACGTGTAAAAATTATCCAAGCCTACCTCTGTTAAATTCATAGATGCAATATTGTGAGGAGGAGGTGGAGACTGGTGGTTATCCTCTCTTTTCTTATAATATGGCTTATAAAACTTTTGTGATTCCTTTTCTTTCTCCATATCTATGATTTTGTTGGAGAGCTTTTGCATCATTTTGGCCATATTTTCCAAATCTGGCGACTTTTCTTCCTTAGGTTTAGTAAACAATAAGGCTTTTCTCCTTGCACCTTTTTCTCTTGATTATTCTGGGTAATATTCAATACTTTCTCTTTCAGCTTCCACTACTTCAGCCTCTTCATAGGTTTCCGTCAAAGTGGGCTTGGCCCTACCTTTTGCAAACATGGCCAAATCAGGACCTAAAGCTGAAGTATAGTACTCAATCAGCACCTTGTCCGAAGGCTTATTTGTTTCAGAGAAATTCTTGAGATATGCTGCAAAACTTTGTGTGAAACTGTGCACCTTTTCTTTTCTTTCTTTCTTCAATGCACACAGCCCTTTCATGAGAGCTGCATGAGTTTTCTGAGTTGCATACTTACTTCTGAAGATTCTTTCGAAGGTATCCTAATCAGTGATAGAGTTAGCAGGCAATCCAAAGTACCATGATGCTGCAGCTCCTTTAAGGGTATGCGGGAACAGTCTGCATACCACGTCTTCATGTTGCCCGACCCTTAATCCCTCAATTGCTAAGTAAAAGCTTTGTAGGTGATCATCTACTAGTATTTTCTCATTGGGATCAAACTTGGGCAACATATTGTCAAAGGCTTGAGGTAGGTCATGTAAGGGAGGTGTAAGGTTTAATGGTGATCTGGCTCTCCATGTAGGTGGTGGATTTGGCGGGTTAGGCGGTGGATTTGCATTTACTCCTGCCATCAGTCTGGGTGGGGAGTGGGGAGGTGAACCAACTGGAGTATGAGCAGGAGAACTGCGAGGGGTTTTTGGGCCTTCTTGATTCAAAGGTAGCACAACTTCTTGTAAGGCTTTTTCTACAAGCTCTTCCCAGTATCCTACCAATACTGAGTCTTCTGCTACAGGACGATCTTTCCTTTTATACTCTCTTCTGGGCAGTTCAGGGATGATTGGCAATCCTCCAATCTTCTTTATGTATGCCCTGGTGTGTCTTATCAGATCATTAACAATTTCGTTGCCAACAGAATATAGATGTTCTCTTTCTTCCAGAATTGGATTTTGAAACCCACTGCTTTCAGAACTGTTACTGGTGGAATATTCTCGGGAAAATGGGTTTCCTCGGCCAGCCATACACTGGCGGCCCTCCTTCTAGCACCAAAACTGTTGGGGCCTCGAAATTCACAGGCAACAACAGTAAGGGATTCTCCCCAGTCAACGTTCCCAACTAGCCCGTTGACTGTTTGGTATAGGGAATCTATCCGGTTTACGGTCCGGCTACCGTAGGTCAAAGTAACAAAACAAAGGCTTTACCGGTTGCGGCCCGGTCCATCGTGAATTTTGTATTTTTGACTTGATGTATGGTATGCAAGTGCCTAATTAACCATGCAGGGTGATAAGATGCGAGGAGCAGTCACAATGTGATGCGCAGGTTCTTACCTCTCGTCTTAGACTCACTAGCATCCCAATCACAGACAACAAGAAAAATAAACTAACTACCTAAACTATCCCTAGGGAGTAGGATTATCACTTGTAAGTGATTAATACATTTTGTACATGCATTATGAAGAGTTATAGTTAGCTGACACTTCTTTCAAGACACACAAACAATTACAGATATTTAAACAACCAGATAGCCGATTATTTTATGAACAACATTTATTACTCACAGTGGAAAATATCCCAAAAGATACTGAAGAAAATTCAACAAGAACATAGGTTCAGGAAGTTAAATACTTTCACAGTAAATGAAACACAGCTGAAAACGAAATAGTTCCTCTTCAACATTATTCATTTAGTCGCATTGATACATTCCACATTTCGCTCTCTCCAGCAGGCAAAAGTTGCACTTTCTGACTGTAAAACGAAGTAGTTCCTCTTACAAGCAAAAGAGTTTATAAATTTTTCCAGGGAAAAAGTCCCTTCTAAGTCCTACTTTACAATATTTAAATGACAGCAACCGCTCGTTTCGGCTGCCTCTCAAAACCGGATGACCTTTTAGCTCCCCAACGCTTCATATTCCTTTATCTTTTCTACGCGTGCCCGTGAGGGGGTAAGTAACTGCCGGACCTTTTAGAACTGCTCTTTTGTCATCATTCATTTTGTTTCTTCTTTAGTTTGTCCCTATTTAGGCCCGTCTTCCGTCACGCTGTAGCAGTTTGACTGATTTCTATAACCCACCTGCATTCAAACGACTAGCATCATTTATTGAAAATGCATTCAAATGATGTCGAAAAACGGCTCAGCATTGAGAAGCTCATGCACTGCGTTACTACCACAAGGTAAGCACCGGCACCACTACCTTGACAAGAAGCGAGGACTCATCGGGTACTCAGAATAATAACATCGAAAGCTGAAAATCCCACTACAGCCGTAACAGTGGAAAGGAACGGGGCAACGGACAAGTGACTGAAGGGTGGGAAAAAACTCCTCAAGCGGAAGCCGGCAAGGTTTAGACATCAGAAGCCAAATGGCTTTCCTAGCTGCAACGGTGGAAGCGAAAAAACTACGGGCAAACGACGATGGGAGAAAACACAGTCGAACGTCAGACGGACTTCTACTTCAGGGGCCAAATCACTTTGGGAGCCGCAATGACGGAAGCGAAAAGGTTAGAGACAAGCGATGCGGGAGAAACAAACTTAATCGGGGATCGGAAGACTTTGACATCAGAATCCAAAAGGCTTCCCCGGCCGCAACGGCGGAAGAAAACAGCTTCGAGTCCGAGGCTAAAAGGCAACGTACGTCGGCAAGCAGATCGCTTTATGCTTCGGATGGATGAGCGATTTGGGATCCACAACGGTGGAAGAGAAACAATTTATCAGCCATCGATTTAACATAAGATGATGCCCAGTCTAACAGAAAACTTTAAGTACTTCAAAATTATAAAACCAGAGAGGGTTGAAACCCGTTTGCTTCCGAAATAGCGAACCTTCAAAGACAAAGAGAAATTACCCCTGGCTAGGCATACCAAACTCGCATCTGCGACCCACCATAAAAATGATACACAGGCAATCTTTAGAGCGGACTGGAAACCAAGCTTCAAAAATATTCAACATAAACAAGACCAACGATTCAAGCATCCAGCGATGAAATGACTTTAAAATTTGAGGAGGGGCCCAAAATTTGGAAATTTGGGGAGAAAAGTTGCAGCTACAACACAGCTACATCCCCACTCTTATAGATGGCTTGCAATACAGGAAGGGATGGGCAGTTATCTATTGGATGATCTTCTGTATAGATGTGACATACATAGATGTTGTTTAATGGACATTCCCTTCGAGGATGTTTAGTTCAACATATTGGACAAAAGATACTCATTGCTTCTCGTTCTTCATACTGCCTCTTATTTCCTTGTAAAGAATCTAGTTGGGAACCCATTTCTCCTAAGATATCAGTCTTAAAATTCTCCAATAGGTTTCCTAACTCTACTCTTGTAACTCCGCTTGAACTAGGAACATTTCCTCTTATATTCTTACTAAAAGGCTCTCGATTTTTTTTTGCAACTTTACCCCTACTCCTAGAATAATTTTTACACATCTCATTGATAGGTGCAAAAGTCTTATGAGAAATATCGCCATCTGCCATGAGATTAAGACTCTCTAACAAGTCCTCAAAGATTCCCTTAAGGAAATGTGTACATAATGCATCTTCTTGGAGGTCATTATATTTAGACTTATGTAATGTATAAATAAACCTCTCGAGATAATATTCCAGGCTCTCATCTTCAAGTTGTTGTGTCTTGAATATATCATATTGAGAGTCCTTAGTTTTGCAGTATTCTTGATATTTTCATAAGAATGAGGTTTTCGTATCATCCCAAGTTCGGATAGAAGATTCTCCTAATCCCATGAACCATCTCAAGGTGGAATCCTTGAGTGTAGTAGGAAAGAGTTTTAGTTTGTGAGAATCTTGTAGATAATTGTAACTCCTACAAAGGATATCAAAATCGAACAGGAATATGTCTGGGTCCTCATTACTTTTTCCATAGAAAGAAGGCAAGGAGGAAGGAGGGATGTTTTTCATAGTTACATCCTGCATTGTATCTAAGATAGGGAACCCGAAGGTAGACTCAGTTCAATTTCCCCCTTCTCCTTATTCATTCCTAACTTCATCATGATCTTCATTTTGTCCCCGTCTCTCCATATAAGCTGGATTCTTAACGTAAATATACTTAGGAGGCTCCTTTCGAGGTGATAAGGAGGCATCCCAAAGTTCTTTTTCAGGAGAGATCTTCCTCTGATCAACCAAGTTTTTATTGAATCCTAGAGGGATAGTAGGTTCTACTATAGAATTTTCAATTTGTGAAATAACTGGATCTACTGAGGTTCCAAAGAGAGGGTTTACTTGAGCAGGGTCAACAAAGTCAAAAGAATTCGGATCTCCTACTAGTGAAAAAGTTGTGTTAATTGGATTTAAATCTAGTGGAGGGCTAGGGGTTTCTAATGGATGACCTTCTTAAACTTCATCAGGAACAGGGTCCTTTGGACCTTCTGCCAAGGTTCCTTCTCCTTCTATGGCTTCTCCAGTAATATATTCTAAGGGAGTTTCTTTAGGTTTCAGGGTAGAACTACTTCCTATAGGCATCTTTCGATATCTTTCTAGTGAGTTAGTAGTTGGGGAATTATGTATCGTACGGTAGTTAGTAGGGATTTCAATAACTTTTTCGATCTTGATAAATCTACCCTGAGAATCTCTAATTATACTCATGAAAGACTTTTAAACTAAAGAAAACCTATGCTACTACTGTTGCTGGATTTTGGGGTTCCTGTTATAACAGATGTGCAAGTTCTTACCTCTCGTCTTACCACTCCCCCGCTACCAACCTATTACTAAACTTCATAAATAATTCTATTCTACTTGACAGAACAACTCCCTGACAATGGCGCCAAAAGTGTTGGGTGTTATAATGTCTAAATTAATCCACCTATTCTTTAATTATCAATCGGGGTTGGTAAGATTAGAGTTGACACAAAATATATGCGAAGGTAGAGAGTGTTGTATAAATATTTTAACAAACAAAAGATCGAAAGATCTTTCAAAATGAAAAATTGAGTCAAACTTCCTAAAAATGCAATTAAGGTAACCAAACTGAGATAAAAGATTAACTAAACAAATAATTTATCTTATAACTTTGGCCTGAAAAAGATATAATAAGCAACTTACTTATTCAAATGGAAAACTAAAGTGCAAGGAAGACTTAACTTATAAGCAAATATAAAACTTAATAGATAAAACTTAATAAGGAAAACTTAAAACGAAACAAGTAGAAAATTTAATAAAGAAAATTTAAATAAAAGAAGCAATTAGAAAACTTAATAAAGAAATATCTTCAGGTTCTGTCCTACAAGTTCTTTCAACAATAACACAATCATAAAAAGACAACCTAAAAACATACCAAGGAAAACACTAAATCTTGCATGCAAACAAATAAATCAATTCAAAAGGAATAGAAACAAAACCATACAATCATAAGACAAAATTAGAAACAAAACTTAAGAATAACTTAAACTACATTCAAAGTAAAAGAAGTAAGGAAAATGATAACACTTTAATAAATAATTTAAAACAACTAAACTTTAACTTAAATATTAAACAAAACTATTATTTAACTATTACAGACAAAGCATAATTCAAACATCAGCAAAACGGAACTGAAAACAATCTTAAAATACATAAAACACAAAAAAACACAAAAAATAGAACTAAGGGTTGAATGACAGACTGAACTATGGGTTTGAAAGGGTGGCTAAATAACAGACTGAACAGGTTGTCCAAATGACATGTTGCACAGTAAAAATGGTAAAAACTAACCTAAATGAACTAATCTTCAGGTGAAGCCATGCATATGTAATTCTAATGCATTGGAACAATAAATAAACCTATTTAACACCAAATAAACCTTAAACTAATTCATGAACAAAATGAATTATTTGCAAATTAAAATAATAAATAAACTGGAAATTGACTTGCATAAATTCAAAACAAGAAATGAAATAACATAATTGAATCTATTCTAAATTCATGAAAACAACTTATTCTATTTTCTTGAAAACAAAGACTGAAAGTAATGCTGGAAATGAAAATAACTGGAAACAAAATGACTAAAAGAAAATAATTGAAAGAAATCTATGCACGCATCTGACTAATTAACTTCGAAATAAAACTAAGTTAATGTATTGCAGAAAACAAATAGAATAGCATATACTATAATCTACTAGAAACAAGCTAGAAATTAAACTAGACTAGCTAATACAGAAAAGAAACTAAGCTAAACAAAGAAAATGAACCTCAAGGGTGGCGCCTGGATAACTTCTACTTAAGCACATTCTTCAATAGCAATGCATACAACTCTTTATTCAGATGGTGGAACATAAATACAAAGTTCAAGAGTAAATTACAGCAAGAACTCTTCTCCTAACTCTACTAAGTGATTGATTTTCTAGCTAGCTTCAGATATCTCACAGAGATTGCTTTATACAATGATTTATAGGGATGAGCAAGTCGACCCTTTAGAGGTTGACTGCTCTCTAAATTTGCCTATCTTTAAAGGCATTTTAACTGATCATAGGCGAGCGCATAAGCATCTCCCTTCTTCAGCGTGAACAGTCTTCAAAGGTGGCGCATAGGATTCTCTTCAGTGTGAACAATCTATAGAGGTGGCGCACAGGTTCCTTCCTGAGCGCAACAGGTGACTGATGGTGAATAGAGGAGAGCGTAGTTGTGCATCTTCTAGGTCGTGGGTTGAATGAAATAGTCCAGCGCATAGATGGTAGATGTGGTGGCGAGTGAAGGAGAACACAGGTTGGCGAACAGTCTAGAACACAGCTTCATCACCCAGATGTGTGGATAATAAAATGTTTGTAGACATTTCACATTTTAAATGGCTGGAATTAATTCTCAGCACCGCGCAGTCTGATGGGTAATCTGGACGGAGTGATGAATGGAAGGCTGGGATGTGAGGTGGATACGATGGGCGTCGATTTTGGGTGAATGGAGTGTCTATTTGCTAGCACGCTTCAGGAATGGAGTCTACAACAACACCTTTTGACATCTGGAAAACCACCTGTGAGTTTAAAGAAATGGGATGAATGAAGAGTTGGAAGCCGAGCTGGACACGCTGTGCGAAAAGCAGACTGAATGAGTTTTGTGTATTAACTTGGCCCAAAAAGATTATAAAACTTGCAAACGATTATAAAACCCAATTAATACATCAAATATGCTTTAATAATGTTATTTTTAATTGATTAAACCATAAAAATGATAATAATAAAATAATTTCATATAAACGTTAAAAACACTCATACTTGAGAATGAATAATGATCTGCATATCATAAAATATACAAAAGATAATAAAATATATGGTTAAATGAGTATTTTATCTGCCAACAATGGTGACAAATCTAGGATCACCAAACACAAAAATCACATCATTATAGATTTCATACAATTCAAGAGGCACCGCATCTCATAGAAACACATAGAATAAGCATAAGTATGTCATGGACCGAGTCTTCATATCATTAATACCAATACAATGCAAAATAAAGAGCATACACTTGGTTGATAAGCCTTAGACCATAACATATCATTCTTGCGATCATGCCCCTTCCATTAATTGATGCCCCTTTACACTTACAATCCTAAATTTATTTTATAGGCTTACTAAGTCGTTACAAAATGGTCCACTTGACCAATATCCTAACTAACTTGACCAAAATGACCTCACTTGTTGGTTTCTTCCTTCACTATGGTTGAATCTTCTTTTGGTTGATGTCCTTCTAGTCGGTATTAGAAGCACACTTTGTGCACTCTAACCCCTTTCCAATAGGACCCCAACACAAACTTGTGGCTTGTCCTTGATCCACCTCAGTTTGAAACAACTGGGGAGTTCAACTTTTCCTTGAAGACATCGTATGCAGTTTTGACTTGTTTGACAACTTCCTTGACCTTTGTTTTGATTGTTGTGCATTGTTCCACTTCTTGCTTCATCAGGTGCTCTTCGTTCATTTGTTGCAATGTGCTCAACTCTACCTTGTTTGTCATGATTTCCTCCATTGCTTTGATTGTCAATTTATCTTATGCTCCCTATAGTTCATCCAATTGTGTTGATTGCCGTTGGTTCTTTGTACATGCCTTATTGACTTGTTGCTGCAACTCTTTGAGATCCGATACCTTGGTCACCTGCGCAAGTGGGGGCATTGCTTTGAGTGATCCCCATAGTGTTGTCAATTGCGCCTCTGCTTCACCAAGTTGTGCCTCTAGTTGGTGCATCTGCTTGTCTTGCACTAAACTTCCCCAAAATTGTGTAATATCTTCTGCAATCGTCTGGACTTCCTTTTCATTTTTTATGATTTCTGTTGCGATATATATGATTACTCCTTTTCTTTCTATGAGATACTCCGATGGCATGCTTGGGGGCCTCTCAAACCTACAAATCCTCATTTCCTTTCCTTATATTGGTGACGAATCTCCCCAGTCGTAATACTTTCACTTGTGCAAACATTTCTGGACTAATGTCTGAAATCTCTTTGTAGGCCATTGAGACTGACCTATGCAACATTTTTCTTGTCCTCAAATGTCATTGTGTTCTCCTTAATGATTGCTTCCTTTTCTGGCTTGAGGCACTGAATTACCTCTTCGACGCTTCCTTCCTGCTGCATTGACTAGACCAGTTGGCCGTGGACCGTCGTTTCATGATCTCTGGTTTCTTCGCTTGTTGCGAGCTAAACTTGTGTCACCATGTGAATTGGGAGTTCATTGAGATAAAAACCAATCAAGTTGAACCCCTTTAGCATAGAATATGTGTTGTCATTCCTTGTTGTAATTTCCCATGGAAAAATATGTACCAATCACACTTTCTTTCCAATGTCCACTTCGACTGCTCTTGCAGCACACCATCTTGTGGTATCTTCGTCTCCAGTACTGCATTTGTCAGTGTTTGCAGCAACCCTATAACTTGATGTAAGTATACCATGATGTGTTGCATTACCTTTTCATGGATTTCGTTGGTCACCGTATTTATTGCGACCACTAATTTGTTCACTTGCTTGTTAGAGAGCCCTGTGATACTGCTCCCCTCCCCTTGTTCAAACCGATGATTTTTATGTACTTCTTCCAATTGTTTCTCTAAGTCTGATTTTCTCGGACTTGTGGATGATGATTCTTAGTATGAGGCCTCTTCCTCTTCTAAATCCTTCGGCACCTCTTGGTTTTGTGGGAAAGCTATCAGTGGTCCATCCCCTGTGTTTGACAAGTCCTCAGTTACTTACCAAAATTTTCCACTATGTGGGCCATTTTGCTATAATGGCATCCAACACTTCATCAATAAACTTATATTATGTTGTAAGCCACTGGTTATCTAGATCTTGAAGCACCTGGATGTGTATGGCATGCTGTCCCATGGAAAATCGTGCAATCTTCTAGTATTTCTTCATGGTTTTGTCCGTGAGTCGCGATATCTTCATTGCTGCATCCCGTAGTGCATCCAAATAAAAGTAAAATTGAATGTTGTTGTCGGTTTGCCTTTCCTTGTCATATAGTTCCCACAAGGTTTTGTATCATGCACCTCTACAGATATTGACGACTTCAAAATCCATTCCCTGATAATGTGTTGGCTCAATCCAGCCAACCAGGGCGACGAGTATAAGAAACCAAGAGTACGTGAATGACTTTCCCACCTCTTGTGCCAACACGACACCCTCCATTAGCTCATTTATAAAAAATAAGGACCAACTCATATGCAATCCAACTACACATTGTTTCATGGATGTGATCACTCCTGATATGCACTGGTTCGGCTGGTTCTTCCATATACCTTCACTACCAACAAATTTTCTCCAATTATGACCGCCTAGTCCTTGATAGTCTTGATTACGTACACCCTTTTTTCTTTTACTACACCATACTTATTCCTTAGTCTTGCTGCCAAATTCTTTTCGTTTTCCTTCCATCTGAATTATTGGTACATATCGACCCTTTCCTTGGGGAGGCTGGTGATTTGAGATATTAAGTCAATCATAATTGGGACCTTTGTCCCCAACCACATATACCAACCATGAAAACATACCAACAAATTCTTTACGCATGCATTGGCCTCTGAGGATCACCCAAAATGTGGCATGTGGATAATCGACAACAACCACGACCACTGTAGTCTCAACACCCAATGTGTCGATTCCCTGGTGATTGGACCATTGTTGCCATGTTTTCTCTCCTCATATGTGCCCTCTGTGCATTTTGGGTATGCAAAAATGTCATGGTTGATTTATTGTAGTTTTTGCAACCTCGGTACTATATTCATCGTCATGTGGACTCCCTTAGGTGTTGTCGACATCTTGATAGCATAATTTTAGTTTTTTCTCATGCGTACTACCGGGGGTCCTGACTTCCTCGATGGTACGTATGCCAGGATATTTTCTGTCACTAACCCTTGTGTCTCCCCCCCTTGCTATTGTTTCTTCCATCACCATAGTCGATAAGCCAACTTTTGCTTCTGTTGCACCTCCCTTTGTCGAACTCTGAGTTTTCGTAGTCCTTCGGTCTGGAATGATTGGTCGATTCACACTCATTTACTTCCTAACCGGGGACACTAATGCAAACCTAATCTATGGCTTCTCTTCTAGGATTTCTAGTCTTGCTATTGGTGATACGTGCATACTGGTGCTCAAAATCATCTGCACCATGGCTTCTGCACTACTTTTCTTCTCTCTAACTCTTTGCTTTGCTCTTATGCTTTTATTTTCTCTGTTTTGTCTTCTCAACCAGCCCAATGGGTCGAACCATGCCCCTTGATCCATTTTTATATCTTTCGGTCCTTCTGTGTGAAATATTTAGAGCATCATTGCTAAATTCCTAGAAGATTGACTGAATCCTGCATCGATTATGCAAATATAATGAACACATTGGTCAATAGATGCACATATTTCCCACCTCTCTCGTCTCCTTCTTAGTGTAATTGGTGCATTTATTGTCTGATTTGACCATTTCACACCTCTTCAGATGTCGTTAAGCTTAAAAATTTGTTGCGATTCACCTTTCGTTATTCCTCTGTCCTTTGTTCACAAGCTTCCCTTCTAAAAATTTTCCATTTTTTTTCTATTCACCTCTATCATTTCGCACATGGTTAACCCGATAGGGCTTTAACCAACTTCCATTCGCTTTTTTGGTAACAATACTCCATCTAAATGATGTAATTGTACCGTACCTCCGTCAGTAATGAAATGTATGACATAGGGACCTAACCAATGCATCTACAACTTACCTCGGTGCTTTGTGAACTTGCTATCATAGAGGAGAACCATATATTCATGCTGGAAGTGATTCACCTTTACATGGCGATCATTCATTTCCTTCTGTTGATCCTTCTCAACTTGCTGGTGAAACCCTGTGATGAAACAATCTTCTTCGAGCTACAACAGTTGTGCTAATATTTCCTCAACCGCTCCTTCGATGCTTATTCCTATTGCTGTTACTATGCGTAGACTAGGAATGATATATTCCATCGACATCACTGATTATTTTCCATAAAATAATTTGAATGGAGTTTTTCCCATCAAATCTTTTCCATGTTTCCCTATAGGTCCATAAAATCACAGGGATTTTCAGATCCCAGTCATTGCGATTTGTGTTGCATACCTTCGTTAGCGAGTTTTTAATACCTTGTTGAATGCATTGACCTCTCCATTTTCTTGTGAATGATATCGAGTGTTTTTCTTGTGCTGTATGTTAAATTCCTCAGTCATCGCACTAATGTTTTTATTAACAAAGTGATCCCCTTGGTCGCTCATCCGTATCTTGGGACATCTAAATCTAGTAATCACATTGTCGAACACGAACCTCATTAAGGTCGTAGTTGTACAATCCTTCACTTGTGTTGCCTCAGCCCATATTGTTAGATAATATTCAACAATGATGATATATCTCGCACCCATTCTTTTCCATGGAGGATTTTGGGTCCTACAAATTCCATTGCCCATTTATCAAATGGTTGTATCGTTATCTGAGGTACGAACTACATCTCATCTCTCTGTGATGGTTTTCCCTTTCTTTGACATACTTCACATATTTTAGCGTATTCTGTAGTATCATCGGGAATTATTGACCACCATAATCCATCTTGGAGTATATTTCTAGCGGTTGTGAGACCTCCATATTGTACTCCTGTAATCTTGCGATGCGCTTCTGCCAATACTCTTTCCTGTTCACATGGATGAACATATCGATGCAAAATTTCATCCTACACCATCTTGTATAACTGTTGTGTGATTAGTTGGAAGTCAATGACTCTAAAAATCAGTTGATTATTTTGACTCATGGTGAACTCCTCTGGGGATTTTCTTGTCACCAAAAACTGAATAATTTGTTCGTAATGGTCATCCACCATTTTGACTATAAACAAATGCACATTAGGTAATCCGTCCTTAATGCTGCTTGTTTCTTTGCCCATCTCTATCCTTGATAGATGATCGGGTCTTGCATTCAACTGCCCTGGTTTCAAAATGATCTTGAAATCAAGCTCTTGGAATATTATAAACCATCGACAAATCTTCACCCCCAACACAATCTTATTGACTAGGTACTTTATGGTGAGTGATCCATAAAAATTTTGAAATTTCCTCCTAAAAGGTAATGGGACAATTTTTGTAATGCATACACCATCGCTAATGTTGACACACTTCAGTCAACAGGGGTTCACTCCATAGATCTACTGACACCCTTCGACACAATCTCCCTAAATGTAGTCCCAGACAGGTTTTACCCTATCCAAAAACTTCTGCAAAGGAGATGCAGTCTCACCTAAGATGTCTGAGGGAGGGCAGCAAGAACCACGTTTCTGCTGAAGGAAGAGGACTTGTGCACTATGTCTTACTCTATCACAGTGTTACTCAAAGATACAGGGGTTTACACATATCATTAACAAGATCTACTTATCATCATTCACAGTAAACTCAGACATGAAAAAAACATAATTCAAATAAACTTAACAAAGGAATCGACATATATTAACCCAATAAGCACAAAAAGACTTGCATCATTCAGACATGAAAATTTTTAGATCGCACCATCATCAAGTTCACCAGTTTAACAGATATGCATATAAAAAGAGAAGAATCCCATCATCAACATGCTCCTTATATTAACTTCAAAACCATCTTACAAAAGGCAATCATTCCTTGGTCGAATAGCCTCAGACCAGTGACCGATCACATAAAATCATATTCAAGAATCAAAAATATCTCTTCGATGACAACAATTCAATTCCTTAATGATTATAATCCTAATTCTATTCATAGGCTTGCGCCATTACAAAATGGTCCACATAGTCCAACTTTATAACTAATTTGGACCAAAACTTATAACTAATGCGACCAAACCGACCATACTTGTTGGTATCTTCTTCCGCGCAGTTGAATATTCCACCCGTCGATGTATTCCTTGTCACACCTTGCACATCTTATCCCCTTGCAAAAAACCAATCCTTCTCTTTATGTAATTGTGTAGTTTCTTTCTTCTGTAGACAAGTTTTGACTTGCAAACCCAATCGGGTGGTCAATTTCTCCTTCCCCTGGTCGAGCCAGCATTACCCCTAATGAAACTAACAAAGAATTGAAATTAACATGAAACTCCTTCGTCCATTTCAGAAAAAAACTAATATCGGTGCTGCGATAATTTTCTGCTTCAATATTTTGAGGCTCCTACGGAACTCGTCGTCCCACTCAAACTTGACATATTTCTTCAATAGCTTCTCCTTTGACATATTGATCATTGTGTATCTTCTTATGAACTTCCGATAGTACCCTGTGTGGCCCAATGTATCCCTTATCTATTTTATTGTCGTAGGTTCCAGTAAGTCGACAATTACCACAATCTTGGCAGGATCGATTGACATGCCATCCTTACATATAATGTGTCCCAATATAATCCCAATGGGGCACAAAATACACACTTCTTACAATTTAACGAAATATGGTGTTGTCGACACCTTTATAGTATTAGTCAAAGATTCATAGTATTGTATTTTACCAGGCCATAGACAGTCCAATTGTCCATGTAGACTACCAGGAATTTGTGAATGAAGTCCTTGAATGCAGTGACAAATATCCTTGAAAAGATCACAGGCGCATTCTTGAGACCAAATGACATCTCTATGTACTGAAAACATCCCCATTCTATTACAAAAGTGGTTTTGTGTCTATCCTCCTCCGCTATCCTTATTTGGCAATAACCCAAAAATCCATCTGTGAATGAATAGATTTCCTGTCCTCCAACTCCTTCCAATACTTCGTCGGTAAATAGTGTCAGAAATGGATCGTGAAGACTTGCATCATTCGGCTTCCTTAGATCGACAAAGATCCAAATTTCCCCCGTATTTTTGTCTTGCACAACCATCAGACTAGTCCATTCTGACTCTTTGACATGTTCGATAATGAAAACATCCTTCATCCATTCTAATTATTCTTTGACACGCTCTTTGTATCTCGAATTTAATTTGTATGGTCGTTGCTTTATTGGTTTCGCATCAAGTTTGAGTAGAATATTCATTTTTCCCAAATCGCGTGAAATACCTTTGATTTCAGGAAACATTGTCAAGAATAAGTCATGAAAATTGTGTAGAAGATTGATGACTTTCCCCATTGATGAATCATCCCAATAAGCCCCAATACTAGCAAAATTTGGGTCTTCTACTCTCCCGGTATTAACCTTCTTCAGTTTCAGCAGTTGCTTGAATTTGTCGCTTTGAACTTCTGGCGCTATAATGCCATGGCTTCCCTCTAACTCTAGTATATTAAAAACCCTTGGATCGTCTTCATGATCAAGTTCTCTTGAAACATTGTAACATGTGATCATCATTTGCGGTGTCATCATCCACAATCTCCAATACTTTGTCTTGAATGTCCTATAGTGTGTAATGGATGAATGGATTGTCATTTGAAAAGCTAAAATTATGACTGAATATGACATTCAACTCTTCCCATGTTGTAGTTTCCCTTTGTAATTTTGCAGAAACATACCATCTCTGTGGTATGTTGTCCAGCGTATGAACGAATGCATGGACCCACTCTTCCTTCGACCTCAGTACCCATGCAATTTGGCATGCAACGAGATGATCATTGGGATCATTTCTTCCATCATATTTCTTCCCCTGGTAGTATTCATATTCTTTGAATCGAAATTCCATTAGTCACCGATATACTTGGGTGTCCCCCATCGAGGCCTTGTGCATAGCCCACCATCTTCCCAGAGTAGGATTTAATGCTTCTTCCAACTCCAATAAGCACTGAGGATATGATACTCTGTTTTTAAAGTCGCTAATAAAAACTACCAAGTTAGGTAGTCCTTCATGTTAGAATAATCAACCCATAGCTACCTACATTAGATATTAATTTAATTATTTTTGTCTTATTACGTAGTTTCCTAGATTCCATTCTATGCTATTTGCCTTCTACATGTCCTAGAAGTCAACATATGCTAAAACTGAGTCATGGAGCGCTTGGGAAACATCCTGGAAACCCAATTTATCATTTCTACTTTATTCCAGATTCTCTAAAGTGCATATTTGCTTTTTCTGAAAAGTTGCCTTGTTTTATTTTTGATTTAAGGAAAAAGGGAAAGCTAGACTAGGTGTAGTTTCCTTGTTTTTTTCCCACATAATCCTCCCTCCTTTTCTCCAAATAAAAGTATGTATGAGTTTTATTTCCATCCCTCTTTATATTTTGTAGTTGACTCAGCCAATTCATGAGCATCTACCTAGATTTGGAAACTGCTTTATGCACCTATGGGGGATTTGACTAGTTTTGGTAAGCCTGCTTTTTGACTATTTCGAATGGAATATTTATGCATTCTATTCTCTCATGTAATTATATATTACAGTAGCCTATTACTTTTTAAGGTTGGATATTGTACACTTACTCAATACAGATTAGTGTTATGCTCAAATTTTTCGGTCTCCTTGGGTGTGAATTTTGCATGTTTTATTAGCAATTTTGTGAGTGTAATTGTTCTATATATTGGGTTCAATTTCCACATGGTATTAGATCCTTTGTATATTTATTTCACTCCTTCCATATTGATATTGCAGGTTTGACATCTTGACTGGGAGCGCATCTTGCTGACTAGAGGGCACAGTTTCTGAGCTATGGACCAATCTCAGAAGATCATCTTCACTCCATTCAATTTATTTGAGTGGAAAGATGAGATGGAGATATTATTAAGAGTGAAAGGTCTCTACAGGGTGAATATGGAAATTGAGGTAGAGCCCAATGCAGCTGCAGAGAAAATTAAATGGCACAAGTAGAGAAAATTAAATGGCACAACAGGAGGGATGAGGCCTATGGTCTTTTGTGTCTGAGCATTTCAAGAGACCTCCTCTTCCATATTGATGGATTAACATCACCTAATGAAGTGTGGGAGAATCTAGAAGATATTTTTGGAAAGACAGATGAGATGAGAGGACATAAAATTGAGAATGACATGATCTCCTTGAGTCCTAGTAGCTTTGAATCATTGCAACTCTACTTTTCCAAGTTTAAGGCCCTTGTTTTGCAGTTGAAATAGTGTGGGTTCGAAAAGAAGGAAGAGCAACTAGTTTTGGCCATACTCTCTAAGCTTGGTACTGATTATTCAGTGTTTGTTTTGACCTTCCATGCCAATAGGTTGACATCTCGATCCTGGAAGATTCCTAAGCTTGCAAAGTTCATGGAATCCCTCACACAAGAGAAAGATAAGTTGGTGATGATGGGCACCATCAAACCTTCCAAAGACAAAGCTTTGGTTGCTGTAGATTCAAGGGTGGATTCAGAAAGCAAGAACAAAGCTAAAAAGCCACTTGAGCAAAAGAGAGACAAGAACAAGTCTCAAGAGGAGCCCCAAGGTTCCAAGAAGAACTCCTAGAAGAAGAAGAACAAAGGAGAAATGAGGAAGTGCACATACTGTAGTAAGGGCTATCATCCTGAGAGATATTGTATGAAGAAGCAAATTTACATGTTGACCCAACTCCTAGAGAAGAATAACATCTCCCTTCCTGATTGCTCAAGGAAGAGGGAAGGATGATCAAATTCATAAGACAGAGAGAGGGTACATGCCTTGGTTGCTGGCACATCAAGCTCACCTAGCTTGATCATAGATTTTGGAGCTTCTAGATATATGGTTTTGACAAAAGAGACATTCTCCTCTCTTGAGATGTCGAAAGTTCCTTGAATAGTTTTGGGAGATGAATCTCTCACTAACAGTTTGGGGAAGGGAAGGATTGATCTTGACCATGATAAGTTCAATAATGTGTTGTATGTTCCAGGTCTTGCCTCTAATCTCTTGTCAGTATATCAGATGACTCATACTGGGTCTCTAAACAAGGTCATATTCTCCCTCAATTATGTTGAAATCATTAAGATTTCGAATGGTAAAGTCATAGCAAAAGGTGTTGTTGATCACACTTCGGAGGTATACAAGTTTTCCCATTTTCTACCCTACTCAAACCCGGCTGCTCTTCCGATGCATGCAAATGAAGAAAGCAAGGGCATGAAATATTTGGCCATCTTAAATATAAGTATATTTCTGATTTGAGTGAAAATGATATGGTCATAGGGTTAGCAAAGATCAAGTTTTCTAAGGGAGTATGTCAAGGTTGTATCCTAGGAAAACACCCAGAGCACAAGTATGAGAAAGCTAGTCATGAGAGAAACTCTGCACATCTTGAGCTGATACATAGTGACATAGATGGTACATTTCCTCATATGTCTATGATTCAATCCAAATATGCACTAACCTTCATAGATTACTTTTCCAGGTATTGTTGGGTTCACTTCTTAAAGCATAAGTCTGAAGTTTTTGACCTCTTCAAAGTCTTTAGAGCCTTGGTTGAAAACCAGTCTGGGAGGAAAATCAAGATCCTCATATCTGAAAATGGTGGTGAGTATGTCAAGTCTGAAATCATTAAGTATTGTAAATATTTAGGTATTCATATGCAACATTCGATCCCTTACACACCACAACAAAATGGTGTTGCTGAGAGAAAGAACAGATCACTGAAGGAGATGACAACCTCCGTGATGGAGGCTAAGACTTTGCCACCAAAGTTTTGGGCCGAGGCTATAAAATGTAAATCCTACATCCAGAATAGGGTTCCTCATAATAATATTGATGGTATTACTCCTTTCGAAGCTTGGAGTGGGCACAAGACAGATGTGACCCATTTCAGGATTTTTGGCTCAAAGGCTTGGGCTAGAATTCCAACTGAAAAGAGGAAGGATTTGCAGCCCCAAAGCCAAGAGTGCCTATTTTTTGGGTATTCTGAATATTCAAAAGGGTACAAGCTAATCAACTTGATTGCTAACAAATCTTTCATTGAAAGAAGTGTTCAGTTCCAAGAGGAGCCTTTAGTAGCAGTTCAAGTTGGAGAGTCTTCTTCACCACTAGATCCATTGATTGTAAGTGAAGAGACTAATGAGTTTGCTAGTTCTGATATGTCTAATAATTATGATTTTATTGTATATTCTAATAGTTCTACAAGACCAAAATGGGCATCAAATACCATTCATGCAACTGGGGAACTAGCTGGAAATCCTAGTGACACTAGGAGGACTAAATCTGAATTTGAGAGTGCCCTTTGTGTGAAAGATCCTCTATTTTCTGAGAAGTGTTATCTGATGGTTGAATCAGATCCATATACATATTAATATGCATCACATGATGGAATATAGAAAACAACCACGAAAGAAGAATTCAGCTCTCTCCAGAAGAACAACACGTGGGAACTGGTTCATCTTCCCCTAGGGAGGAAGCTAGTTCAGTGTAAGTCAGTTTTCAAGACTAAGTTTGATGCTGATGGTTCACCTTTGAAATATAAGGAAATATTGGTAGCCAAGGGCTATTCAGAAGTACATGGTATTGAATACAGTGAAACCTTTGCACCAGTGGCAAATATGGACTCCATAAGGCTAGCTCTAGCCATTGTAGCTTCGAAGTAGTGGGAAGTGCATCACATGGATGTGAAGTGTGCTTTCCTAAATGGATATCTCACCGAATATATTTACATGCATAAACCTGAAGGGTTTGTTTCTAATCCATATTTAGTGTGAAGGTTAAAGAAATCATTATATGGGCTCAAGCAAGCCCCTAGGGTTTGGTATGCCAAGATTGATGGCTTTTTTCTATCACTAAGTTTTGTTCGATGCAAGTCTGATCCTAATGTCTATTTGAAGCTGATTCATGGTTCTATGATGATTATTTTCTTGTATTTGGATGACTTATTGATTATAGAAAGTTCAAAGAAAGAGATTGCCTCCTTGAAGGATGCAATGAACCAATCATTTTGTATGACATATTTGGGATTGTTGAGCCAATTCTTGGGTCTCGAAATTGCTCAATACCAACATGGAATAAAAGTAAATCAATCCAAGTATGCTTTGGATTTTTTGAACAATTTCAACATGAAATATTGCAAGCCAAGCAAGACTCCCTTCCTTTCAGGAGTTAAGCTTGAAGAAGCAGGTTCTTCTCCTATGGTAAATAATACATTGTATAGGAAGTTGATTGGGTGTTTGATTTATCTTACACACACTTGAACTGATATATCTTATGCAGTTAGTGTGGCTTTGAGATACATGGATCAGCCTCATGAGATCCATTGGAGAGCATCGAAAAGGATCCTAAACTTTGTTCAAGGAACAAGAACTTATGGGATCTTCTACAAAGCAAAATGTGATCTTGATTTGATTGGGTTTACTGACAGTGATTGGGAAGGTGAAAACACAGATCGAAAGTCTACATCAGGATATGTGTTCATTCTTGTAGAAGGAATGATCATTTGGTCAAGCAAGAAGCAGAGTACCATAACACTCTCATCTACAAAATCAGAGTATAGAGGAGTTGTAAATGCAGCAACTCAATGTTTGTGGTTGCAGGGGATACTTGGAGAATGTGGCTTCGAACCAGAGTTTTTAACTATTACCTACTATGATAATCATATCACCATTAAAATCTGCAATGATCCAGTTTAGAGATAATGAACCAAGCACATTGAGATCCATATGCACTACATCAGACAACTTGTGCATGATGGTACCATTGATCTACTCTTCCGTGCATCTTCAGAACAAGTAGCAAACATCTTCACCAAAGTTTATTGTGAGAAGACATTCAGCAATCTCAAATCACTGCTGGGTATTGCTGATCATGCTGTGAAGCATGATTGATGACAAGATTTCCAAATTTTGTTTTTCCTGTCCATGTTTAAGGGAGGATTTTCCCACCAGGTTTTCGCCTTTTTCCTTGGTTGTATGGACAAGCAGTATGTAAAGGGTGACTAAGCCTTGTTTATAGGCCCTATAGTTTTCTGATATTTACTCATAAATTCAATATTGAGGGGGGGGTATTAGAATAATCAACCTGTAGTTACTGACATTAGACATTAATTTAATTATTTTTGTCTTATTACCTAGTTTCCTAGATTCCATTCTATGCTAGTTTCCTTCTACATGTCCTAGAAGTCAACACATGCTAAAAATGAGTCATGGAGCGGTTGGGAAACATCATGGAAACCCAATTTAGCATGTTTGATTTATTCTAGATTCTATAAAATGCATATCTGCTTTTTTATAAAAAGATGCCTTGTTTTATTTCTGATTTAAGGCAAAAGGAAAAGCTAGACTAGGTGTAGTTGCCTTGTTTTTTTCCCACATCCTCCTCCCTCCTTTTATACAAATAAAATAATGTATGAGTTTTCTTTCCATCCCTATTTAGTTTTCCCACTTGAATTATCCAATTCATGAGCATCTACATAGATTTGGAAATTGCTTTATGCACCTATGGGGGATTTGACTAGTTTTGGTAAGCCTGCTTTTTGACTATTTCGAATGGAATCTTTATGCATTCAATTATATAATGTAATTATATATTACAGAATCCTATTACTTCTTAATTTTGGATACTATACACTTACTCAATGCAGATTAGTGTTATGCTCAAATTTCAGTCTCCTTTGGTGTGAATTTTGCATGTTTGATTAGCAATTTTGTGAGTGTAATTGTTCTATCTCTTGGGTTCAATTTCTACACTTCATACATCGGTATCTCGATGAATTATGTTTCTATCCATTGTAGTGATTGAGTGATTCATGTGCATTTTGTGATTGATACATCATGTAACTGGTTTTTCTAGTTATCTAGCGCATCGTCAAAGTCCGATGATGCGGAGCTAGTACTTCTCCATGTCAGCTCTCCATTCACAGTGGGATTGATTTAGTCTTCAGAAATATTACATGCATTATCCCATACTCTTGGAAATTCATATTTTATTGTTTCTACATATATTTGTCCTTCAAGGGGATCCAATGGGGCAACTATCCGTATGTCATGATTCTTAAAAGTCATTATCCTTTTGTTGCAGTTGATAACTGCCAAGTTTTCATTCTCCAACCAATTCGCAATAGTGTAGTGTATGAGCTGATCTCATCAAGTATCTCAATAACATCGAAGTGTGCATATGTCTTGAGTCCTTCCACTTTGACAGGTAGATGAGGTACTCTACCAATTGGAGATACCTTGTCCTTATTTGCTAATCACAGTTGTATGGGAGACCAGACCAACTGTGGTTTTCCCATCATCTCCCATGTTTCATTTGTTAGAATGTTTACATACGATCCTAAATCTAATATGAATGAATCCAAATCATAGTCACCAATCTAGACATTCCTCCTCATTTCCGTTCCTGTTTTCTTTTTATGCAATGAATTTACTAGGTCTTCTTGTCGTGCTTCCTCTTGTCGATAAAAAAATATTTCTATTTGTCCTAATGCATCTTGAACTTTTGCTAATGTTAGAAAACTCTTTAGAAAATTTTTCAAGGTACTAACCTTTCTTGATGATCCTGAAAATTTTGTTGAACTGAAGACTGGTGACATTTCATAGACATGCAACTTACCAGTGTTCCTAATCAGCATGTCACTTGTGTGGAACAAGGTTTATTTCTCAACATTTACATCAAATTGTAGCTTATTTTGAGCCACTAGATGGATATTCATCAGTGGTCCATCGACTCCTATTATAGCTCCTCCTTGGGTAACTACTTTGACCTGCATTGGTTTAGTTCTTGGTTCAGTTGAGATATTCCCTACATTTGGTCTTGACTTTTAGTTATGAGTTGCATTTTGGTTCTATTGCGGTTGTGGCACATTCTTCGCTTGCCACTTCACAATAAACTATGGGTATTCCTCGACGGTATGTTCTGTGGCACTGCAATAAGTACACTGATACTGTAGATTTGGAAAATCCCTCTGACAATGTCCTAATACTCTACAAATATAGCACATTACTGGTCCGCGAAATCATCGCATAACTCCTCCATGACCAAAGCCTCCATTACGTCCTCTGCTGAATATTCAGAATCCTCCTTGTTGTTGGAATGGTTGCTGGTTGTGTTGTGGATGGTTGAAATGCTGCTAGTGATTAGGATGCGACTGAGTATATTGCAGTTGTAGATGGTTATACTACGGTTGAATATATTGTGGTTGCGGCTAGTTATACTGTGGTTGTAGCTATTGGAAAGGGGTTCGAAGGTGAAAAGTGCAGGAATCAACAAAGAAAAAGGAATCACCGTATCAACAAAGGAAGGAAAAGAAAAATCTGGTGGAAGAGGATATCGACAAGTTTGGTCATTTTGGTCAATTTATTTAGGAAGTTGGTTATGTAGATCATTTTTGTAATGGCTTAGCAAGGCTATAAATAGAATTAGAATTGTAAAAGAAATATATACAAATTAGGAGAGAATTCTTATATTTGAACACGAGGGATATGTTTTTTGATTGGTTCTATTGTAAGTGACTTGTCCTGTTGAAGAGCGTATTTATGGTCTGAGGCTAATCGACCAAGGAGTGCTTGTATTTTGTGATGTGTTTTGGAAATAATACAAAGATGATGTTGATGATGTGATTCTATTTTGTGTCTATGTGACTCTTGTGATACAATCAATGAATGTGTATGCGTGAATCTGAATGATGTGAATCCTTGCAGGGTTCATTGGGTTAATACATGTTGATGTGTTTGTTCATATAATCCTGAAATTAAAATGAACTATGCTGTTGCAATGTCCTTGTTGCTTTAGAATGACTGCAAATGCTAATAATAGGTAGATATGATTAATGCTAATTATATAAAATGAACCATATGTTTAAACCCTAGATCTCTGGATGATGTTGTGGTATATAGTGCGGTAGTCCTCCTCTATATGTGGAAACGTGGTTCCTGCAACCCTCCCTTAGACATCTCAGGTGAGACTACATCTGCTTCATAGTTGTTGCTGGATAAAGTTAAACCTGTCTAGGCCGATGCTTAGGGAGTTTCTGGTGATGAGTATCGACAAGTCTATGCATTAAACCCCTGTCGACTAGGGGTGTGTCAACAAATGGTTCTGTTGCTGGTACTCTTGTGAAGAAGAATAGGACATGTTGTGGCACCCTACAAAACCATAGATCCAGGACTGGTTTGATCAGAAGGCCTAAGAATTCATGGCAGGAGAAAATCAAAATCATAGACTCTCGACAAAATATTGGTTTGGGAGATATATCTATTCTAAAATCCATGAGATATTCTTCATTGAATTTTCAATAGTATTATACGAGTGGTTGGTGCAACATACATTCCAAAAGAGGAACTTCCAAGGGGGTGAACTTGACCAATGGACCCCAGAACTGATTCAACAGCCCTGAAGGGTGAATAACAAATCCTCAAGAGCCATCGATGTGTGGATCAATAACATCTTGGAAGGTTATACTACAATATTTTCTATCGATACAGTCAAATCCTACAATGACACAGAAAGATAATTCTTCTAGCGACCAAGGGGAAGATTTTTCTTATTACTACAACTGTGGATTAAGATGCTTAAATGAAAAAATGAATACTAAAGATGAATTATGACGAGTAATCCCTGGTGTGTGGAGGCTAGGTGTCACGTCCCTGACCCTCTGACTGATGAAGAGGACGCTAATAACACCAAACATATGGGCAAACAACCCCATGAACACGAACAAGAATATAATGTTGAAATAAAAGCTTAAACATAATACATACTAAGATGCATAATCCTTCATATACATAGTGAAAGAAAACATACATTCATTCAAGCATGCCACATGTTCATCATATTCATTAATTAGTAAATATAATTGCAGAAGTAAAGTGGAAAAGAATACTCATCTGATAGGAACTCGTCCCACAACTAGCTACGTCGCTGCAACGTTCCACCCAACCATAGGCCAACGTGCTCATCAATCTCTCAGCAACACTACCACCCCCAAGTTGAGCATGATTCCTCAAGAAATAAGTGTTAAAGAAGGCTTACACATAGCCAAGGTACACAAATCAGCCAAGCCCCCACAGTGGGGTTTATCAGGCCATCAAGGAGCTAGGAAAGGCTAAATGCTAAGCTGGTGGCCTCAAACACCAGTTTTCTCAAGCATACCCAGCCTCTAATCCTACTCTCAACAGTCCAAATACCAACCACTGCAGGCCGCAATAAAACAAACTGCTCACATCTCTGTAAAGAAGGCATGGACAATAGGGTGACAACCCCAAACAAAAGGTGAAACACAGTTCAGGTCAAACCACACTCCAGAGTTGTTCTTAGCCCTAACGTGGAAAAAACAACTCATCAACAATCCCCAAAAGACATCTGCAGCCTTAGCAACCAAGAAGCCACCCAAACTAGGGTAGATCGACAACCCAAACTCACAATGAAAACTATGGAAACATTACACAGTCCCAAAACAGGGGAGAAGTCCGATTCTCAATCTTGGACAAAAGAAGGACATAAACGCAAACCACAATCTGATAAGGAAATGACGATAACCTTACACATTCCGCAGTTGGGGAATAAGCAAAAATCCCAGCATAGACAGGGGAAAACTCAGCCAATGGATGTGGAAATCAACAACCCACGAACAACAAAATAAAACCACAATGATCCTTCATAGTCCGACAATGGTGGAGGAAAAAACACTGACTCTATGCGTGATCAGGAGGGAAGAACACAACCACCGACTGGTAAAATGGTGCGAGAGAGAGAGAAAGGCTAACCCCCCACAAGAAATTGCACCCCCCTTCTTAAATCAGCTCTGCGTGAGGAAGATGATCCAGCCCCCTACGCGTCCCTGCATGAGAGTGAACCCCAACCGCCAAGAGAGTGGCGTAGTGATGGTTCCTTACCCACATGAAGGTGGAGAGACGGCTAGTGGAGTGAGCATGTGGCAAAGAACGACAGTCCTGCCACCCTCCACTTCCAGCAATAACTTCCTCAACAAATCAACAGAACATTAAAGTGGTGGTTGGATGAGAAAAGGGAAGATGAGAAAAACAACAGGGTGATGACACATGGAAAAATCCCAATGACCCCCACAGGTTGGAAAACCCCCTATTAACCTTAGGAATCATGCCCTTTTCATGCAACATTGCACTGTCGTAGCTGGCTATAGGTTTATTTTAATTGATGTGCATAATTACATGATGCCAAACTATAATGTGCTGAATAGCATGATATACCATCGGCAACTATCCCTATTGCCAAAACATACACAACCAAATCGATGGTGGGGATTTTTCCTTTAGCTCCTCACCACGATTAATTTCAATATATACATCATGTCCCTTTCAATGTAACTGGGGTCAAAACCGGGGACATCACAATCTCATCCCCCTTGGAATAACACTGTCCTTGGTGTTCCAATACATAGGAATACATATACAATTTGCACATCCAAAATTTCAAAATTTTGCGGATCTGTCCCACGTTCAATTATTTACTTTGAACATTTAGGACTAAGCCCCTTAGCTTCCATGAACTTCTCCTGCTGGTTCTCAGCTTTCAGCTTATCCCAAAGCCTAGGAACTTTGTGGCTACTTCCCTCTTCACGTTCCCTCGTTGGATAGTACCGGTGTAAATTATGTCCTCCGCATTCCCATCATTTCACTGGCTGCTTCATCTTTACCTGCTCAATTTCCTTTGAGTCTTCATGCCTGGACCGTTTCTCAATGGATCGCTTGGATGAATGCCATCATTGATCCACCTTTCTTTCCTTTTTCGATTGCTCCCAGAAGGCTTTTCACCTCCCTTTGCAAACCAATAGAGTCTTGCAAAATCTGGTGGTTCATTTCATTCTGCCTTTTCTGTATCTTGAGCATCTCTCCAATATTTTCTTGGGTCCTTGCAATTGTTTGAAGGAGACTTGCAGCCAAGTCCAACAACTTTTGATCTTCTGCCATGATCAATGTGCACCACTGGATTTCACCTTTCTCACATGTGAAATGCATAATTGAAATTCTATTAGACCAAGCATAATATAGGCATTAATATCAGTCATTTAATTTCCCAATTGGCATGACAGTCCAAGCCTCATCAAGGAGACTTTCATGCTTTTCATGCCTTCCCAATAGGCACATGAGCTCATTCATGTCCATTCTTGGGCAGGTAATTAACCATTCCAGCATTCACAATTTACTTTAAGAAAATACACACATTCTATTTTCAGTCATACATGCATTCAACAACCTTTTGTTTTCACAATGCATAAACATATATATACATATATAATAAAAAGGCAAGAGAGAGTAGCAAGAGTTTTTCCCCTCTTTGTTTTGTTCCATCTTGGAACCCACACCATCGCCATGGCTTTTTGTGCTCTCAACCTCTTTCACTTCACCGTGAATGCTGGACCAATCTCTCTTGGTCATGACACTTAGTGTCTCTGGTCTATTTCATACCTCTACACCATGGAGCCTCCCCACATGGCTTGTCTCGGTTGCTAGGACCTTCATAGTCTTACTAGCACCTTTTTCATCACCACTCATTCTGAGCTATTTAGGACAGTCACATGTCCACATGCACCCCTAGGATGCTTTCATAGTCCTCGCTCCCGGCGATACCTATATCCAAACATTGAAAACATCATAACCAAATCATAGCACCCTTGTCTGGTGTGTATCATGTAGGCCCTATTCATACTCAAGCAATCGATCCTAATGGAAATAAAATAAAAACATGTTCTGCATAAGGAATTTTAACAATCTAATATGTATATTCTTAGCTAGGGTCATAGAAGACTTATCCATTTGCCGAGGCATTATTCCTTCGTTAAGGAGAAATGGGGGCTCCCTTCTCTGAGTTGACAGTCCCTCGGTTTGCCATCCCAATTCCTTCTTACATTTCATATCCACACATGTCTTACTAACATACCATCTCACTCATGCTACTTACCAAACATGTAGTGCAGATGAGACATTTCTAAAATGTCCAATGGAGTTTCCCTCGAAACCCATTTCAAGATAAGGGAAAGCCTTCCCATGAAGTTTGGCTCCTGCAAGCCATCATACATGATCTTCCTACAGTGTGTACCCCTGGCACATTCAACAAATAGCCAACAGTCAATCATTATCTGATAATACAATCCAAATTGATTGTTCCATAACCAAGCAATAACATTATTAATTAAACTCAACGAGAATTTGCAACTCTGTTTACTACATAAACTGATTTTCTTGGCAATGAGGTGATCCTCATTTGTGGATCTCTTGTAAGTAGCACCACTATGCCCATTATAATTTCATGCTTACTAACATAGTATGAATACCCACTTACAATGCGTCCTCCTGACACAATCTTATGCAAGCCGATAGTGATTAGTTGTCAGCGATTTCTCAAATCCGAAATTCACAAATTCAAATTTACAACTCATTATGCATACAAACTATTATTAAAGCCATGAGACTCTTTTCATGAGGTTTGGCTCTTTCACATGGTAGATTCTGGCCTTTTCCATGGTATTACTCTCATTTCCATGCTCCAAACAATCTACCCATAACCTGAACTTCAATTAGCCAAACACTTGGTAAGTCTTGATGCATATAACATTTCCATTGCTGCAATAATCACTGAAGCATTTTTAGCATCTATAAAATTCCAATACTTCTAGCTGTTAATCACATCAATATTACCAAAACTCATTTACTTCACGCAATCATTCTCATATTTTAAATTACAAGGTACACTCACATCATTCATGTAATTTAAATGAATGTTTAGATACTCCTTACTTCACAAGCGTATCATTTGTACCACCTTGCTCTTTCATAGATCATTTTCGGTAGCCAATTGATCATGACTACCCTCTTCATGCGCTTACTATCCTGCATTCATAACAGCCTTTGAAATGGTTCCTGAATTGTCATCAATTCATCATTTCAGCCATTAGTTATTCATAATATCACATGCACTTATCTCAATGCATTCATGCAATGCATCACAACAGTTGCACCTATACTTATGCAATCAGTCACTCACACCCTTTATATGCATCCATTCAATTCATAACTACAAGATTCATAAAATATTTTAATGCATATCCATTCAAAACTACCTTGCATTGATTTAGGAATACTATGCATTCAACATACCATGCATGGCCTAACCATGACTTCTTCATATAGGATGCATTACTATAATCAAGATAATCAGTACTTACTTTCCTTGGGCTACTAAGCTCAATCAACATATATAGGCATGATACATTTCTATGTGACTGTAGTATAACATTCAAATATCCACATGGTATGAGGTCTCTTACCTTTACCACTCCATGGAATTTGTCATAGTCAAACTCTTACCTTCATGGGTCCTACTTACACCCTTAGCATTACAAGTTTGGTTGGTCCTTTGCAGGAGATTGCAGAATTTGCTCACCAACTTTTGATTATGGACTTGTTTCCTTATCCCTTTCTCCAGAGGGTTGCTAGTCACATCTGTCGGCAACATATTCAGCCAAGTCCATGTTGTCGTTGGTTTTCCCACTAATGCCAACACCACTGTAATAACTATCATTAGTGGTTCATTATAAATGTATAATCCTGAATACCCTATGTATGCAAAGCATATCCTCATACATTTCATGTATAAAACTTATGAAGTGTAGCTGTTAACACCATTATTTAGCAGAGAGAAAAAAGACCACGGTGAGGAGAAAATAATGGTCATTCATAATACTTGGGTTAAATTTTATGGTATGAGGGTAGCACAAGATGCAAAAGGTGAGAAAGTACCAAAAGATCCTACGGTGCGAAGCGGAAGGGAGAAAATCAACGGCCTATATTGTGTCCGCTCTTCAAAGATGCGAGGAGAATAAGCGTATGCTGGCGGTTAATGTGATGTATGGATCAACGGTCGTCGATCCATCCGAATGAGATCCACGGTTTGTATAAGCTCCGCTTTGTAAACCTGCACGATAGATAATGGCATGACGCTCTGTGGAATTGGATATGTGCCACTTGATCTAGTGGTGGAGAAATAAAGGTAGATCACATCGACGGTTGTAGATGATTCAAGAGCGGAAACTTGCACGATGGATACGATCTGGATGCCCGGCGGAATGTGGTACGTGGCGCTTGATCCAAGGGTTGAAATTTAAAGGTGGAATAGATCAATGGTCACGAATGGATCCGGAACGGGAAAGTGCGCGGCAGATAAAGGTAAAGGGTGTTTGCGGAATATAAACCGCTGTTCGGGTGGAAAATTATGGTGAACTCCGAAGGCGAAAACGGTTTAGTGGAAACCGCCAAAGGAATGTTCCGGAGTGGGGTCCTATAAAATGGAAGTTGACTTGTCTCATGTTTATTTTATTGGCGCCGGACAGGTGAAAAATACTTGCGGATTCGTCAACCTTCGACTGTCAGTTTCGAGCACACGTCGTTACAGTTAATAGGTAAGGCTTAAACACCTGTAATTCGCCCGTCTGAATTGCTATTGTTAACTAGATTATGGACCAGGGGAAGGAATTGCAAGGGTCTGGTCATATTGTAGATGACAGGGAATATTATTTCGTTGACAGAGACAGAGGCATGTGCGACCCCTTTTTGTCTATAGGAAGCGTGTCTGTCAGTAAAGAAAGGTTATGGCACTATAACTCACAAGGGAATGATGTCCTGAATGTGTGTAAATAATTTTTGTACTATTTCACCACTGAACAAACCCTCCATTTTCCAGAATTCACGGAATGGTGTGCTGTGAATTACTCCCCTTCTCAGAGAATTATAGTAAGGCACTCTACGTCTCGAATCCTCTGTAAAATCAGTGCCCAAGTTATCCGTGAAAACCTCAATTTACCTGACAGTTACCCTGACCAACGTGAACCGGTGAATGAGTTAATCCTTGCTGAATTTTTCAAAAGTTGTGAAACTGAAATCCGTTGCCAATTCCTCTCCAGTATTTTGAAAGAAGGTCAATCTTTAGATGGTCTTTTCTTACCTTACCCTGTGCATATTTTTAAAAATGAAGTTTAGTTAGTAGTATCCCTGGTATGTCAAATATTTGGTGTTGATGATGATTGTGGAGTGAGTGAAGTCATCCTTGGTTTTTTATTGAAAATAAGTTCCTTAGGTTTTGAATCCCAGTCGGTTCCAGTTTTTAGTCTAGATGAGTACTTAGCAGAAGCAATTCATCTTCAGCTAAGTGAATTCCCAAAAGTCAGGTTTTTTAAATTTCAGACTTACCTATTGAACATGCTGCTATGTTCAAATGTCAATGAGTTACAATTTTTGAGTACTATTTTCTCCTCTGATTTGCCCAAGCAAATCAGTATGTTTGAGTTCACCAATTCAATCATGTCTGAGATGTATAAAATGTTGTTCGATGAAGAATTGCCCCGTGTGCTAGAAGAAATGAAGTGTCTGATGCAGTCCTCACCCGAGGACCGAGTTAGAGACTGGTTCCTAAATAAATATTCCACAGTTTTAAGAATATACAGATTCACTGGACAACCTTATAGGTTACCAACTTTCCTCACTCCGAGAATCTTTGCATTGGAGTTCATGAGGCAGAGGTTGCAGTTTGAGGAAGAGCATTTTGGTGCTTTTAAAAAGTCTTCAAATATTAAATTCCCCCTCAAGGTTGGCTCTTTCATTTTTAAAAGTAAAGGTGCCTTAGTGTTGATTGAAAAGTTATTGGCAGGCATGGAATGCAAAAAGGAGCCAAAGATAAATTATGATCCCCACCATGTGATTTCCCTGAGGAAACAGGCCAACAAGAACAAACCATTTGATCACCAGTCTATTGAACGTTTGGCTGAAACCGCCAATCTGTTGCAGTTTATGGAGACTCCGAGGTCTGATGGAGACACAAGTACCGTGCTAGTTGTAGTATCCCAAACAACAGAGGGTACTAGTATTGTAATTAAAAGAAGTCTCTTTGAGGTCGAGAGCATGGAATTGGATGAAGACGGATCACATAAAAAATCCAAGCTGTCTCAAGGTGGTGGAATTTTAAGTGAGGAAGTTTCTGATGATTTCAAGAAAGTTTCCCTGGTCCCAACAAAAGCTGTACAAATAAATCAGTTTTCATTTAAAAGTGTAGATGGTTCAGAGTCAAGTTCAACTTTCAAGTCAAAAGAGGAGATCAAGGCTAGTTATATGGAGAAAAGAAAACAGTCTCTGGAAGAGACAAGAAGTTTGCTTCCGCGAGTAAGAAATCTAAACAATCCAAAAACTTCTTTGATCTCTTCCAGAGATGCCGAGAGAAATACCTTCAAGATGGCCATGGTGAATGACAAAAACATGTCAGAGATGGAAATCCGGTTGGATAAAATCAGTGTGCTGGACAAGATACAACTTCACAAGCAAACAAGTCACATCATCTATTCAGACCTGTTACAAGCTATGGTAAGAATCAACAAATTACAAGTTTTGGTAGATAAATTAGAAATTCAATTGAAACATGAAAGAGTTGAGAATAAGGAAAATGCCATTCAGATTAAGAAACTCCAAGCAGATATTGTCAGTTCAGGAAATGAGAAAGATAACAATCAGGCAATCAGAAGAATGCTGGAGGAAAAGGACAATGCCCTCCAAGTTTTAAAGAAAAAATTGAATATCCCTGGCGCTGAGCATGTCCAATCTTCCGAGTTATTGGCTCTGCAGGAAGAGAAAGACAAAATCCATCAAGAGATGATGGAACACAAAGGAAAAGCGGTCGAACTACAAGAAGAAAAATACAGATGGGAAGCCGAGAGGAATGAACTGATATCTCAAATTGCTTTGCTGAAAAAGGACCAGAATGAGGAAAAGGAGATCATGGAGGAGTTGATGAGTCAGACTCCTATTGATGAAGACTTATCTATTGTGAATATTGATAAACCATTGAATGACTTCTCTGCAGATGACTTGTCAATACCTATGTCCCAGGTTAGCTTAAAAGAGGAAGAAATAAATGAATTTAAAGCAGATAATGAAAAGATGAAATCTGAATTGGCCAAAGTAAATGAGAGTAAAAATAAAATACTGCAAGACAAGAATCAGCTGCAGAAAAAATTCAATGAACTTAAAGAGAAAACAATCGAGAAAGGTCCTCTCTAAGGGGCAAAGCACATCATTTGGGACACCTTGTCTATAGAGATTACCAAATTCTGGCACCATCTGAACTATATCGATGATCTATGCATTTTGATCAAATTGGCCCACCAAAGACTAAAGTTAATGAATGAACATATGGAAAAAAGGCCCCTTACCACAGCCCAGAACACATTGAATTTTTTAAATTCATTGACACATCAGAAATTGCATGACATGGGAATAAAGGACATAATATCAATAATACTATGGGCAAAGAATTTCATCCACAAGCATCATTTAATGAAGACTGTCCAAGATAGAGCTGATGAAATGGTTTCTCGAGTTAATAACTTCAAGCAGGTTTTCAAAGAGCTATTTGAGGACGACCTGCCTTCCTTTTGGGACGAGGAAGGACGCTTGTTTTCTCAAGAGCATTATCATAGCTTGTTAGTTCAGAGCCGCATGGACCACTCTAAATTTGATGATTTGGAAAAAGGCCTAACAGGAAAAGCTATTGTAGACAAATTGACAGAGGATTTCGAATTTTTTCAGAAGTTCCTGATGATCAGGAAAGGATTTCCCAAGGTGTCATATGAAGTGTACATGGAGCTGGAAGTGGCCATTCGAGAAATGATGGAATGTGATATCCCAAGCTCAGAGCAATGGAAGGCCGTGGAAAGGTTCGGGAAGAAAACATACATCCTTCATTCATAGAGACAGGTGTTACACGCCAAGGAGCTGACTAGACGAAGACACGTTATCAAGATGATTTTAGCTAAATGATTTGTTAGGATTAAAGCTGTAGTTTATTCCTAAGAGTTAGGAATTCAGTTACAAGACTTTAATTAAGCTGATCATTCAGTTATGAATCTTCTTGGAAGATCAAACTATTTTATCTATATATGTGCATCTATTTTATGAGATGGGGGTTGGAACCCGTCCTGTTGTTGAGAAGTTTTGGAAAACATATATTTTTTGAAGAACAAAGTTGAATGTGAATGAATTATCAGAGATTCATGTGTCATTTATATTACAGTCTGTGCTCCTCTTTCTCTGTGATTGTTTTTTCCAGTTTTGCACTCCATTCTATTTCCTTCATATTTGAAATATAGCGTTGAATGATTAGAACTCATGCTGGCCATGCTTTGATCATTATTTCAAATATTTTATAAATCCCTCTGCTAAAGTCGATATAGAATTCATCATATGATGCTTTGTATTGATGGACTGTTCTCTTTTCCTCTATTCCAAATGAATCAATGAATGACTGTGATTAAATGGTTACCTTGCCTTTGATAAATTCTTGAACATGCGACTTTGTGATATTTTTATGTATATGTGACTCCATGCCCAATGGTTCTGTCTATTGTTTCGACCACCTTTAATATTCTTTGAGTGTTGATATATATTTCTGGCCTTGTTAAATCTATATCTGAGAGATCCCTCTTTAGAAAGAAAAGCCAGTTTATTTCTAAAAGTGGTTTTGCTGTTACTCTTGGGATTTAATTCTTACAACCTGAGTACATTCTAAGTGCTAACAAACTGGCACCGTTGCTGGGGAACAAAAGTGCATATCTGCCCTGGGAGAACGACAAATTTTGAAGGAAGATTTCTGTGGGCAAACATGAATTTTATCAGCAGAAGAGGTTGTATATTTTCCCTGGCGACTCCATTGTGAAGCTTGTTCAGAACTTAAGGAGTCATTCTAGCTTCGAGAAGACACACGCTAGGTAACTCTGATACCGAAGTCTTGAAAAGTTTTAAAGAGCCAGAAAAGCTAATTAAAAGAAAAAATAAAGAAAAGCTAGATTTTCCTTTGTTTGGTGCATCATCATCTCAAGATTCTCATATTGATCCAAAATGGGAAGTTAACGTTGGAAAAAATCTGTTGAAAACCAAATCTGAGTCTGACCTTAATAATACTGAGTTTAACCCCCGTAGGTTAGAATCTTACTTCTTGGATTCCCTTTGGAGAGATTTACAACAAACCACAAAGGCTGAAACATTTACCTCTCAGAATACTCAAACCTCTTCAATCCCTGCGAATCCACCTAGACCAATGGCAGCCAGATTTGCTCCCCTGCGTTTGCCTGCTGTATTACATGATCTTCCTCTGAATTATTCCCAAAGAATTTCCTTATTCGATGGGGAGGGTGACGTAACCACAAAACAGCATGTTGCCAAGTTTGAATATTTCATCGACTTAGAAGAAGTTGATTATCCGGATGTTAAAATGCGTTTGTTTGCCCAAAGTTTGTTAGGTGAGGCAAATAAGTGGTTTAAAGACTTGCCAAATGGGTCTATAGTGAATTTTCAGGCCTTTCAGAATGCATTTTTAGATAGATGAGATGATAAACAGAACCCTTTGCAGCTCCTATCTCAGTATAACAGTCTCAAAAAGGGAGGTTTTGAATCTATCCATGAGTTTTCTAGCAGGTTCATGAGGGTTTACAATTCCATCCTGGAAGACATAAAACCTTCTGCAGCCGCAGCTAAATTACATTATGCTGGAGCTTTTGATAATGACTTTGCATTTTCATTAAGGGAGAGAAAATCAGCAACTCTTGCTACCATGTTTACAGATGCCCTAGAAGTAGAAGCAAATATGATGGCAAGTGGAAAGATGAAGCATAGAGATATGGATAGAAGGAAAAAAGAAGATAATTTGCCTTCTACATCTTCTTCCACTAATGATGTCAAATTTGAAATGATGTTGAAGACCATGGAAAATTTGATGGATAGATTAACTATGGATAATAGAGGATTTAATAGAGAACAAGCTGAGCCTCATATCAGGAATCCTAATTTTAGAAGACCGAATCCTCCGCCTCCCCCCCAAAATTGGCAGAGAGACATGAGAAATCTGAGAAATCAAGAGAAACGGTCACTTCGTCCACCTTTTCCTGAAAATTATGTTGCTGATGAAGAAGATCCAGCTGAAAATGAGATTCACCTTTTTGGAGAGTAGGATTCAGAGATCTATCTTACTGAAGAGGAGCATAACTTGTTCGAGCAAGAGGGTGGAAATGAAGAATTCGAAAGGGAGAACGAGTTGTATCAAAGGGGTTATTTACATGCTATGGATGATGTGAAGAGGAAAATCAGGTTGAGGAATAGGGATGTCCTCATAAATAAAGGGAAGGCGAACCCAAATCATCCTTCTACTAGTTCTTTGAATATAGAGAAGGGGAAAGAACTACAAAAAGACTCTTTTGTAAATAAAGAAGTTGAAAATGGTGTACAAAGAGATAAAATAACAAAACAGGCGACTCCGGTTGATGTGGAAAGGATTGGTGCTGGTTTTAATTTAAATAATGAGCTTTCAAAGCTAAAGATCTCCATTCCTTTTAATGAGTTATTGAGAAACACTGAATACAGGGATACTATCACAAAAATGGTCAAAAATCAAGGGGAATGGCAGTCTGACATTTTAGAACTGAATGATGATAATCCCGCTATTTCATTTGGATCAAAAGTTGAAAATTTAGAAGGGGAGGAAGTTCCTCCTTTCTATTTAAGTATAAATGTACATGATAAAGTGGTCCATAATGCTATGCTGGACTCAGGGGCATCGCATAATCTAATGCCTAAGGGAGTGGTAGAAAGTCTGGGATTGGAGGTAACAAGACCTTATGAAGATCTGTATTCTTTTGATTCTAAAAGAGTAAAATTCCTTGGATTAATTAAAGACATGGTGGTAACCCTAAACAAATTGCCTTCTAAAACTATAGTTATGGATGTAGTAGTGGCAGATATCCCACCAAAGTTCGGGGTATTGCTGTCAAGATCCTGGACTTCCAAATTGAAAGGCAGTTTGCAGATGGATATGTCATATGCCACGATTCCTGTTCAAGATGGGAAAAGAAGACTATATAGTGAAAAGAGAACTCCATATGTAGTAAGCAGTCAAGACAAACCTGAAGTTCATCACATTTATGCTGTTGACACTGATTTGGGGTCCTCCATTTTCTTCAATGATGCTGTTCCACATGATGTAGAGGAGGCTTTGCAGAAGAAGTTTGAAGAGAATAAGGAAAAGGAAGTGATAGAACGGGATGCTTTGGAAGCAAAGAAAAAAAGAGAAGGCCAGTGGATTATGTACTTTGATGGGTCTTCTACGAAAGTAGGTGCTGGAGCCGGTGTGTACATAATTTCGCCTATTCGGGATTTCAAATCCTTGTCATACAAATTGACATTTGAATGTACAAATAATGTGGTAGAATATGAAGCTCTATTATTGGGCTTACATGTTTTGAAAGAATTGGGAGTTCAAAAAATAAGGATCTTAGGAGATTCTGAGTTAGTGATAAACCAAATAAATGAAAGCTATCAAAATAGGCATCCTCGAATGAGGGCTTATAGAAATGAAGTGTGGGATATGCTTGGTAACTTCTTTACGGAGGATACAATTCAGGTGATTCCTAGGCATGAAAATTTGGTAGCTGATTCTTTAGATGTGGCCGCTGGGAAGTTTGAAACCCCTGTTGCTGGTCAGAGGGAATACCAGGTGGAAATTGTGAATAGACCGTCTATTCCTGATAAGTCTAAATATTGGCAGGTGTTCGAAGACGATATGTAGATTAGGAGATTCTTGGAAATTTCAGAAGAATTTGTGAATACTCCTATTGACATCGAGAATGACAATGACGAGAGTATTCAAGATGATGAAGAACTTGAGGAGGAAGGGAATAGCACTAAAAAATTCAAAGGGACCTTAGGAGGTAAGGATATCATCCAATTGAAAAACAATTTCATACCAAGAGGACTAATCCCTTTAGAAAAGCTTTTTGATCAGAATGATGTGGCTAAAAATCCAAAAGTGAAGCCTATTGATAATGCTATCGAAGACAAGAATATTGGTACAGAAGAAAATCCTAAGATTGTGAAGTTGTCCAGAAAATTACCTGAAAAAGAAAAAGAAGAATATGTGAAATTAATGAAAAAATATACAGATGTCTTTGCTTGGAGTTATGAGGATCTCAAAGAGTATGATACCTCTATCATACAACATACCATTCCTATAAATCCTGGGGAGAGACCTTTTAAACAGAAGCTCAGAAGAATAAACCCCAAGCTGGTGCCTATTATTGAGAAAGAAATCAAGAAGCTATTTGATGCCAAGATCATTGTAACATTGAGTTTTTCAAAATGGGTTGAAAACTTGGTTCTTGTCAGAAAAAAGAATGGAGAGATAAGATTGTGCATATATTTCCACAATTTGAATAAATTTTCCATGAAAGATAACTATCCTCTACCCAAGATGGATCATATACTACAGCAAGTGGTGGGAGCTGAAAGAATTTCAATGCTGGATGGTTTTTCTGGGTATAATCAGATCAAGGTCTTACCTGAAGACCAAGAGAAAACTGCCTTTACTACACCTTGGGGCACCTTTATGTATGCAAAGATTCCTTTCAGTTTGATGAATGCAGGGGCCACTTTCCAGCGAGCTATGGACATTGCTTTTGCAGGGGAAATTGGAAAGTTTGTAGTGATATACATGGATGATATCACAGTCTACTCAAAGTCTGACAGAGAGCATCTGCGTCACCTGGAAAAAGTGTTCATAAAATGTAGGAAGTTTGGCATATCGTTGAATCCAAAGAAATCCAACTTTGCATTAGAAGAAGGAAAATTGCTGGGCCATATAATATCAAAAGCTAGAATAAAGATTGATCTTGAAAGGGTGAGTGCCATTTTGAAAGTAGGTGAACCCAAGAGCAAAAAGGAAATACAATCTTTCCTAGGGCAAGTAAATTTTCTGAGAATGTTTGTGCCCAGTTTCGCTGAGATCCTGATGAACATCACCAATATGTTGAAAAAGAGGCATGAAATAAAATGGAATACTGAAGCTAGAAAGTCTTTTTGGGAAATAAAAAAGGAAATTTCAGAGGCTCCTATGTTAGTGAGTCCATATTTTACTAAAGATTTCTCAGTATTTTCATATGCTTCAGAATATACTATAGCTGTAGTTCTGTTACAAAAAAATGATGAGAATTTGGAACAACCAATAGCGTTTTTTAGCAAAATGTTAAGGGATGGAGAATTGAAATATGACATTATGGAAAAACAAGCTTATGCCTTAGTCAAAACACTGAAGGATTTCAGAGTGTATATCGTGCACTCACATATAATTGCACATGTTCCATCTGCTGCTGTAAAGGGGAGCCTGACACAACCAGATCTAGAAGGTAGAAGAGAAAAATGGATTGCTACATTATTGGAATATGATATCAAAATAAAACCCACCAAGTTGATTAAAGGACAAGGATTAGCTAAAATGATGGCTAATTCAAATTGTGAAGCTTTGCAAATTAATTCCTTATCTCATCAAGTCAATCAGTTAGATACATAAGTGGAAGTAATGGCTGATTTCGTGGTTTGGGTCATGGTATTCCGATATTGTATATGTCCTTCAAAATTTGCAAGCACCGGAGGGGTTGAGTAAGTCAAGAGCCCGGTCCATAAAATTAAAAGCTGCTAAATTCTGTATTCTAAATCAATATCTCTATTGGAAAGACCCCAGAGGAGTGTTACTGAATTGTCTTTTGGAGAATGAAGCTCAGCATACAGTTAAAGAATTTCATAAGGGAGATTGTGGGGGACATCACTCGTGGAAAGTGATAGCAAATGAAATTCTAAGAGCAGGCTATTATTGGTCTACATTATTTTTAGATGTGTATAAAGAAACTAGCAAGTGTCATCAATGCCATATTTTTGACGGAAAGAGAAAGGTGCTTCCTCTCCCTTTGAATCCCATAACAGTAGAAGCTCCTTTCCAGCAATGGGGTTTGGTTTTTATTGGAGAAATAAATCCCAACTCATCGGGACAACACAAATGGATTTTGACAGCTATAGACTATTTTACAAAGTGGATTGAAGCTATCCTAACTAGAAGAGCCACAGAAAATGTAATTATGGAATTTCTTGAAGAAAATATTTTGGCTCGATTTGGATGCCCCAGAAGAATAGTAACAGAAAATGCAGCTACATTTAAATCCAAGAAGATGATTGATTTTTGTCACAAGTACCATATAAACCTCAATCATTCAACTACCTATTATCCGCAGGGAAATGGGTTGGCAGAATCTTCTAATAAAAGCTTAGTAAGGATCATCAAAAAGTTGTTAGAAGATAACAAAAGGTCCTGGCACACCAAGCTCAAGTATGCTCTCTGGGTTGACAGGATTAGTACCAAAAGGGCGATTGGCATGTCTCCATTCCAACTGGTGTATGGGACTGAAGTTGTTTTTCCAGCATCATTAGGTGTCCCAGTTATGAGATATTTCCAAGATCAGCAAGAAGAACCTAATCATATGCAAAGGAGGATTAATCAGATTATTGAGCTGGATGAGCAAAGAAATAAGGCTTATGACAAGGTGCAGTCACATCAAGAAAGAATGAAAAATACTTTTGATAGAAGAATCAAAGAAGAGCAGTTTCAGATTGATGATTTGGTCCTGAAATGGGATGCTCCTAATGAAGACAAACACGGGAAATTTGATCATATGTGGGTAGGTCCCTATGTTGTTGCTGGATACAGAGGGCAAAACGCATTTCTGATAGAATATCCGAATGGGGTTCTTTTGGAAAGTAACCCTGTTAATGGAAGGTATCTGAAACATTACCTGTCCTAAGGTGGAGGGTAAGATTTGTATTATAGCCTGTAAATATTTATTTTTCTTTGCAAAGTCAACCCGAAAGGTAGGCCGAATGTATTTGAAGCCCGCGGTGAAGGCTCTAAGATTCAGGAGGCATACTTTTCTTTTATAAAAACAAAAAATCATATATTTATGAAAAATAGAAGATGAAGTTTTATGGACGTTACTGTGAAAAAAATAAAAAAGCAGGCACCTGGTCTACGGGTTCTTTGATACCTCGCAGGGAGGATATCATCCCTATATGGAGCCAACTGTTAACACCATTATTTAGCAGAGAGCAAAAATACCATGGTGAGGAGAAAATAATTGTCATTCATAATACTTGGGTTAAATTTTATGGTATGAGGGTAGCGCAAGATGCAAAAGGCGAGAAAGTACCAAAAGATCCTACGGTGCGAAGTGGAAGGGAGAAAATCAACGGCCTATATTGTGTCCTCTCTTCAAAGATGCGAGGAGAATAAGCGTATGCTGGCGGTTAATGTGATGTATGGATCAACGGTCCTCGATCCATTCGGATGAGATCCACGGTTTGTATAAGCTCCGCTTTGTAAACCTGCACGATAGATAACGATAGGACGCTCCGCGGAATTGGATACGTGCCACTTGATCTAGCGGTGGAGAAATAAAGGTAGATCACATCGACGGTTGTGGATGATTCCGGAGCGGAAACTTGCACGATGGATACGATCTGGACGCCCGGCGGAATGTGGTACGTGGCACTTGATCCAAGGGTTGAAAGTTAAAGGTGGAATAGATCAATGGTCATGAATGGATCCGGAACGGGAAAGTGCGCAGCAGATAAAGGTAAAGGGTGGTTGTGGAATATAAACCGCTGTCCACGTGGCAAATTATGGTGAACTCCGGAGGCGAAAACGGTTTAGTGGAAACCGCCAAAGGAATGTTCCGAAGTGGGGTGCTATAAAAGGGAAGTTGACTTGTCTCGTGGTTATTTTATTGGCGCCGAACAGGTGAAAAAGACTTGCGGATTTGTCAACCTTCGACTGTCAGTTTCGAGCACACGCCGCTACAGTTAACAGGTAAGGCTTAAACACCTGTAATTCTCCCGTCCGAATTGCTATTGTCAACTAGATTATGGACCAAGGGAAGGAATTGCAAGGGTCTGGTCATATTGTAGACGACAGGGAAGATTATTTAGTTGACAGAGACAGAGGCGTGTGCGACCCCTTTCTGTCTATAGGAAGCCTGTCTATCAGTAAAGAAAGGTTATGGCACTATAACTCACAAGGGAATGATGTCCTGAATGTGTGTAAATCATTTTTGTACTATTTCGCCATTGAACAAACCCTCCATTTTCCAAAACTCACGGAATGGTGTGCTGTGAATTACTCCCCTTCTCAGAGAATTATAGTAAGCCACTCTACGTCTCAAATCCTCTGTAAAATCAGTGCCCAAGTTATCCACGAAAACCTCAATTTACCTGACAGTTACCCTGACCAACGTGAACCGGTGAATGAGTTAATCCTTGCTGAATTGTTCAAGAGTTGTGAAACTAAAATCCGTTGCCAATTCCTCTCCAGTATTTTGAAAGAAGGTCAATATTTAGATGGTATTTTCTTACCTTACCCTATGCATATTTTTAAAAATGAAGTTCAGTTAGTAGTATCCTTGGTCTGTGAAATATTTGGTCTTGATGATGATTGTCGAGTGAGTGAAGTCATCCTTGGTTTTTTATTGAAAATAAGTTCCTTAGGTTCTGAATCCTAGTCGGTTCCAGTTTTTAGTCTAGATGAGTACTTAGCACAAGCAATACATCTTCAGCTAAGTGAATTCCCAAAAGTCAGGTTTTTTAAATTTCAGACTTACCTGTTGAACATGCTGCTATGTTCAAATGTCAATGAGTTACAATTTTTGAGTACTATTTTCTCCTCTGATTTGCCCAAGCAAATTAGTATGTTTGAGTTCACCAATTCAATCATGTCTGAGATGTATAAAATGTTGTTCGATGAAGAATTGCCCCGCGTGCTAGAAGAAATGAAGTGTCTGATGCAGTCCTCACCCGAGGACCAAGTTGGAGACTGGTTCCTAAATAAAGATTCCACAGTTTTAAGAATATACAGATTCACTGGACAACCTTATAGGTTACCAGCTTTCCTCACTCTGAGAATTTTTGCATTGGAGTTCATGAGGCAGAGGTTGCAGTCTGAGGAAGAGCATTTTGGTGCTTTTCAAAAGTCTTCAAATATTAAATTCCCCCTCAAGGTTGGCTCTTTAATTTTTAAAAGTAAAGGTTCCTTAGTGTTTATTGAAAATTTATTGGCAGGCATGGAATTCAAAAAGGAGCCAAAGATAAATTATGATCCCCACCATGTGATTTCCCTGAGGAAACATGCCAACAAGAACAAACCGTTTGATCACCAATCTATTGAAGGTTTGACTGAAACCACCAATCTGTTGCAGTTTATGGAGACTCCCAGGTTTGATGGAGACACAAGTACCGTGCCAGTTGTTGTATCCCAAACAACAGAGGGTACTAGTATTGTAATTAAAAGAAGTCTCTCTGAGGTCGAGAGCATGGAATTGGATGAAGACGAATCACATAAAAAAGCCAAGCTATCTCAAGGTGGTGGAATTTCAAGTGAGGAAGTTTCTGATGATTTCAAGAAAGTTTCCCTGGTCCCAACAAAAGCTGTACAAATAAATCAGTTTTCATTTAAAAGTGTAGATGGTTCAGAGTCAAGTTCAACTTTCAAGTCAAAAGAGGAGATCAAGGCTAGTTAAATGGAGAAAAGAAAACAGTCTCTGGAAGAGACAAGAAGTTTGCTTCCCCGAGTAAGAAATCTAAACAATCCAAAAACTTCTTTGATCTCTGCCAGAGATGCCGAGAGAAATACCTTCAAGATGGCCATGGTGAATGACAAAAAAATGTCAGAGATGGAAATCCGGTTGGATAAAATCAGTGTGCCGGACAAGATACAGCTTCACAAGCAAACAAGTGACATCATCTATTCAGACCTGTTACAAGCTATGGTAAGAATCAACAAATTACAAGTTTTGGTAGATAAATTAGAAATTCAATTGAAACATGAAAGAGTTGAGAATAAGGCAAATTCCATTCAGATTAAGAAACTCCAAGCAGATATTGTCAGTTCAGGAAATGAGAAAGATAACAATCAGGCAATCAGAAGAATGCTGGAGGAAAAGGACAATGCCTTTAAAGTTTTAAAGAAAAAATTGAAGATCCCTGGCGCTGAGCATGTCCAATCTTCCGAGTTATTGGCTCTGCAGGAAGAGAAAGACAAAATCCATCAAGAGATGATGGAACACAAAGGAAAAGTGGTTGAACTACAAGAAGAAAAATACAGATGGGAAGCCGAGAGGAATGAACTGATATCTCAAATTGCTTTGCTGAAAAAGGACCAGAATGAGGAAAAGGAGATCATGGAGGAGTTGATGAGTCATACTCCTATTGATGAAGACTTATCTATTGTGAATATTGATAAACCATTGAATGACTTCTCTGCAGATGACTTGTCAATACCTATGTCCCAGGTTAGCTTAAAAGAGGAAGACATAAAAGAATTGAAAGCAGAGAATGAAAAGATGAAGTCTGAATTGGCCAAAGTAAATGAGAGTAAAAATAAAATACTACAAGACAAGAATCAGCTGCAGAAAAAATTCAATGAACTTAAAGAGAAAAACATCGGGAAAGGTCCTCTCCAAGGGGCAAAGCACATCATTTGGGACACCTTGTCTATAGAGATTACCAAATTCCGGCACCATCTGAACTATATCGATGATCTATGCATTTTGATTAAATTGGCCCACCAAAGACTAAAGTTAATGAATGAACATATGGAAAAAAGGCCCCTTACCACAACCCAGAACACATTGAATTTTTTAAATTCATTGACATATCAGAAATTGCATGACATGGGAATAAAGGACAGAATATCAATAGTACTATGGGCAAAGAAGTTCATCCACAAGCATCATTTAATGAAGACTGTCCAAGACAGAGCTGATGAAATGGTTTCTCAAGTTAATAACTTCAAGCAGGTTTTCAAAGAGCTATTTGAGGATGGCCTGCCTTCCTTTTGGGACGAGGAAGGATGCTTGTTTTCTCAAGAGCATTATCACAGCTTGTTAGTTTAGAGCCACATGGACCACTCTAAATTTGATGATTTGGAAAAAGGCCTAACAAGAAAAGCTATTGTAGACAAATTGACAGAGGATTTCAAAATTTTTCAGAAGTTCCTGATGATCAGGAAAGGATTGCCCAAGGTGTCATATGAAGCATACATGGAGCTGGAAGTGGCCATTTGAGAAATGATGGAATGTGATATCCCAAGCTCAGAGCAATGGAAGGTTGTGGAAAGGTTTGGGAAGATAAAATACATCCTTCATTCATAGAGACAGGTGTTACGCACCAAGGAGCTGACTAGACGAAGACACGTTATCAAGATGATTTTAGCTAAATGATTTGTTAGGATTAAAGCTATAGTTTATTCCTAAGAGTTAGGAATTCAGTTACAAGACTTTAATTAAGCCGATCATTCAGTTATGAATCTTCTTGGAAGATCAAACTATTTTATCTATATATTTGCATCTATTTTATGAGATGGGGGTTGGAACCCATCCTGTTGTTGAGAAGTTTTGGAAAACATATATTTTTTGAAGAACAAAGTTGAATGTGAATGAATTATCAGAGATTCATGCGTCATTTATATTATAGTTTGTGCTCCTCTTTCTCTGTGATTGTTTTTTCCAGTTTTGCACTCCATTCTGTTTCCTTCATATTTGAAGTATAGCGTTGAATGATTAGAACTCATGCTGGCCATGCTTTGATAATTATTTCAAATATTTTACAAATCCCTCTGCTAAAGTCGATATAGAATTCGTCATATGATGCTCTGTATTAATGGACTGTTTTCTTTTCCTCTATTCCAAATGAATCAATGAATGACTGTGATTAAATGGTTACCTTGCCTTTGATAAATTCTTGAACATGCGACTTTGTGATATTTTTATCTTAATGTGACTCCATGCCCAATGGTTCTGTGTATTGTTTCGACCACCTTTAATAATATTTGAGTGTTGATATATATTTCTGGCCTTGTTAAATCTGTATCTGAGAGATCCCTCTCTAGAAAGAAAAGCCAGTTTCTTTCTAAAAGTGGTTTTGCTGTTACTCTTGGGATTTACTTCTTACAACCTGAGTACATTATGAGTTCTAATAGTAGTTATAATAAGCAATATAGGGTTTAAGGAAACTTCCCTTTTCAAGCCCCACATCCTTGCATGGATCTCCTCTTCCACACAACAGCTGGTTTGACTTCATGGTATTGCTACCTCCAGGCATGCAATGTCCCAGATTTGTCCATTTGATAGCACCACTTTTCTCTTTCAGGACATCACTAGCACTTTGCTGCTCCATACTTAGATTCTGGGGACTTTCCCTTGTTCCCTACTGGATAATATTTCCAACGCCTATCCACATGCTTCATTTTGACCTCGGGTGTGAAAACCACACCACTTCTAAAATGATGACGTTCATCAAATTTAGGAAAAACACTCAACTGGGTTTTGGTCTGAATTGTTAATTTCAGCCACCTAGAATTTTATTTCCTTTCAGCCCCAAACTACTGAAAAATTCCATGAAAATTCATTGAAACACTTAGCTCGAATCCACCGAAAATTTTATTGGAAAACCCAATTTTCTTTCTCCCTATCGGGTCACTTCCCAACTAAGTTTTCGACGTTTTGGATCCTCAGTGGACTAGTCTTCCGATCTGCATCGGTGATGTCCAGGACTGTCTATCGGGTCCTTTCTTTATTGACCTTCTGGCATTTCAGTGACAAACCAACTAATATTCCATGCTGCTCATCGGCAGTCTGCTTATCTATCCTTCTTCGGCGTGTCGAACCTATAGTGGTCTAAACTTCCGAATTTCATCAATGGACTATTCCATTCTTCCGCTCTAGCACTTCGATGACAAAATGACTAAACTCCTGATCTGTATCGGTGAGCAAATCAACTGTTCATCGGGTGCATAGTCATTTAAACAACTGCAACGATGGAAAATGATATTTCTACCATTTCCGTGGGCAAACCAGCTGAGCTTCCGATCATTAATAGATTTCCGATTCCTTCTTCAAAATTTTCCTCCTATAGGGTCTATTAGCCCACATCTTATCGACAACCTGTTGATCTATTTTTTTGTCTGCGGTATCGATTCCGTAGCCATCTACTGTCTCGAGCTTTGTTGACGACCTATTGTTTAATTTCATTTTCCATATCGGATCCTTAGTAGACTATCGCTCCAAATTTCGTCGACAATAGCCCAGGCTAACCGCTGCGTCGATGGTCGAGTTCCCTACATATCGACTGGTTAATCGTCAATTTTTCCACAATGGTGGCCAACGATCTCCTTAAGTCTTCCGCAGCTCCTGAATTTGTTGGCAGTCAGAGCCTCTAGAGACCGCAACATCGGCGCTCGGATGCACTTCCCTATTGGGTGGTTAGTCTTCTCGATCTCCGCAATGGTGGAAGTTGAACAAACTTTGACGTAGCTCATCGGCGACCACATCCTCTGATCATCAGTGATGTGATCAACTAACCATCGCTGATGACCGATGGTTCCATGACTTAGAAAAAATTTAACTGTTGGTCGACGGGAGCTTCCTTTATATTTCGTCGATTTTGTTGGCTCTATCTTCCCTTATATGTCACCGCATCAACTAACAACCACCCTGGCATTGGCAAGTGGAATTTGTAACCTTCAAAGGGTTAGTGGACTAGGATTCCACAATGGTGGCGCTTTGTTCCACTAATTCCTTCTGTTGTAGTCGTCAACTTTCACCGCAATGACAACATGATCAGCTGTGTGTCGGCGATGCGATCAACTAATCATTGCCGATCGTCGACGGTCCCGTTACTTCATCAAATTTTCCAAAATTCCTTGGCGTTGGTGGTCACAGGATCTATACGTTGGAAGCATAGTGGTCTATCCATCCGCAATGGTGGGTGCTCGATCAATTAATCTCCGTCAATGATTTCAACACTTAAACAAAATTTTGAAAATTTCTTCTTCTGTCGGTGAAAACTTCTTCTATCCATTGCTGCCGGTCGGAGTTACTATTCCCTAAACACCTCGGCATCGGCGACTGAGAGGACTAGTGCATTGGTATATTATTTTGATCAGCAGCCGCAACTGCGGCTTATCAACTTGGACCTTTTCCTGATCGGCGGCCTAGTCTGCTAATGATTTCCGATTGGCGAATTGAAGCGTAATTTTTTACGGGCATTAGCAGTCAAAATATTTACCCATCGGAGGTTTAGTTCTTTAGACTCCCTCAACGGTAGCATGGAACTGTTAACTCCCTCCGATGTCCATCGGTGATGTCATCAACTAACATGCTCCGATGGCCAATGAAGTCAACACTTAGAAAATTTCAGAACTTCTGCGCCATCAGCGGTTGGATCAAATATCCGTTGGGTGGATAGTCCTTTAAGTAGCCGCAACAGTGGATGCATTATCTGCTAACCTCCGCTGACGTTTCGACGATAGCTTCATCATAGTGGCGCCAATCGCCGATGATTTTTTTAATACTTAGGAAAATTTTCATGGATTTCCTTGCCGCCGGTCCCTTGTTGGGTAGTCTTTCGACTAGATGATCTGATGCATCGGCAGGACTTCAGACTAAGTCTTCTGATGATCTGATGATCCCATACTTAGAGGATTTTTCCAAAATTATCTTGTCATGCATAGGTTTTCTTCTGTTTTTCCCAGTTTCTTCTGGGCAGTAGGAAACCTACCTCTGCTATCTGATTTGTCATGGCCTATTCAGGCCCATGCTGTAACCAGAGCTTTGATGCCATTCTATCACATCCCCGACCCTCTGACCGGCAAAGAGGATGCTACTAACACCAAACATATGGGCAAACAACCACATGAACACGGACATGCATATAATGCTGAAATAAGAAGATTAAACATAATACATACGAAGATGCATAATCCTTCATATACATAGCAGAAGAAAACATACATTCATTCAAGCATGCCACATGTTCATCATATTCATTAATCAATAAATATAATTGCAGAAGTAAAGTGGACAAGAATACTCATCTGATAGGAACTCGTCCCACAACCAGCTACGTCGCTGCAACGTTCCACCCAACCATAGGCTAGTGTGCTCATCAATCTCTCTGCAACACTACCACCCTTGAGCTGGGCATGATTCCTCAAGGAATAAGGGTCAAAGCAGGCTTACACATAGCCAAGGTACACAAATCAGCCAAGCCCCCACAGTGGGGTTTATCGAGCTGTCAAGGAGCTTAGAAAGGATAAATGCTAAGCTGGTGGCCTCAAACACCATTTTTCTCAAGCATACCCAGCCTCTAATCCTACTCTCAACATTCCAAAGACCAACCACTACAGGCCGCAGTAAAAAAAACAACTCACAGCTCTGTAAAGAAGGCAAGGACAATAGGGTGACAACCCCAAACAAAAGGTAAAACATAGTTCAGGTCAAACCACGCTCCGGAGTTGTTCTTGGCCCTAACATAGCCAAAACAACTCAGCAAAAATCCCCAAAAGATGTCTGTAGCCTCAACAACCAAGAAGCAACCCAAACTAGGGTAGATTGACAACCCAAACTCACAATGAAAACTATGGAAACATTACACAGTCCCAAAATAGGGGAGAAGTCCAATTCTCAATATTGGACAAAAGAAGGACATAAACACAGAACACAATCTGATAAGGAAACGACGAGAACCTTACATAGTCCGCAGTTGGGGAATAAGCAAAACTCCCAGCATAGACAAGGGAAAACTCAGCCAATGGATGTGGAAATCAACAGCCCATGGACAACAAAAGAAAACCACAATGATCCTTCACATTTAGGCAATGGTGGAGAAAAAAACGCTGACTCTATGTGTGATCAAGAGGGAAGAACACAACCACTGACCGGTAAAACGATGCGAGAGAGAGAAAGGTGAACCCCCCACAAGAAATTGCACCCCGCCTTCTTAAATTAGCTCTATGTGAGGAAGATGATCCGGCCCCCTGTGCGTCCCTACGTGAGAGTGAACCCCAACCACTAAGAGAGTGGCGTGGTGATGGTTCCTTACCCACATGAAGGTGGAGAGACAGCTGGTGGAGTGAGCGTGTGACAAAGACTGACAATCCTTCCACCCTCCACTTCTATCAATAACTGCCTCAACAACTTAGCAGAACATTAAAGTGGTGGTTGGATGAGACAAGGGAATATGAGCAAAAAAATAGGGTGGTGACACATGGTAAACTCCCATTGACCCCCACGGGTTGGACAACCCCCCCTTAACCTTAAGAATCATGTCCTTTTCATTCAATGTTGCATCGTCGTAGCTAGCTATAGGTTTATTTTAATTGATGTGCGTATTTACATGATGCCAAACTATAATGTGTTGGATAGCATGATATACCATCGGAAACTATCCCTATTGCCGAAACATACAAAACTAAATCGATGGTGGGGATTTTGCCTTTATCTCCTCACCATGATTAATTTCAATATATACATCATGTGCCTTTTAATGTAACCGGGGTCAAAACCGGGGACATCACACTAGGGGTACTGTGAAGGTGAGGGATTGGGTGGAATGATATCAAGTAGATGGATGGAAGTTACAATGAGACTGTGAGGGAAGTAGCAGAAGAGTGTGGTCTCTTGTGAAGTGGGGCAAGGTTCGAACAAGAGAAAAAGTGGAGGACTAAGGAGAGTCCTGGTGCAACCGAAATAGAAAACTTTGGGAAGGGACCATAATGGACTAATAGACCCTACAATGATGAAGGAGATGAACAGGCTACACCCGAGTCTATGTAAGGACCAACCCAAAGCTACAATGTACCTGCACCTTCGTGCATTGCACCAAACTTAGGAGGACGAAACACAAGATCATCGTAGTGTTTCCCTGTGTGTCAACACAATAGTAATAATAGTGGATCAATGAGTACTGGAAGAAGAACTAGAATTACAACAGACAACATGAAACTCCCCCTGTTCCAAGGTAATGGGACTGAAGATCCCGAACAATATTGGTTTTTATGTGAAGCCGGTATGGACGGTAAAGCAAGTTCACGATGAAAATATCAGGAAGGGACAACTAGTGACAACCTTTCCAGGCCAAGCGTTGGATTGGTACATGAAATTTGTACAAGTACCGACAGGAGATCCCCAAAAAATTCTAGCATAGATCAAGACAAGACTGATTGAAGAGCTTAATAAGCCAAAATCTGAATTGTAATACATGATTGAACTGAAGGAGATAAGAAAATACCCTAATGAATATGTATGTGAATTTGATCAACAATTCAAAACATTGATGGATAAGGTAAGTTTCAAAATGAGCGATATGAAACATAAGGAATGGTTTATCACAGTTTTGCTACCACACATCAATATGACGCTGATGCAATAGAATATTGCATCCCAGGTGAAATCTCTGGAAATTGAAATGAAGGTGGAAGCATCATTGGTTCGAGAAATAGGGATTGGCATGAGCTAGATCTAGTCACAGTTGGAAAACGTCACTATTTAATTGCAAGATATTAGGAAGGGGAAAGAAGTCTGTGAAGAGGTATGGTGCACTCGATGTTGTTCTGAAGGAAATCATAAGGATCATTGTCTAGATTTCCATGCATTAGAGGAATTTTGGGGTCTAAAATGGGCCTCCTAAGGAAAATAATAAAATAATAGTTAAAATAATAAAATAATATTGATTAATTTTGGAGGAAGAAAGAAAAAAACTACTTTTTGTGTTCGTATTTTCGACATATCTCCCTGTGTTTTTACTCAAATTTCGATCGGGAGAGCTCGTTGGATGCGGAATCAAATTCCACATCCAACAAGTACCCACACTGCATACTTTTGATGGACCCCTCTACCCAAAAAACAAGAAATACCTGAAAAAACGTGATGATGATGTCATCATCACGTTTTTTTAGGTATTTCTTGTTTTTGGGTAGCAGGGTCTGTCAAAAGTATGCAGTGTGGGTACTCGTTGTCATCATCACATTTTTTCAGGTATTTCTTGTTTTTGGGGTAGAGGGGTCTGTCAAAAGTATGCAGTGTGGGTACTCGTTGGATGCGAAATCAAATTCCACATCCAACGAGCTCTCCCAATCGAAATTTGAGTAAAAACACAATGAGATATGTCGAAAATACGAACAAAAAAAGTAGTTTTTTTTAATGACAAATATGTCAATTCAACCATTATGGTTGACTTATTTTATTGAAATTCTATTGGTTCTTGAATTCCAACTCACAAAAACTTATTTTTGCACGTTTTCTTATAAGGCCCATTTTAGACCCCAAATTTCCTCTAATGAATATTTGCAGGATGGAGGCCCAAATCCACTAAGTCAAGGAGGACTACCGTGGTGTCGGATTTGTCAAACCAAAGGACATCGGTCTGAGTAGTGTGTATACCTTCAAAACGTTGTGTCAAAACTAATGAACTTGTTCTATAATTTTTTTGATTAGTCAGACATGAATAAAAGGACCACAGATCATATGACTTGCTCCAGGAATGGACCATGGATACATATTTTATGAAAGGAGAGGAGCATCGATCAACAGAAATAAAACAACCACAAACGTAGTATAACCCACCGCAACCATATTATGCTCAACTATAGTTCAACCAGCTGCAAACATAATATGTGCACCCGTAGCATAATCAACATCACTAGCAACACCGGTTTAACCAACCACAATATAACTAGCAATTGTATCATCAACAAGGAGGATTCCGTGGAGGTTGTAATGGAGAATTTGTTTGTGAAGTAGTTATGGGACAAGGTCACGAACCAGTTACTTGTTATAATTGTGGATAATTGGGACATTATCAAAGGGGCTGCCCAAAATTATAGCCCCAGTGTACTCATTGTAGTTCTGTGGACCATACTGTCAAGGAGTGCCCACAGTTTATTGCGAAGTGGCAAGCGAAGAATGTGCCATAAAAACCATAAAACCAAAACCAAAACGCATCTTAGAACAAAAATCCAGGACCAAATGTAGGGAAAATATCAGCTTAACTCAGTACTCAACCGACAAATTTTGGTGTCATAACCCAAGAAGGAGAAATGACATGAGTTGATGGACCACTACTAAATATCAAACCGACAACTCGAAAGACGATACAATTTGATATAAACGCCGAGAAAGATACCTTCTTCGATGCATGAAACATGGTAAATAGGAGTCTTGGTAAGTTACCTATGTATGAAATTCCATCGGTCTTTGACTCAACAAAGTTACTAGGATCATCGCGAAAAGTTAGTAAATTTCAAAGTTTCCTAGAAAGATGCCCAATGTTAGCAAAATATCTAGATGCATTAGCAGAAATAGAAATCTTGTTATATCGACAGGAAGGAGGACGATGGGATCATCTAGTGAATTCCTTGTGAAAGAAGAAAACGAGACAAGAAATGAGAATGAATGTTTAGATCACAGAGTATGATGTATACTCTTTCATCATGGATCTAGGGCTAGACATCAATATCCTAATGAACTAAACATGGGAAAGGATGGGAAAATCACAGTTGGTTTGGTATACGATACAAATTCAACTAGAAAATCAAGCCAAAGTGTTTCCCATTGGTAGATTACCTTGTCTACTTGTCGAAGAGGAAGGATTAAAGACATACGTGGACTTCGACGTCATTGAGATAGTTGACGAGACTTTGTCATACCCTGTGTTGTTGGGAATTGGTTTGGAAAACATGAACATAGAAGTTATCAATTTCAAGAAATGGGTCATGACATTCAAAAATCATGATATGAGGGTCATCACCCCATTGGAGCCCCTCGAGGGACAAAGATATTTCGAGCTAGTAAATGATGAAGGGATAGAAGGATGGGATGATTCCTATAATATCTCTAAAGAGTACATCAATCCCACTATGGATGGAGAGCTGGGATGGTGGATTAATATTTCATAGAATTCAAACTCTGATGATGCGTTAAAGAACTAACATCACCGAATTCATGAAGTATCGATCAACAAATTCATGTGAATCACCCAATAATTGAGATGGGTAGTGACATAAATCATCGAATTACCGACATACGAAGGAATATCGAATTTGGAAACCGTCTCTCCGGTATTTGAGGATAAAGTTTCAGAACTACAATGATTATTGGCACTAAACGAATCTTTGAAGGCCACTCTTATAAGATGGTGGGCTACGCATAATACAATGATAGCGGATTGGCAGATATGTCGACAACTGATGGAGTTTCAATTCGATGAAGATGAAATCTATCAAGAAAAGAAATATGATGGAAGGGTTTATCACAAAAATCACCTAGCGGCATGCCAAACCACATGGGAACTAAGGCCGAAAGAGGAGTGGGTCCATGCATTTGTTCATATGCTAGATGAGATACCACGGAGGTGGTATGTTTTTGCAGAGTTACACAAGGAAAATACAACATGGGAATAACTAACTGTCAGCTTTAGTCATACTTTCAGCTTTGCGAATGATAATCCATTCATTCATAGTGTACTACAGAACATTCACGACAAAATATTGGAGATCATTTCAGTTGAGTTACCAAAATAAAAACAGTGGGCAGTGACACTAGAGATGATGATGATAAATTCAAGCAACCACTGAAACTGAAGAAGGTTAACATTGAAATATAAGAGGACCCAAAGTTCGCTACCATTGGGGATTATTGGGATGAGTCAAACATGGGTAAAGTCACTGATTTGCTGCAAGAATTTTAGGACTTATTCCCAACTAAATTATCTGAGACGAATGGAATTTGTGGAGACTTGGGAGAAATAAATATTTTGGTTAAACCTAATGCAAAAATGATCAAGCAATGACCATACAGGATAAATATGAGGTACAACGAGTATGTCAAAGAATAATTAGAGCAGATGATGGATGCTAGAATTATTGAACCAGTCAAAGAGTTTGAATGGATAACCCAATGGTAGTGTAGGACAACAAGATGGGAGAAATCAAGAGCTGTATCGATCTTAGGAAGTTAAATGATGCGAGTCTTCATGATCCATTTCCAACACCGTTTACTGATGAAGTACTAGAAGGAGTCAGAGGTTAGGAAATCTATTCATTCATAGATTGTTATTTGGGCTATCACCAAATAAGGATTGCGAAAGAAGACAGAAACAAAACCAATTTTGTAACAGAGTGGGGATGTTTCCAGTATATGGTGATGCCATTTGGTCTCAAGAACGCACCAACAAATTTTTCTAGGATAGTTGTCGCAGATTTTAAGGACTTTATTCATAAATTCCTAGTAGTTTATATGGACAATTGGACTATCTATTTCCCGGTAAAAAATCACACTATGAATTTTTGTTTGATGCTGGAGAGGTGTCGACAACATCAAATTTCATTAAACCTTAAGAAGTGTGTATTTTGCGCTCCATTTGGGATTCTACTGGGATACATTGTGTGTAAGGAGGGGATCCTTCCAAGATTGAGGTAATTGTCGACTTACTGAGACCTATGACAGTAAAACAACTAAGGTCGTCATTGGGTCACACAGGATACTATCGAAATTTCATAAGAGGGTACGCAATGATCGCTACAACAATGGAGAAGTTGTTAAAGAAGGATGAAAAGTTTAAATGGAATGACGAGTGCCAGAGGATCCTCGACACTCTAAAGAAGAAGATGGTCACAACACCAATATTAGTCTTTCCAGGCTGGGAAATGGAGTTCGACGTTCATGTCGATGATTCATCAGTCGCAGTGGGGGTAATATTGGCTCAACCAGGGGAGGGAGAAATTGACCACCCGATTGCATTTGCATGTTGAAATCTATCTACCGCAGAAAGAAACTATGCAACTACAAAGAGGGAAGGATTGGAGATGGTGTATGCATTACAAAAATTATGCCAGTATCTGTTAGGAGGCCATTTCCAAATGTTTACGAATGACGTAGCATTGAAACACTTGGTTAACAATCCTATGTTGGTGGGGGGGGGGTGGTGAGATTTGTTGTAACACCCCTGTTTTGACCCCGTTGCATTAAATGTACATGATGTATATATTGTAATGAATCATGGTGTGGATCTAAAGGAAAAATCCCCACCATCGATTTAGTTGTGCTATGTTTCGGCGAACGGAATTGTTGCCGATGGTCTATCGTGGTATACGACACATATTAAGTTTTGTCATCATGTAAATGTGCATTTTAATTAAATGAACCCAAACATTTATGTTCACTGCAACCATATTGAAAAGGGCATGATATTCCTAGGGATAAGGAGGGGGAATGTTAAACCTTGAGCCATGGGGGAAAATCCATGTGTCACCACTCTTTTTGATTTTCACATCTTCCCTTGTCTTATCCAACTACCTCATTAAAAGTTCTGCTATTATTTGGGTAGTTATCGCTGGGGAGTGGAGTGTGGCAGGATTGTCAGTCCTTGCCTACACACACACACCACCAGCAGGTTGACTCTCACGATGGCAGGAAAAACCACTACCCTATCACTCCATGCGGATTCTCCATTATTCCATTCGCTCAATGATTGCATGAAACATCCTCCCACTCTCCCAAGCTTGTTGATATCACATAGAGGCATTCTGTTTCCTCACACACCGTTTGGCCTTCTCTATTGGTGGTTCCTTAGGCATAGGGGAAGGGGGTGCCGGTTTGGCCATTAGTGGTTCAGGGCCGTGGGATGCGTATTTTCCCTACAGTATTTGCTCAGTGTGTATGTCCTTTCTCAGGCATAGGTTGACGGTCTCTTTACTTCCTCCATTGCCGACTGTGTAAGTTTTCATGGTTTCATTGTGAGATCGATTGTTGTTCTTCCCATGATTGGTGGTAGCTGTGAGTACCTACATCATGTTGGCTGTGTTTTCCCTCATGGTTCGGAGCTGTTGTAGGTTACCATCAAGTTTTTTTGGCCATGATGTATCCAAGAACGACTTAGGGATTTATTTTCCCCTGTCAAGCTGTAATTTCTGGATTTTTCTATGTGCATGTAGTGGTTGGTCTTTGGACTGTATTGGAGTGGTGATGAGGGCCTAATTTGCTTGACAAACCTAGTGTGTTTGGGAACCACACAGATAGAGCTATAGGGATGGATTTCTTCTCCACAACCCCTGAATAACACTAGAAGGGAGCTCAGGACCCTAGGGACCGTGTAGCAGAGAAAGGACTGATTTCCTTGTGTTGGGTGTGTGTGGGTGTCCTAGAAGTCAGGTTAGTTATGGTGTAGGTGTCCTTAGCTCTTCAATGAGCTCACCAAATTAGCATTTAGCCTTTCCCAGCTCCTAGATGGCTTGGTCGATCTATTATTTTCCTGATAAACCCAACTATGTTGGCTTGGGTGAATTGTGTACCCTTGAATGTTTTTTTATCCTTGGCTATGTGTAAGCATGCTAGTTCCTTATTCCTTGGGGAATCATGCCCGACTCGGGGGTGGTAGCGTTTCTAAGAGATTAAGGAGCATGCTGGCCTATGGTTGGGTGGAACGTTACAGTGATGTAGCTGGTTGTGGGAAATTTCTTATAAGATAAGTATTCTTGACTAATCTCTTTTGCAATCATATTTACTATTAATGAATTATGAGGATGGACATGTTGAATGTTGAACTGTATGTTTTGCTTCTATTGTGTATATGAATGATTATGCATCTTAGTATGTAGTATGTTCAAGCATTTGGGTTTTTATATGTATGTACATGTTCATGTGGCTAGTTTCCTGGACGTTTGGTGTATGGTAGCGTCCTCTTCACTGGTCGGAGGGTCGGGGATGTTACAGTGTGGTATTAGAGTGCATGTTGCAGCATGGGATTGAATGGACCGCGAATATGCAATGATGGAGCCATAATTACAGCATTGGGCCTCAGAGGGCCATGAGAAACTAGTTAGTAGAGGTAGGTTTCCCCATGCCCAGAAGAAAATGAATGACAGCAAAACTTCAAAGATAATTTTTTTCTAAGTCTTAGGTTGTCGGCTCATCAGAGGACTAAGCGAGAAGGCCCTCCGATACAGCGAAATGTATAGGATGAATACCACCCGACACAGACCATTGGCGATCGATGAAGGATAGATGAAGAGATTACCGAAACGCTGGCAGAGAAAAGACAAAGGAGAGAAACGTTTTTGAATTTTTTTTCTAAGTCAGACCATCGACAATCAATGGAAGTTAGTTGATTGCATCGTCAATGATTAGACCATGGGACCGAAACGACAGCTTCGCATGGCTAAGGTCACTGAAACATCGGCAAAAATTAGTTGATAGGTTCACAGAAACGTCACCGTCGTCGGATAAAGTTAGACAGATCGATGATATTTAGAGGATGAATTAGCAAATGCGGTGGCAAGAAAATTTTGAAAGTTTGTCTAAGTGCTGAACCCATCGGCGATTGGTGGAATTTAGTTGATGAGACCGCCGATGGATGTCATAAAAAAAGTTTAATTGTTCGTGCATTCGCCATTGCGGCTGTTTAGTGGACTATCCTTCTAATGTATAGAGGCTTCAACTTCCAATGCCGCAGTGATTAGTGCTTCCAACAGTTGATCGAAAAAAGTTAACGATTGGTGAACACGCAATTGAGATTGCCATGGGGACTAGTACTCCGACGATTAGAAGGTTAAATCGCCGATGCTTCGATCACTGACACAGCAGAAGTGTTTCACCTTAGATTTCTGATGCGTAGTAGATAGAATTCCTGACAACTGATGGAGTATTAGGGTCTGCGGAACCCATAGTGGGATTGCTGCTTGCCGTTGCGGCTGCTTAAGAGACTACCCGTCCGATGAATAACGTTTATGATCGTCGACACATCGAAGGTAAATTGTTGTCTGGATCACTACAATGTCAGAGAATGTTAGTGGTTTGGGTCGCCAACACAGCGGACCCATTCAGTTTTGTACTGCTGATGCTATAGTAGTTAACTGTTCCAACCGCCGATAGGGAAATGGGCCACAAAAATCACGAAGATTTCGTTGGATTCCATTCCATATTCCTAGAGGACTAGCCACATGATGTATACTGGATCCAATCACAGATATACTAAAGATCTGATAACAATCTTGGGCAGTGCCATTACGGTTTGGAGGATCAGATAACTACGGACCCAACACGCCAGAGAGAAATAGATGAATAGATCGCTGATGAGGAGTGGAGGAAATTAGTTGTTCTGACCGCCGAAACGTCAGAATGTTAGTTGGGATGAGAACTGATTCTATGCAAGGAAATTTGGGTTTTTCTAGTAGACTTTTTTTCAAGCATTTTTTCAACTGTTTTTCAGTAGATTGCCAGGGGATTGCAGGGCTGAAAAGGAGAAAGATTTTGTGTGTTTAAGCAAAATGGTTATTTTATGATTTTCTAGGAGAAGGTAAGTAGTTCTGTTTTTATCAAGGTATGTATTTAACAGTTTTCTATCTAACACGTTTGCAGAATCATAGTCACCTTCAAGGGTAGTATTTTAGAAATTGCAGTTGGTAGGTAAGTGGTGATTCAGTTATGAGAACCCATGATGGATATGATGCTCGAGATTCTTATAAGCATGCGAGGGATGCCATGGGAGAAAATGTTTGCAATGGAAATGATGACATAAATTCTAATGGAAGGAGATTCCAAGAGACATCGTCAGATGTTGTAGCCACCATGAGAAGCTTGATTAAATCCCAAGAATAGTAGGATCAGTTGAATGCTACCATGTTGCAGAGTTTACCAGATTTGCAGAGGAATATAGACTCTAGATGAGGTACATCATGACTAGAAGGTAGTAAGAGAAGTATTAGGAGAAGGAGAAGGATTTCTGGTGGATCATCTGACTCTAAAGAATCCAACGGGGATACAAGTTCATCTTCTCATAAAAGGAAAAGAAGGAGACACCGTAGGGATCGCTCTTGGGATGAGTTTAAGAAGGCTAAACCTCCTACATTTGATGGTGAGGTAAATATTGGACAAGAGGCTGAAGCTTGGCTTCTTAGGATAAATAAGTACTTTCAAGTGCAGGATTATTTAGGAAACATGAAGGAAAGAGTTTCCATATTTAATTTGAATGGAAGGGAATCCACCGGGTGGGAAAACTTCAAGCAAGTAAAGAAGATCAGTGAAAGGAGACTGAAGTGGAAACAATTCAAGAAGTATTTCAAGTAGAAATACCTCTCTGACAGGTATTATGATGATAAGATCAAAGAATTCCATGAGCTGAGATTGAGACAACAGACCATGGAAGAGTATGCAAATAAGTTCTTGGAATTGTAGAGGTATGTCCGGTATATCAGATATGAAAAAGTGAAGGTCCAACAGTTTCTGAGTGGATTTCCTTTGTTTTACAAAGATAGAATTGAGTTTTATGAACTGAGAACTCTTGAATAAGCAATAAGGAAGGATAAGTCTTGCTATGAGCAAAGCAAGGTTAAACCTGATTACCATAAGGCATGGAAGGACAAGAAGAATGAGAAGTTTGACCAAAGGAAGAAAGGTTTCAAACCTTCTAGATTCAGGAATCAGCAGAAGCAGCCATCCCAAGTTGTGAGTAATCCAGTTGGAGTAATAGGTGGAAAGAATAAAGATCCACAACAGAATAAAGGACCAATCAAATGTTGGAAATGTGAAGGACCCCACATGCGTAGATATTGTCCACTCGAGAATGAAAGTGCAAGACTAGCTTACAACATGCAAGAAGTAGAAACAGTGGGTCAAGTAGCAGGGGCAGTTCGTAGAATTTATGCAGCACTGGAGGACCGCTAGGAAGGTCACCAATCAATTGTGGTTGAAGTAGCAGGTAAGATTGTTGAACAATCTGTTTATTGGGACTAAGAGAAAGGTCAGTGAAGTGGTAGATAAATGTCCATTGGTCATGAATGGATTGATCACTTGTGTATATCTGAATGTCCTACTGCTTGGTTCCTATGATGTTCTCATTGGAATGGATTGGTTAGAAGCTCACAAAGTGAAGGTTGACTATTACAACAAGACTTTTGAATGCATGGATGAAGAAGGAAACCCAATAGTTGTGAAAGGAATTCCAAAGGTAATTTCAGTAAGGCAGGTTTCAACAATGTAGTTGAAGAAGTTCTGTAGGAAAGGTTGCCAGTTGTATGCAAATCATATTCTGGAACCAACAAGAGATGAAAATCCTAGGTTGGAGGACTATCAGGTGTTACAGGAATTCAAGGATGTGTTTCTTGATGAGATCCTAGGACTTCCTCTGAAGAGGGACATTGATTTCACAATTGAACTTGTGCCAGGAGCAACACCAGTGACCAAGGCACCCTACAAGATGAGTACACTAGAGATGCTAGAATTGAAGATGCAACTACAAGAGTTGTTCGAAAATAAGTATATCCGACCGAGTGTGTCTCGTTGGGGAGTACTAGTTCTTTTTGTAAAGAAGAAAGATTGTACACTCAGGTTATGTATTGATTACAGATAGTTGAACAAGGTTACTGTGAAGATTAAATATTCTTTGCTTGGGATTGATGACCTCTTTGATCAAATGAGAGGAGGAAAGGTATTTTCCAAGATTGACTTTGTTGGAGACATTTACCATCATACACACTCTTTTTGGTCAAATTGGCCTAGTTAAACCACTATCCTAAGTATAATTGACATTAATTGACATTAGTGGAGCATTAATTGCCATCATCGAGTCACACCCATGCCTACCTATAGTCAAGGAGGCTAACTTATCCTTATCCTACAGTCAAGGAGGATAAATGGAGCACTCCGGGGGTGCTCTGAGTGATATGAATGCACCTAATTGCTAATTGGTGGTTACAATCAATTAAACCAGTCAGTTAAGGCACCTCCTCTCATTAAATACATTATTTAAGGATTATTTAATATTATTTAATGATTTGGAGTCAACAGGGGCACCTCCACCAACTTTTGATGATCAGTTTAGCTTCAGTTAACCTCATCAGGGTTCATTGAAGTCATGGAGCACTAGCACTTGATGGTTGGATTACTATGACATGTGTTTGATCTCCTTCAGTTGAGATTTAGTCATTTATTGCACTCCAACTTTAGTTAGGGTTTGGTGAGTCAATTAGGGTTTTAGTCAAGTGGTTAACTGAGTGTGATTGAATGGATGATAGTTAGTTAAGCCAGACTCACTCATGATTTCAAATTTCCTCCTTAGGTATTCAAATTTCTCATTGATTCAAGCTATTGCTTGACATCAGTATTTTTACCATTCATTGTTTATTAAATATACAGAGAGGAAACCAATTCCGGTTCCGATTAACACCATTTCATGAGTTATTTGTTGAATATTCTTTGATGAGATTGATGCTTTGTTCCTAGATCAATGTGCAAGAATAATATGGTATCAGAGCATACGGTGGGATGAAGATCTATCTCTCAAAAACAAGCTTTTTGACAGAGTTCTCCATGAAAAGTGAGCATTAGCACAAAATTTCAGCACTACACTAGAAGCCAAGGCTTACCACTCAATATCCCAAGTAAAGAACTTGTTGATCAAGCTTGCTTGATTGACTATGCTGGGTGTGATGAAAGCCTAGAATGTACAGGCTGTCTGACCTTATTTTTCCCTTTCTATTTTGATTTTCAGGTTTCTACAAGTGAAGCATTCGCTACAGCACATCCATATGGCCTCCTTAGCAGATCTCTTGACTCCATACAATTTCCACTCATGGAAAAATAAAGTGGAGATTCAGTTGCACTCCAAAGGACTTTTTAGAGTCGCCATGGACACTAAATTTGAGCCTCGATCCGCCATAGAAAAATCAAGATTCTTGAACAAGAAGGATGAAGCATTCGGTTTCTTGTGCCTCTCTATTTCTGAAGACCTTCTCTTCCATCTTACGGATTTGAAGACACTGAAAGAAATATGGGACAAATTGGAATCTCTATACGGAAATCATGATGACTTGAGAGTTTACCAACTCGAAAATGAACTCATGTCTCTCCAACCTTCCAATTTCGAGACTCTGAATGATTTCTTTACAAAGTTCCACCATACTGTTTTACTCTTGAAGCAATGCAATGTGGAAAAGGAGGATGATAGCATCTTTTGGAATGGCATGGGGAGCACCTGATATCTGAGAAAAGTCAAGGGGTTTGAATAATTCTTTCATTTCTTGAGATTGGTGAACATGAATCTCTACAAATATGTGATGGATATCTAAGAGGGATTGGTCTCCCAAATCTTCAAGGTTTCTACGAGAAGTATGCCTATTCAATATTTCCCTAATAAACCTTTCAGGATTAGGGAGAGGATTGAATAATTGATGGCGGTTTCTTCGGGTATAAATTCTTGGAGGAATGTTAGACAGTGGAGTTGCCAGATGGATCGAGTTTTAATTTTTATGTTTTTTAAAGGCAAGATCAATCAAATTATTTTTTTTATCTTTTTAGTTGTTTAGAAAAAAGTTAAGCTAAGTCGTACTCGGGAATAAAAAGATTTGTCCTTGGCAACGGCAAAAAAAAGTGTTGCCGCCTTTCACACACATGGGTCATGAGGTAGAAATATTCAAGCCACTTAGTGTGTCCTTGGGGGCAAGTCTCAAGTCAAGGCTGTCACCTTGTTCTTGACTCCTCCGTTTAGGATCAACTCCTAACGAAGCTAAGGGGGTTAGACCCCATTAAGTTACTAAGGATAATTACTTAGTATGGTGATGTTAAACTGAATGAATTACTTAAAAGTTTGAAATTTAACGATAAACAACCATAGATGACAAGATACAAAATGAGCACACAAAAGCACAATGCTGAGACATGATATATATATATATATAT